>OZ007497.1:30866382-31217900 GCA_963931805.1 Microdon myrmicae | reverse complement strand
CTATTACTCAATAACGAATCACCCCCCGCCCCCCTGCCCATCCTCAATGGTCGCGCTGATGAACAGCATAAGTGATGGCGGGGGCTTTTGATAGAACTTAATGACGTTTTTTGACACACAGAACGATGAAGCCCAGGTCAAACACCTCCCTACTAATCTCATCATCGAACCAGAGCAACCAACCGTTTTAAGTATCATCGCCGGCCCGGCAAGATGTTGCAGCACTAATCAGCAACGGCCAACAATAACGACCAGAGGAATTGGTTTATCAAACCATAAATTCAAATAATCAATTCTCCAGTTTTCGGAGCAGCAGAAAATCCCCGCTTCTAATTTCATCACGAAGGTATGCAACAGAACTTGCAAAAAAAACTATCGCATCGATATTATAACTGAGGAAGCACAAGTTCGATAGAACAGTTTTCACTGTAATTTCCTGCAACTTAATCACATGTGTAAAATCCTTACAGGTTCCACCTAGCGTAAAAGAAGGGCCACCGACGATTTACTGAGCGCAGCAAAGCAACCAACAACTATGGAGACACACGCTATGGACCACCAAAAAAAATATCTGGAAGCCGTGGATTATATCAATACACTGCGACTCCAGATGAAACAACTCCACGAGGAAATTCGCTCCCTAAAAACAACCAATAAAATCAGAGATGACGTCTGCATGGAAGAAACGCCTGCTCAACACTCCGGACTAGCCCCATCATCTCCAAAGCAACAATTATCGTCCCCCGAAACACCATCTCCCCAACAAAAGAAGACAGCCGGGAATCAAATGCCTAACACGCACGCCAAAAATACAAGACCACCACCCATCTATATTAAAAATATAACAAGCATCAAAGAACTAATTAGAATGCTTGAAAGTACCTTAGGCCACCGCAATTTCACCACAAACACAACAGGAGCTTCGACTTCCATCACAACAACAACTTTAACGGATCACAACAAGGCGGTAGAAAAACTTGCGCAAAATAAGCTTGAATTTTTCACTTTTCAACATGGACAGTTGAAACCAGCGACTTTCCTCTTAAGACATATTGATCCAGCATGGACCAATAAGGAACTTGCAGCGGATATACTCAGGATCTGTCCGGAACTGAAAATAAACAGGTTGGATTACTTCCAAACGCCATACATGCAGATTAACAAGACTCTGCATTTACGAATTATACAAATTCCTCCAACTGATGTCACCCGGCTCAAACAAATAAAATATCTGTTCGCGTATAAAATTGCGATTGAGGAACCACATAAACAAAACGTACTTCATTGCAAAAGATGCCAAGGTTCAGGACATTTGGCGGCCGCATGTCATCTAAGTGTACGATGCGTAAAGTGTGCAGAGCAACATCAACCTGGAGAATGTAAAGTCAGCCCGCCTGGGATGGAACCAGGATCAATCCAAATAACAAACCCCGATGGATCCATTACAACGAAGCAAATCACAGTAACATGCTGTAACTGCGGAGGACCCCACCCTGCCAACTTCTCGCAATGCCCTCATAAGCTGAGGATTCTACAAAGGCGAACAGCACCAATGGCAACGAGCAAACCTTCACCAACCAAAACAACATCACCTCAATCAATAAATCCTACAAGTCCAGGAATGTCATACGCTAAGGTTGTCAAGGATTCCCATAACATGACAAGAAATCACCAATCCAACAGTAACGAGCTGAATCTGGATATCACAGGATACATAAGTAGCTTACAGAAGATGCTGCTAAAACAATTTGCCGACCAGGCTTACACGTCTATACTTAACAACATTAAACCCAATCGTGATTTATTCAAAAATATCAACAGACTAAAGGGTCGAAAATACAAACCCCCGAATCGCTTATTGTATCCAACAAGCGTTGAATACACTCGGTCAGGAACACGATGGTGTCTCCTGGCCCCTAGCGCCGTCGTGACGAGACATTATCGTGATTGACGACTGGGCCTTCGCGGTATGCCATCGGGTGCCCCCGACTCCGTGAACTGGGATGAACGACGTCCGACTGCGGAGACGCAGACGCTGAGCGAGAGGTTCGGAGATGAACGTTACCTCGGAACAAGGGTCCACCAGGGCACGGGTCTCTAGCCGGCGTTGGCCCCCTGATTTTATGATGACACGTGTAGTAACAAGGAGGGTCTCCCGCGGTTGATGGGTGGTTAAGGTATGCGAAGACACTCCAGTAGTCTGGTAGTTCTGTTGATTCGGGGCAGCGTCCACGTTTGGACTTTACGGTGATGCTTTCATACTGGCGTGGAGCAGGGTATGGTGTCGTCCTTGGCAATGTCGACATCGGCTGGTGGAGGAACAACCGCGGAACAAATGTGATCCCATGCAGTTGAAACACAGCCGTCGCTGGTTGACAAGGGACTTTCACTGGTTCAGATTGAGTTCTTTAAATCCTGCACAGGAGCCTAAAGAATGTGATGAGCTGCAATATGGACAGATGCGCCGACTACTCTGGGCCGAGGTTAAGTCGGTGTAGGCCGAGAGGCGCGCCCTCTGGATGTTTGGCTGGTGATCACTCTTAGGTCGATGAGGGTGCTCAATGGTGCTTCGGGGCAGTTCCACGAACTCCAACGCCTCAATTCTTGTTTTTAAGAACGCGTCCAGTTGTTTGTAGGTCGGCGGTTCGGTGGTGTTGCCCTGTGAGGTCTGCCAATCACAACTAGTTCGGGGGTCCACGAGTTGGATGGTCAAGTGGACCAAGATGTCATCCCAGGTCTTTACGGGGCGACCAAGAGCATCCAGGCTGCCAATCGCGTTGTTGGTGGTCTCGCGGAGTGTGCGCAGGCCTACGGCTGACTCCTTAGCTAGGGCAGGTACGTTGAGAAGCGTCGTCAGGGCAGAGTGAACCAAGGCGCGATTATTATCATAATGATCCACCAGCTTATCCCAAGCTCGGTGGTAATTTTCCTCTGTCACAGGAATGTTCTGAATGGCTCTGGCGGCTTCGTTCCGGAGGCTGGACTTCAGATAATAAAGCCTTTCGACATCTACCAGTTCGGGGTGGTCTGCCAGTACCGCTAGGAACAGGTCCTTAAAGAGTCGCCATTCTGAATATTTCCCTGAAAATGTTGGCATCTGGATCGGGGGAAGCTTTCTGACATGGGGCCGACTGAAGGCGTCGATCGCAGCCCTGGACGTGCTTGGACGTTCGGCGCTGAGGGCGTGTCTTGCCTCGTCGAACTTGGTGGCATCATTCAACTACGTCTCGTCTGCCTGGTCAATAAACCCTTCGTCAAAGTATCAATGGGCGATGATTGTCCTTGGGGCTGATGAGCTAAGTATGACTTCGTGCCTATTCCTTATAGCTTCCCATCCTGCATGTAAGCTACGTTCACGTGTTTCCACAGTGGCTAGAGTTGGTGGCCCTACCCTTTCTAAATTCCGATAGGCGCCCGACATCTTCTCATGCGCAGCGAACTGGGCGCTGTTCTGTCACGCATTTGACATGACTCCCGCGATCCTGATCATTGCTCTGATCTTCAGTGGGGCCGGGAGAATCAACTGGGCGTTCAAGTTCGGATTCCATTCCCGAGAGGCTTCGACGTTCGGCTAATGCAGCCTTTGCCTATTTGGACTTGGCGGTACTCGATGATGCAGACATTTTTTGTCTAATTTGACGCGTTTTCTATTCACTTTCACTACACTTTTCACTTTCAATTTCCTGTTGGTCGTGGGTCTTAGCGTCTGGACTTGAATGTCCCGCGACCGCCTTCTATGCTGCGAGCTGGCAGCAGGGAATCTGGATCCACAGACTGGATCCGGCTCGAAGGACCAATAATTGTATCCAACAAGCGTTGAATACACGCGGTCAGGAACACGATGGTGTCTCCTGGTGTTGTAATGTCCTCTTGGCGTGCCCAATAAACGTTGATGATTTCGTTGCTTCTAAAAATTGAAACTGTAATTAAAACAAAAGGAAAATAATACCGTGTGGTGAACTCCAGCCAGTCCAGAACGAATCCTCAATATAAAAGAACGAGTTTGCTTTTCTATGAATTAACATTAATGTATTTAACTTAAAAGATTTGGTTGATCCCGTTGGATCAGCTATTTATTCCAAGAGTCAATCAAAAAGAGAAAGTATAAAAGGAAAGAAGGTTGTCATGTGACAACCAATATAAATAATTCACAAATGTCAGCTGATTGCTGACATTGTTTAAGGTGAAGCCACATATCCAATTCAGGTGGTGCCACAGGTATTTAATTGCGAATTCGCCGGTTGTGTTAAGGGCGAATCCGCAACACTTATATTATCAACCTTACTAACAATCACCCACTCCAATCAGATATTGACATAGCAAACTGTCTAGCTAATCACTTTTATAAAATCCGTCAAACAAAACGACTCCCTCTCAGTCTCCAATTTTCAAGATACTGTAAACGACTACATCTCATGCACAATTATCTCATCCTTCACCCCTTTCATCGCGGAATTCAACGACACAAATAAAACGTCACATCCTCTGGATAATTCGTCATTCCTAACAGCAGGTGAATTATCTGAATTTATAACATCTTTACAAAAGACTTCTTCCGTCAAATCTAGTCCATATTCTCGTTCTTCTCAACCACATAATTAACACATCACATTTCTCAAATAACTGGAAAACCACGGTTATAGTCTCTATCAGTAAGTCCAGTCCTTCCAACAACCCCAACAACTATCGTCCGATATCGATATTGTAATGCAAGATATATCGAAATCTCCTTTCATTTGCTAATGACAAGGCTATTATCCCAAATTCCCTGTTTGGCTTTCGCTCACAACACTCCACCTGACATGCTCTGTTAAAACTAACGCACGATGTCACAACTAATGTTCAAAACCAAAGCCCGACGGTCTGTATCTCTCTCGACATATCTAAAGCATTCGACTGTGTTTGGATCTCAGGACTGCTTTACAAGCTGCACTACATATTTGGATTAAACACCCATACTACCAAACTTCTTACTTCCTACCTCTCTGATAGAAAATTCATGGTCAAAATAAATCCTTCTATCTCCCAATCGTATAATATAACCGCAGGGTTAAATTCTTGGACCACTATTATACCTCCTTTATACTTCAGACATACCGCAGCCTCAATTACCCAATACCGTAATGTTGAATTACTATGATGACACCATAGTCTACTCCAGCAGCAAGTTTGTAAAAGAGGCAAGAAACCGCATTAATAACTTCCTCCCAAATCTATCAACATACTTCAATAAATGGAAAATTCGTCTAAATCCTGATAAAACCCAACTTATAGTGTTTAAGGGTAAAAATGAGCACTGCACAAACAACACAAGGCGCACCCACAATAAAATTAGACTCACACTAAATAACACCCAGATAAAACCTTCTAAAACTTTAAAATATCTGGGAATAACCTTTTCCAATGACTTTTCATTCTCCACCCACATTAAAAATACTTTACGTAAAGCCAAAATACAACTGAATCTCTGTAGAAGAGTGATGTGGAAACCCAACGGTCTCTCTCACAAAGTCAAACTGCTCATCTATAAAGAAATAATCAGTTCTACACTCACATATGCGTGTCCACTGTGGTATCATATAACACCAGCCCACGTGGAGAAGCTACGCACTTTCGTAAGGAAATGCTTCAAGCTGGTCACTGGCCTCAACCGACAACCTAACTCTTACAAGTATTACAATAACAGCTTGCTATACAATGCCGCTAATATTGACCGTCTCGATAGACACTTCCTAGAGCTGTCTATCAAATTTATTGAAAACCTCCCAAATAATCCCAATCCCATAATAACTTCACTACTACCAACTCCTCTAGATAACAGGGCTCACTATCTGAATTGTCTCCACACCAGAAGTCTCTTTACCTCTGGAAGATTGGTTAATGACTCCAACGAGGTAGTGTACCATAACACCGAGCTGGCACCCAATCAGTTCAAATACTGTAACATACAACTGTGGGGGTTGTAATATTATGCCAACGTATGGCACGGCTTCACTTAGAAGGAACTTGTTACTCCGAAGGAAATGGAAAAACACTTTTTTATTTATTTAAAGTTTTTTATTTTTTTTTTATTTACAGCTCCAGTCTGTTTACCGGTATCCTTATTTAACTAGATGTATTCGAAACGCACGCAATATACTATTTGACACTCTAAAGAAAGCTTAACATTAATAACTTTTCGTCTTATTTCGTTGGTTCTTTTATAGATGAACTCTGCGATGCGACCGTCCACTTATGCGATTGAGATGTGACTCTCTCCGATAGGAAATGACAAGCGACTCGTGCGGCATCGCGACTGCACACGATGGTGATTGAATAGTGACTGGTGTGAATTAGGGTTGAAATTCGTATTTCCATTCCACACACAGGGCAACCAAAAGAGGCTACGCTTCTGCTCTCTTAACCTCACGCCCGTCAAAGTGTGAGTAACTTTTGTTAATAGGGTAATTGACGGACATGAAGAATGAGAGAACAGAAAACATGGTATGCTGTGATCTCGTGGTAGCTTTGGTTGTGTGTGTTGGTATCAGATGCAGCTACTGACATGACCTGGTGACCCAGTGGTATGGCTAAGACGCTGAAATAATCCCAGCTGTTTTTGCTATGATGCAACAGCGTCGTTCTTTTAGACTTGTTGTTGCTAACCGACATTATGGGATTTCCGATGGGAAACTCATGGTTAGCAAGAATGGAGTTGCCATGTGACAAGAATGTAGCTAAACTCAATTATGCATTATCTGCAAAGGATACTGAGTTTAGCTATACGTCCGTTTGAAATGTTTTACAGGGGAATACATATAAAGGAAATTGGTAAGAATGACGCGCTGAAAGCGGTCGAAATTAGGTGGAAATGTTGGTTGGAATTGTGGGTTGTTTCTCATGTAGAATAGAGAAACCCCCCACACAACCATTCTCCAACATTCTGCGTTTTAACGAACAACCGGAAAGTGTTACCGCACCAGAGAACACTAACTGACCATATCACACACCAACCTACTTCCTTAACCATCAATCCCTATATTCCCCAATTCACATTACATATTTAACTTATTATAATATTGTAGCGAGCTTGGGGTTCGCTGGATTAATTATTTAAAATAAATAAGAGCCGTTAAATCGATTTTGAATTAATGTGACACTTTATTAGTCCGTTTATAACAACCGTTACTTTTTACCGTACACTTAACGATTTCTTCACTTATCGCGTATTTTACTCTCGCTTTCTTACTTATTACTTTCTACCTCCGCACTTATCGCTTGCTTCACTTTCTACTTCTTACTACTCTATGATCTGTGTGCGACGTATTTATCATCATCATCATCATCGGCACTACAACCGGGAATCGGACTTGGCCTTATTTAGCAAATCCTTAGGCTTGTTAAATTTTCCATAATGATTTGTTTTTTCCGGGCAAGGTCATTAGTCTTGCGCCAGAGGCTCGTTGGTTGGGTGTACCGGGAATTGGTTTGGCGACGCGAGCGAGTATGGGCATGCATTTTCGGAGGAAATTGGAATGGCTTGGGTGCAAGCAAGGGATATCGTTTAGATAGAAATGTTAACCGAAATAATTTCGCGGTTTATTTGGTTGGTAATGTTCCGTTGAGGATTTGGATATACGCTTTGTTAAGGCATATGAACTTCGGAGAAATGTGTGCGGCTTGGTATACTTGCTGATGTTCCGTTGAGGATTGAATATGCGTTTGCTATGGCATACGAATTTCGGGGAAATGTGGATTGCTTGGTTGCGTTGAGAAAATATAGATAATTGACTGACGCAGTTTTGGGTAAATGCATATGGTGGTGATTAGAATATATTCGGTTGAATTATATTCTCTTGGAGGTTTGGAAAATATTTTATTGCGGATTTGGGAATGCATGTTATTGGGTTATTGATGTTTGGGTGTTGCGGGTTTGGGTTGCGGGTTGGTTCTGCGTGATGTAGAGGACCCCCACAGTACTCCCCGCCCAGTGACGTAGTCACGAAATAAGGGTAGGGCGGCAGGAGTAGGTTGGTGTGTGGCGGAAGGGGTGTTAGGTAGCTAGGGGTCCGGTGGGTTTGGTTTGCCCGGGGGGGCGCGCTTGGCTGCGGGTAAGTGGTGGTTGCGGCGGCTGGGGGTTGCTGGTGGGGTCGGGTATTGGTGCGGGTTGAGGGTCTGGGGCTGAAGCCTCCAGGAAACAAGGTTTGAGTCTCTCGACACTGACCGTGGATCGGTTGCCTCGGATGTCGATCTCGAAGACACGGTCGCTCATGCGGTTGGAGACTCTGAAGGGGCCGTCGTATGGGGGGTCCAGGGGTTTTTTGACCTTATCCACCCTGACAAAGACGTGCGTACAGCTGTGCAGTTCGGGTTGGACGAAGAGTTTTTTAGAGCCGTGTCTGGTCACGGGTGTTGCTCTGACCTTGCGAAGGAGGTCGCGGATGTGGCCCACATCCGGCAACTGGGTGCGTGGGTTTTCGCCGTCCATGAAGAGTTCGCCTGGCAGTAGGAGGTTGGTGCCGTAGGTGAGTTCCGCCGCGGAAGAGCCTAGGTCCTCCTTGCGGTTTGTCCTCAGGCCGAGGAGGACGGTAGGAAGGGCGTCGAACCATTGGGTGTCGTTATGACACATGAGGGAGGCCTTGAGAGACCTGTGCCAGCGTTCGATCATTCCGTTGGATTGGGGGTGGTAGGCCGTCGTACGGCTTCGCTGGCAGCCGAGGAGGTCTGTCAGCTGTCTGAAGATTGTTGCTTCGAATTGCGGTCCTCGGTCGGAGGTAATGGTAGCGGGCACGCCAAAACGTGTGACCCAGGTTGAGTAGAAGGCTTTGGCGACTGATTCGGCAGTAACTGCTCTGAGGGGGGTCGCCTCTGGCCATCGCGTGAAGCGGTCCATCATGGTGGGGATGTAGGAAAATCCCCGTGATGGAGTAAGCGGCCCCACTATGTCGATGTGGACATGGGCGAAGCGTGCCGTGGGGAGCTTAAATTGGGCTGGTTCTAATACGTCATGCCGCGCTATTTTGCAGCGTTGGCATTGGAGGCAAGAGCGGGCCCAGCTGGTGAGATCTTTGCTCATTCGGGGCCAAATGAATTTTTTACGTATGGCGGCGACGGTCTCGCGGGCGCTGGGGTGGGCTGGGTCGTGGTAGACCTGGAACACCCCCCTACGGAGCTTCTCGGGGATGTAGGGTCTGGGGGTTCCAGTGGAAACATCGCACCAGATTTCGCCCAGGGGGTCGCGGAGGGTGATTTTCCGTAGCTCGAGTGCTGTGTCGGCGGTCAAAAGGGATTGGAGCTGGCTGTCCTCCTGTTGGGCCAGGGCCAGGTCGGCGTTGTTCAGGGCGGCGCGCAAGTGGATCGTATCGATTCGCGAGAGGGCGTCCGCCGTGACGTTTTGTTTGCCGGAGATGTGTTTAATCTCGGTGGTATATTGGCCGATGAGGTCGAGTTGGCGCTCTTGTCGGGGGGAAGCGTTTCCCGACTTTTTTCGGAACGCGAAGACCAACGGTTTGTGGTCTGTAGAAATGGAGAGCGGGCGGCCTTCCACCATATGTCGAAAGTATTTGACGGCGCTGTAGATCGCCAGGAGTTCCCGGTCGTAGGCGCTGTATCGTTGCTCTGTGGGACTCAGTTTCCTTGAAAAGAAACCGAGTGGTTCTGGTTGGCCCTCGAAGTCCTGTTGCAGGACTGCTCCGATTGCGGTGTCCGATGTGTCGCATTGGATGGACAATGCCGCTCCCTCTAGGGGATATCGAAGCAGTGTGGCGTCAGCCAGTTGTTCCTTGGATAGTTGGAATGCGCGGTCCGAGGCTTCTGTCCAGGGGATTGGGCGCTTATCGTTGCGCTTGGCTCCTCGGAGGAATTCGGTCAGGGGGGCCTGTGTTTGGGCAGCGTTTTTGAGTGTTGGGCGGTAGAAATTGAACATCCCGAGGAAACGGCGGAGCTCGTTTACGTTGGTTGGGCGCGGGTATTGCATGAGTGCCTCTACGCGGTCTGGGAGGGGGCGTATGCCCTGATTGTCAACAATGTAACCGAGATAAGTAATTTGCTCTTTGGCGTATTGGCACTTATCGGGGTTGATGACGAGACCGAATTCGCGGAGGCGCTCGAGGACTTGTCGTAAATGGCGCTTGTGTTCGATGTGGTCTCGTGAGGCGATGAGGATGTCGTCGAGGTAGGCATGGCAAAAGTCGAGACCACGTAGTGCCGAGTCAATATATCTCTGGAATGTCTGGGCGGCATTCCTGAGGCCGAAGGTCATTACTTTGAACTCGAAGAGTCCGAAGGGTGTAATGACTGCCGTTTTCGGGATATCTTCCGATGCCACCGGAATCTGGTGGTAGGCCCTGGTGAGGTCCAGAGTGGTGAAAACCTTGCACCCTCGTAGTTTGTATGAGAAATCGTAGAGGTATCTGTCGGGGACTGTTGCTGCGTTCAGCAGCCTGTAATCCCCGCATGGGCGCCACTCCCCGGAACGTTTTTTTACTAAGTGAAGTGGGCTTGTCCAAGGGCTGTCTGATGGTTGACAGATACCTGGCGTGATCATTTGGTCGAACTCGGCGCGTGCAGCGCGTAGTTTTTCGGGCGCCAGGCGGCGTGGGCGCTGGCTTACTGGGGGGGCCTCGTGTTTCGATGTGGTGGAAGACGTTTGCCCTGTGTCGACGCTGGTTGGCGAGGGGAATTGTTGTACTGACGAATTCCTGTATCATGGACTGGATTGAGTTTGTCGGTGGTGTGGACCTGGGTGTTGCCGCTGGGGATGCCGGCGGGGGCGCAGGGGGTACGGTAAGGGCTACTAGCCTGTTGTGGGTCGAATCGACCAACAGGTTGTGCTTTCTTAATAAGTCGGAACCTATTAGGGGTTCGTTAACGTCGGCAATCACGAACTGGTGTGTGATTGGATGTCTAAGGCCCAGATGGAGTATCAGCTTTTTTCGTCCGTACGTGCGTATCGGGGAATTGTTTGCTGCTGACAATTGTAGGGCAGTGGGCACGCGGTTGCGTGGGGCGAACGAACGCGGAAGGGCCGAGATATCGGCGCCGGTGTCGATGGTAAAATTGATATTTAGTTTCGAGTCCCTGATTGTGAGGCGTCTTATGGATGCGGTGCCGGCCGGTTGCGCAAGGGTGTCGGTCGGCGAAATTAGTTTAAAGGCTGGCGCGGGTTGTTGGGTGGTCGAGTCCACCCGCAGAGTGCCCTACAATTAATTGTACGATCCCCGCACCAAGCGCGTGTGACGGTATTGTTGGGCGGATTTTGCGTGTTGGCGGGTTCGTCGCGAGGGGGCCGTGGAGGTGGGCGACGCGAAGAAGTCCGCTGGGAGGAATATTGTGGGGGTTGCCGCCGGTTTATTGGACGGTTTTGCGCGCTTCGTTGTGTGCCTTGTATCCTTGCGCAAACTTCTTCCAATTCACGGCGGAATGAGGCTTGAAGCGCGAGTAGGTCGGCGGTAGTGACCTGAGTAGGAGGGTTGTCTGGCTGGGTGTCGCTGGTGATGCGGACGGGGATTGGTTGAGTTGTGTTTGTGTTAAGGCCGGTGTGCCTTCTAGGGGGTGAGGAGGGTAGCTGGGTCGAAGGGCGTGGAGCGGACGCGTGAGTCGATAGGAGCCGCGGGGGGGGGGGGGGGGGGGGGTGAGCAAGTTTTGGTATTCACAAGCGAGTCGCCAGTGAACGCGAGGAGTCGAAAGGCGTTGAATGGAGTCGAGTGCTGTGTAAATAAGGTGCTGTGCGTGGATTGTGCCCAGAAGGGGCTTACGGTAGTTTGTAATATTAATTTTTGGGGGTAGTATTGTTTACTAATTATTTAGTTTTCCTCTGCCTTATAATCAATGGTAGTTGTTTCTTCTTATAAATTTTAGTTCAGTTGCTCTTTTTGGTGATCTTTCGTGTATTAAAATTAAAATTAAGTATTTTTGTTCTTTGATATTGCCCTTGTTCTGTTCGCTTGTTTGCCTTGTAGTGTGGGTATTGCCGCGGTTTAAATGTTAATTAAGTTTGTATACATGTTTTTTGTAAAAAAAAAAGGAAGGAACTAAGGGGAATTCAGGAGAAAACCGTGAGGTGGTCTCTGGTTGCAGAGGCAAAACTAAAGGAATTGCTATTTGAGATGCGGCTTAGTTGTGTGCGTTAATTTCTTAATTTCTGTTATTTTGTTGGTGCAAAATAAAGCTTATTGGGTTGAATATTTAAAAATAAAGGTGTGTGTGCGCGGGCTCGACCCGAGTGTGTACCCAGAAGGGGTTTACAATTGTTTATTAATTCTATTGGTAGTGTTGCATTCTTTATGTATATTTTTTTCAATAAACTTACAATTTTTCTTGGCAGATTTCGGGATTGTGCCGTTTGTGTTACGCTTAGGGAAGATGGAAAGTTTTATCTGTACAGTTTTTAAGTTAATTGTATAAATTTGTTTGTTATAATATATTGCCGATCGGTTTAGTTGAATGCGTTAAACTTAAGTTCTATTTATGTATCAATAATGTTTTTGGGAGCAGCTCTACGTAGCACAAGATGGTGTTTCCTCGGTGGATGTCGCTTGTAGAAATTTCGAAGTTTCCAAAACCAAAAAGAGAAAACAAATTAAAAGGATTCTATTTATTACTAATTGTTTGTTGGTTCTACGTAGCACACGATGGTGTTTCCTTAATTGTTTGGTGGATAGCTCTTGGTGGCACACGATGGTGTTTCCCTTTTGACTGTTGATTGTAGAACGAGCCCGTTGAAGGTTGACTGCAGACTGACGAAATGGCATAACTGCCAATTCAAAAAGTGACGCCATGACATCATCGTGGTGACAATGATGGCCAGTTGGTGCCAGCTGCTGCGCAACTGGTATACATGCGAATGTACTAGATTTCTCCAGTACATTCCAGCACATTTAATTGTCAATCCGCAACATTCCGCCCGCCTTCGCCAATCATTGGCGAATCATTTCGTTCCAGGGGACGGTGGCCAAGGGCCGGGAGTGTGCGGTCTGCTGGTGGCGGCTGGTCTTGGTCGGCTGTCCACGTTCACGTTGATGATCGGGTGAGAGGGGGCCGCCCGCCCTGAGGAGCGCTGAAGGCTTGAGGGTCTGGGATGGCCCGTATGAGCGATGGCGACAGGAACCTCTTTCCCATCGCTGATGTCCGTTGCCCCTTGTGGTCGCGGGACCGGCCAGTTGATCCGGGTTGGAGTTGTAAGGTCGCAACCCACGATCAATGACCACGTGATGACTGGTGATGGGTCTAGCTATGTCGAGACCGGTGGTGGTGCCATGTACTGCGCACGTTGGCGCCCGTCTGGAGTGAGTGGCCGGCAGGTTGCGACCGTTGGGGATGTGTGCTGTAACGTGGAGTCGGGTGCGGTGTCTACCCTGGCACTGTCCGCGTGTCCTTTCGTAGTGGCAGTCACGGGCCAAGTGCCTCCCGGGGTCGTCGGAATGCAGCCTCTGTGGATGCACAGAGGGCTGTGCTATCTTGCTGGAGTTCGAGAGACCGCTGGTTGCTGGGTAGCGCCGCCCGCCAAGCGGGGCATTGCGCGCTCCTGGTCCTGTTGTGGTGGCTACAGGTGGTAGCGGTTGGCCTGGGTAGCTTTGGAGCTGGGCAGGAGCTTGACCACGTGGTGTCCTGGGTGTGGTGGGATGCCTTGAAGTGTTCGAGTGGGTAGGCTCCTGGTTCCTCGATTGCCCCTTGCCCCTGCAATGGTTCAGAGGGCGGGGGGTATGTCTTGTAGTTGGGTCGCGCAAGTGATCGGTGGCTGGTAGTTGAATGGGCTTCGTAGGTGGCCACCGCGGCCGATGCCGGCGAGACGTCCTTTGGGTTCTCTGATGGAAGCCGCGGCCCTCAGTCGGAAGGGCGACCAGTTCCTCTGGGTCGGAGTTGTAAATTCGTAACCCACGAGGAATGGCCATATGATGGCTGGTGACAGGCCTTGTCACCTTTGCGCTGGATGATGTGGTGGGTGCTGCGCCTGTTAGCACCCATCCCAGTTCAGTGGCCTGCGCGACGAGGCCGGAACGTTGGTCCTTCCTGAGACCTTCGACGATGATGTTGGGGTATATGTCTGCCCCAAGGATGATGTCCACCTTCTCGGCGGAGGAGATGTTCGGATCTGCAAGTTCCAGATCCGCCACGAACGAGAGATCCCTTGTCGTTGATCCTGGTGGTGGTGTATACACTGAGAGCCCGGACAGGATGAAGGGCCTCAGTGTCCATTGTCTCGAGCCGTGGAGGCGAGAAGTGATTCTGATGGTGGCCTGAGTCCTGGTGGCAAGGCCACGAGTGCCCCCGACACCGTAGGTGGGGACGGGCGATGCTTGGCGTCGGAGGTGCAACCTTCGGGCGAGTGATGTTGAAATGAAGGTGCCACTGGAGCAGGGGTCCAGCAGAGCACGGACTTCAATCCTCTGTTCGGTCTCAGACGTCACGATAACTCTGGCTGTTGGCAGCAACGCGGAATGCTGTGAAGGGGTGCTGATTGTATGTGCGCAGACCCCTTCCTGGCGGTCGATCCGGGGGGCGGATCCTTTGGCTCGTTGCGGCGGTGATGTTGTCCCGTGGATGGCGGTAGACCGGACATGCAGCAGGGTGTGATGTCTCCACTGGCATCGACGGCACGTCTTGTTGGAGTGGCAGTCGCGCAGGCGGTGGCGACCCAAGCAGTTGGTGCACAGGTTTCTTTTGTGTGCGAAGGACTTCCGACGGCCAGGTGTGAGTGATCGGAAGCCCTCGCAAGCGTAAATGGTGTGTGAGGCCCTGCAGAATTTGCAAGCACCCTGTTGCTTTACGGGTCTCGGTGGTGTTTTGTGCATCGGGACACTGGGCTGGTTAGTCATCGGGCCGACTACTGTTGCTGGAACAGTCGAATTCGTGGAAGGCATTGGCGTTGGATCTGACACGGATCCTATGTACGCCGTGCCCACTGCTTGCTCTGGAGTCCGTGCGATGGTAGCCAGTTCCTCTGGGTCGGAGTTGTAAGTTCGCAACCCACGAGGAACGGCTATGTCATGGTGTGCCCCACAATGCGTGCGCGGCATCGTCTTCTGTGGCGGCTTCGGCACTGGATCGATCATCGGGACCTTGGGTATGTTGGGCTTTGGGCAGGCGGCACTCTGGTCGGTGGCCTGCTGACTCTTATCCACTGTTCTGGGGTGCAGTTCCGTTTCTGATGGCTTGATGTCGGCCATTGGCAGCTGCACTGGGGGTAGCTCGCTAGGGTGGAGGCGATTGGTGCTGTTGACCATGGTTGAGGAGGCTGCTTTGAGCGCGTACTGGGCCTCAAGGAGCTTCGTCTCTTCCTCGAGGTATATCTCTTCGGTTTCGCCGAAACAATCATCCGCGAAGTACGCGTGTTGCTGATCCTCAGGTGCCGCCAGGTAGAAGATGTCGTAGTGCCGCTTGGAGAAGGCTTCCCATTCGGCGCGGAGTGCGCATTTGGTTGCCTCGATTGCTGTCGGACCCTTTTCCTGTATGTTGAGGAAAGTACCGGAGATGGTGGCCTGTGCCGCGAACTGAGCGGCGATGAGTTCCTTAATCGTGGTCGGTTGTTGTATTGGAGCAGCTGTCAAAGACACGTTGGTTTGAACTATCGTTGTAGAAAGTTCGTCATCCTGCTTTCGTTTTGCATCAACAGCGGTTTCCATTGAATTTTTCTCCAACAAATCACTTAGCGTTTGATTTCCAATGATCATCCGGCGGCCGCTGTCCTCTGATCCACGACTTAAGGAATCCTTGGAACTGTCATCTTCTTTTGTGCATGTCCTTACATTTGTACTCAACTCGGGTTGGTGATGAACAGATGTATGATCTCTGCCGACCGAGGAATGTCGTCGGTCGAGATCTTTAGTGTTCCGCCGATTGAGGAATGTCATCGGGGAACCGTTGTCAAAGTTATCGCCGTCGCCGCCGCCACCACTGCCGTGGTGATTGTCGGCTCCGTTGCGCATAGTGTAGCGAGAAAACGTATGATCTCTTCCGAGCGAGGAATGTCGTCGGTCGAGATCTTTATTGTTCCGCCGACAGAGGAATGTCGTCGGGGAACCGTTGTCCCTACGGGGGGAATTTTCCGGGTGCATGATCCGTGATGGCAATCCGGGTGGAGGGCCGAGCGGCATATTTTCTCCTAATTGCCGAGGCAAGCCGCCAAGGCAGGGACGAACCGTGGTTGGGCCGGACGTCATTCGCATGTCAAGTCCCGACGGAGTTTCCGGGCGCCGTAGAGGTGGCCGGAACATCATTGGCGGCGAACGACTTGCTGGCGGGGAGATGGCCGGTGCACCAGTCCGAGGAGCATCGTTACCAGGTTTCGACGTCGAATCACTTTCCCCGTCACCAGCTTCACTCGATGTATCACTTTCTTCCTGCTTGTCACTCTCACTGTGGTTAGGCTTAGGGTCCTGTTCCTTTCCTCGTTTCCTTTGAGCACTCTCCGTTCCCTTCGCGGATTCACCAGCATTTTGTCCGGATATTGCCAGCCTTCGCTGCTGCACTGGGCGCAGCTTCGATAGATCGGCTTCTACCTTTGCCTGTGGTTTCCTTTCACATATTTTTGTTGCCAAGTCCTTTTGGCTCAATCCTTTCCCTTGGCGTCCCTGTTGAATGATCTTGCCGACTTCTAAAGGTATTTTCTCATGTTTAGGTTCATCAGTTTCCCTGTCCAATTTAGCCGTGTTTTTAGTGTTGATGTGCTGCTTATTAGTACCGGCACCAAATTTCTGTTGAGTATCCGCTTGAACGCCCTGATGACGTGCCTGATTAATAGCACTTTTTGTTTTGAGGGCAGGTGGTTTCGGAGCCCGCTTACGTAAAACCGTAACTGTGTCCCAATCAGACATCTTGTGTTTGTTTCACAGACGATTGGAGTTTAGGAATACCTTCAGATTCTACAGGTATTATGATTTCATGAGTGTTGCAGCTTCAGCTCCTTGATTTGTGTCGAGTCAGGTTGCAGTGTCTATGTGCCGCGAACTGGGCGGCGATGATGCTAATCCAATGAAGCACTGGATCCGTTTCGAAGGACCAGACATTTTTTGGGAGCAGCTCTACGTAGCACAAGATGGTGTTTCCTCGGTGGATGTCGCTTGTAGAAATTTCGAAGTTTCCAAAACCAAAAAGAGAAAACAAATTAAAAGGATTCTATTTATTACTAATTGTTTGTTGGTTCTACGTAGCACACGATGGTGTTTCCTTAATTGTTTGGTGGATAGCTCTTGGTGGCACACGATGGTGTTTCCCTTTTGACTGTTGATTGTAGAACGAGCCCGTTGAAGGTTGACTGCAAGACTGACGAAATGGCATAACTGCCAATTCAAAAAGTGACGCCATGACATCATCGTGGTGACAATGATGGCCAGTTGGTGCCAGCTGCTGCGCAACTGGTATACATGCGAATGTACTAGATTTCTCCAGTACATTCCAGCACATTTAATTGTCAATCCGCAACAATAAGCATACATTCAGTGTTTCCTTCTCTTCTATATTGGTTTTGTCAAAAATTTTGCTTACATATACAACCTGGAAACGGACTCAATTTTGTTATATGACACAATAATGGGGTATTAATTACGGGCGCAAAATTAAGAATAATTATACTGCTTGGTTCAAGGGTGGAAGAGAAATTATTGCGAGTAAATTCTTCGAGTCTGTTGTAGTTTATTTGGTGCGCACTTAATTTAATTGGACACGGTTGCACAACTAAACCAAATAATTAATTGGAGGGCTTACGAAAACTGGGGGTTCCTGTTGAGTTGTTTGCTGAGTGGGCTGCTCTGCGTCGCTGGATTGTTGGTTGGTTTAGAAATCGTTGGGGCTCTGGTTGCCCTTTCAATGTCTTTTGGTTTTTTTTTCTTTTCTTTTTTTTTTTTTTTTTTTTTTAATTTTAAATTTTAGGCGCTGTCACTAATTTAGTTTTGGTTGGAGGTTGCGTGGTTCTTGTATTGGGGTCACTGCACCCGTTTAGTGTCTTTTTATTTTTTATTTGGGGCGCGTATCACCACTTGTACTTGTCACTGTTTAATTGTTGTTCGGAAGGTGTGTGTTTTTTATCGGGGTCACCAGTGTGGGGGATCGAATTTTTGCGCCAACACGGACGCGGTTTCACGGGGCCCCCAACACACCACTGCGTAAATAACACTGAGAATGTTCACCGACGGGGGAGAGAGGAGAGAAATGAAACGCTTCTGTCCGGTTTTGATATTAATGTTCTCCTTCGTATTTATTTTCCATTTACACATGAGACTTATATAACACATTAACGATTATAAAACAATTAGATATTATTTAGTGTTTTTTTAGAAAAGTTTTTAATTGCCTCTTAACTACTACAAATTCAGTTTCACACGTACAAATGTGTTTAAAGCCACTTAAATTATGCTTCCCCTGAAGACAACACGTTCACAACATTTGAGTTTATATAGGCTTTGTCGTTTGGGTACACATACAAACAGCAATTCGGCTCCGCTGGCTAGTTCTTCACATACCATTTGACCCACTAGTTAATCCTACTAATCACACCCGGGCGTAATTGGTCATTGCCCGTGGTTTGTTTACCGTGTTTGAAACCGATTGCGGATGCGTATTGAAAGAAGTAAAGGTATTGGAGCGCGGACAATGGTTCTTAACAATTTTTACGTTTGACACAACGGACGACTCTTATAAGCGACCAACACGACTAAGCATTTCAACTGGGCTACTCGGACTGGAGAAAAAGGGTGGTGCTGCGCACGTGGTGGCGGTTAGATGTCGACTGGCTCATGAATGAAAAATAATTCATTCATTGCGTCGTGGCGGTGCGTCATAGCAAAGTTAGGCTCGCTGCCAATTACGAGGAATTGTGGACGAGTTGCTATGCTCGCATAAGAATTCAGTTCCAACGAATTCTGGCCGTACAGGCTGGGTTGACTTCGTTGGTTGGGTGTACCGGGAATTGGTTTGGCGACGCGAGCGAGTATGGGCATGCATTTTCGGAGGAAATTGGAATGGCTTGGGTGCAAGCAAGGGATATCGTTTAGATAGAAATGTTAACCGAAATAATTTCGCGGTTTATTTGGTTGGTAATGTTCCGTTGAGGATTTGGATATACGCTTTGTTAAGACATATGAACTTCGGAGAAATGTGTGCGGCTTGGTATACTTGCTGATGTTCCGTTGAGGATTGAATATGCGTTTGCTATGGCATACGTATTTCGGGGAAATGTGGATTGCTTGGTTGCGTTGAGAAAATATAGATAATTGACTGACGCAGTTTTGGGTAAATGCATATGGTGGTGATTAGAATATATTCGGTTGAATTATATTCTCTTGGAGGTTTGGAAAATATTTTATTGCGGATTTGGGAATGCATGTTATTGGGTTATTGATTTTTGGGTGTTGCGGGTTAGGGTTGTGGGTTGGTTCTGCGTGATGTAGAGAACCCCCACAGGCTCCCCGACGGGGATTCGAACCCCGGTCTCCCGCGTGACAGGCGGGTATACTAACCACTATACTATCGAGGAGCCGCGACGTATTTATACCGTTCAGAATAAGGAAGCGACGTATTTATACCGTTTCCTTATTCTGATTTGGCGTTTCGTTTCCGCCCGTTCCATAGTCTTGAATGTTCTACTGTTCACGGTCTCCAGTTTTCCATTACTTTATAGAATATTCTAGTACTCTGTTTCGGACTCTCTCGAATATTCTAGTACTGATTATCATATGCGTCACAATATAAATTAGATTAAGCTAGAATAAGTTGTTATATAATAAAAGTTCAATTAATTATCCCTCCCCCTTTGATTCATTAACTTCTCGTCATTAACGTCTCGTGCCTTCACGCACATATCCTTCCCGTATCCTTCCGTTCCCTCCAAATTACTAATTTCCTATTCCCTTTACAATAGAATATTCCCTTTACAATAGAATATAATTTAAATAACCCCATTTAAAACCCCATTCACATTGCAATAGTCATCTTATTTGTATTAGCCATAGTCGCCCCCTATTACCCAATTGCCAATTCCGCCGCTTCCTAGAAATAACTCGTGGAAGCGAAACGAAAAAGGATATGTGCCATAAAGACACGAGATATTCCTTCTTGTACGTTAAGCAGTCGCCGCGTACGGGTGTGTTTGCAGTTATCATATTAAGAAATTAAAATAAAATATGAAATGTGCATGTGCAATTATTATATTCATAATGTTGGAGACGGAGCAGCACACGACGGCCGACTAGCAGCCCACGACTGCCGACTGGCAGACTGAGCATCGCACATTTATACTCTGGCTCCTTGTTCCTGTGACAACATGCGAACGAGGGAAAGGAGACAAAAAGGCGAATATAAGCAGCGGTAGTTGTGGAGTTGGTATCAGTACAAGTCGAGCAGTCAAACGCTGCACATGCGTTTATAAAGATTGTTTTATATTTAAATTAAACATTTAGAACTTAGTAAATCGAGTTTACAAATTGGTCCTTTGAACCGGATCCAGTCTGTGGATCCAATCCACTGCTGCCAGTTCGCAGTGCACAAACGAGTTGCAGTTTCTTACATCACGGCATATTAGAGGATTCACGTTCCGAGGTAAACACAGCAACTGCCGACTGGACAACCTCTCCTGCAGTGCAACGTCTGACCCAAGCGTTTCAACCGCAACGCAAAGCAACAAGACAGACGGTCATCCAGCCGATTAAAGCTAGCCACAACCAGCAGCGCACTCAGTTGCGTAGAAGCCTAAGGCCAACCTACAGCCGATCCACAAGAATCGGAATCAAGTAGCTAGTGGCACTTCGATCCACAAGCATCAAAAAAGGGGCAAACTAAGTTGCAATGGCTACCGGCGACATGACTGTTCCGACAATGAAACGGAGACGAGGAGTCATCAAGGGATTCCTCACGCGGTTGGAGGAGTTCGCGGACAAGTCAAAGGAGGTGACCAGGGAGGAAGTCGCAAGCAGACTGCGCAAACTGGAGGACTCATTCAAATCTTTTGAGAACCTTCAAATATGTATCGAAGAGAACGACCCGGACCTGGACATCGACAGGGAGAACGAGGAGCGAGCAGCCTTCGAGGACCGATACTTTTCGCTGCAAGGCAGACTCACCCAGCGTTTGAACGTGTCAACAAGCACGGTCGCCACCGCATTGGATACTTCAGGAGACACCCTGGGAACGGCACCTACTACAACGTTAACAGCGGAGCAACCAGGAATGGAGAGGCTGCTTGACACCATGAATGCCAGCCAGAGGCTCATAAACAGCTTGGTGGAACAATTGGGTACGCGATCCACGGAACCGACAGCAGCGGATTCTACGAGTGGAGCGACCACCCGAGCGGTCAAATTGAAGCATATCGACGTGCCTACCTTCGATGGGGATTACCAGCAGTGGGTAACGTTCCGAGACCTGTACCAACCACTCATCCACGACAACCCCCAGTTATCAGCAGTCGAGAAATTCCAATTTCTCCGGACTTCGTTAAGAGCGGACGCACTATCAGTGGTTCGCAATGTTCCGGTCACGGCGGCAAACTATCTGGAGGCCTGGGCTGCACTGGTCACGCGCTATGACAAGAAGAAGCTCATCGTGGATGCACATCTACGAGCACTAATGACGATTCCAGCTATGCAATCACCAGGTGCTACGGAGTTCCGCAGATTCATCAACGGCCTCTTCGAGCAGGTTCGGGCTTTGCGAGCCTTGGAGCTACCAGTGGAGCACTGGAGTTGTTGGCTAGTTTTCACCACAGTCGAGAAGCTCGATAGTGAGACTAGGCAGTTATGGGCTCGAGAAACAAGCAGGAACGAGATGCCGACATTCGAGGAGCTGACTGAATTCCTGGAAGCCCGCCTCACTGAGCTAGAGAGCCTCCCGACAGCGAAGAACTATTCAAAGGGTCCCTTTGTTCGGGACAGAGGTATAGCAGCCGGCCCACCCAGGAAGGCGTACTCGGCAATCACATCACCAGGGACGGCTAAGTGCCCCAGGTGCGCGCAGCCGCATCCATTGTTCCGATGCAGTGCATTCAGGAATCTCTCAGCTCTACAGCGAGATCAGTTTGTCCGCGGCCACAAGCTATGCAGAAATTGCCTCAGCCCCGACCACAGCATTGACAAATGTGAGAGAGGTAACTGTCGAGAGTGTAACGGACGGCACAACTCTCTGCTGCATCAACTCGTAGACGTTCCGACGTTATCACCAAGGGTTGGACCATCAGAGGGATCTTGCGCGACAGTACAAACCCAGGATTCACTACTACCTACAGCAATAGTAACGGTGATGGACGACAGAAACCAGTTGGTTCCTTGCCGGGTGCTGCTGGACTCAGGCTCGACCACATCCTTAGTCCGAGAATCATTCATTCAGCAGTTGGGCCTGCGACGCACGCAGGCGAAGGTGAAGATAAGTGGCATAGGGGAAGCGAATCCACAACTCAGCCGAGGAAAGGTCGAGATGCTGCTGAAAGCCCGAACAGGGGAAACAAGTATTCGGATAACGGCATTGGTGATGGGACGATTGACTTCGGATCTGCCGTCAAGGTCACTGAAACATGACTGGAGAAGCTTTTCATCGCTGGCGTTGGCCGACCCGCTATTCCACAAATCAAGACCCATTGACTTGTTGCTGGGTTCGGACACTATCTTCCAGATCCTGCGCGATGGACGACTGATGGATCCCGATAGTAAAATGATGGCGCAGAACACCATATTCGGCTGGGTAATCGCAGGGAGTCGACCAACTCTGCTCGATCAGGAACAACATTGCTGCACTGTCACCCAACAAGTCGACCCATTAGAGGGTACACTGCCAATAAATATGCCTACATATAACGATGTCGGCAACGGTAAAGCTGCGAATACGAATTATCAGCAAGCTCCTTATGTTCCGACATCGGTGTATCAAGGTGGAAATGAACTCGGTGTTTCTCCATCATCTTCCACACAACCACAGCAACAAAAATTCCAAAATTATAATTCACCACCTACTTCTAATATAACTCAGCAATCCTATTCCTCTGGCGCCACAAACACTACGTACATAACCTCTCAAGTAACAAATGAACCACAGAGTTCTTATCAGATATGTTCACAACCTTATTCAAATTCAGGGACTCCGCCGAATGGGCAAATGCAAATTCAACAACAACCACCACCACTGCAACAGCATCAAACTTTGCAACAGCCACAATCGTTGCAACCACAAATTATTCAACAAGAGTCTGTGCCACAACAGTCTGTACGACGAGAGTCGGTGCCACAACAGTCTGTACCACGGCAGTCTGTGCCACAGCAGTCTATACCACAGCAATCAATGGCACAACAGTCTGTACCGCAACAATCCATGCCACAACAATTTATGGCACAGCGGCATGTCTCTCATCAAACCTTGCCACAGCCTATGACTCAGCAATCGGTGCCACAACAGCATATGACACAGCAAAGTATGCAGCAGCAATCTGTTCCGCAACAGTCTTTGCCCCCACCGCCTATGGGGCAGCAATCTACACCACACCAATCTAAAGGCCATCAAAATTGCTTATCAAGGGGCCTTAAAGCAAAGGAGCTCACCGGAGCAGAGCTGTGGTGGCGAGGACCCGCTTTTCTGCGAGACAAGGAGCTGAAGTTGCCCCGGACGCCCGCTCATCAAGTCCGAGAGGCGGACACCGGAACACCGGTAGACCTCCAGGAACGAAGGGCATCGTATTTCGTAATACAGCAAGAGGAGCTGTCTATAACAAGAAGAGTCTCCAGCTTCACTCGAACGGTACGAACATTAGCGTGGCGGAAGGCGGACCTAACGCCCATGAGAGCCGGAATTCAAGTATCAAGACAAAGCGAACTGATTGCGCTCAACCCATTCATCGATGACCAAGGTACCCTCAGGGTGGGCGGAAGACTAGAAGCAACAAAGATGGAATACGAACGCCGACATCCACCAATCTTACATCGGCAACATCACCTGGCAAGGATTATCGTGAGAGATTTGCACTTGAGGCTGATGCACGCTGGAAGCCGGTTACTGCTATCCGCAGTTAACTCCCAGTACTGGATCATAGGGAGTCGAGGACTTGTCCGGAGGGTCATCGCTGAATGCACGGTTTGCGTTCGTCACAAGGGACGGGTGCTATCTCAACAAATGGCCGCATTGCCAGCCAGTAGGATTAATCCCGCACGGCCATTTAGTAACACCGGCGTGGATTGTGGAGGTCCTATCACTCTTCGGACATGGAAAGGACGCAGCGCGAAGCGAGTCAAAGGCTACATCTGTCTCTTCGTATGCTTGCCAACCAAGGCAATACACGAAGCGGTTAACGAGCCGTCCAGCGAGGCTTTCCTGGCAGCATTAAGGAGAGTTCTCGTGCGTAGGGGTTTTTGTCACACTTTATGGAGTGATAATGGTACCAATTTTGTTGGGGCATGCCGAGAACTGCGAGAAGTTTATGAGCACATAAACCGGAAGGCTACCCAGGACCGGATCATGACGGAGTTGGCCACCAACGACATCACTTGGAGATTCATTCCCCCGGCAGCTCCCCACTTTGGTGGCTTGTGGGAGGCAGGAATCAAGTCCGTGAAACATCACCGGAAGCGAGCTATTGGAAATGCGTTTCTGACGTTCGAGGAGCTCACTACCGTGTTGGCCCAGATCGAGGCTTGTCTGAATTCCCGACCGCTGGTCATCCTGCCAACAGAGCCTGGCGATCCCGAGGTGTTGACCCCCAGTCATTTCTTAGTTGGAGGACCGGCTATGAGCGTCCCGGAAGTCGATCCGGGAGAGACAACAATCACTTGGCGGTCCAGATGGAAGTACTTGCAGGCGTTGCATCGAGCATTTTGGTACCGGTGGAAGAACGAATACCTCCACACGTTGCAGGCTCGCAACAAATGGTATCATCCGGAACCAAACCTAGGAAATCCGGTCGTGGTGCTTCTGAAGGACGAGCAACTATCTCCGACCTATTGGCCCATGGGAAGGGTTAACGAGCTTCATCCTGGCAGAGATGGCAAGGTGCGGGTGGCAACCGTAAAGATTCAGGGGGGCACCCTTAAGCGACCCGTTACGAAGTTAGTACTACTCCCGGTTGCAGAGGATGAGACGGTTGAACCGACAGTTCAAGGTGGGCGGAATGTTGGAGACGGAGCAGCACACGACGGCCGACTAGCAGCCCACGACTGCCGACTGGCAGACTGAGCATCGCACATTTATACTCTGGCTCCTTGTTCCTGTGACAACATGCGAACGAGGGAAAGGAGACAAAAAGGCGAATATAAGCAGCGGTAGTTGTGGAGTTGGTATCAGTACAAGTCGAGCAGTCAAACGCTGCACATGCGTTTATAAAGATTGTTTTATATTTAAATTAAACATTTAGAACTTAGTAAATCGAGTTTACACATAAATTTAACTGAATTATGAAATGTGAAACTATTGTCTTGATCCATTTAACTGAAATATGAAATGTGAAAATAAAATTGTTTAATTAATTTAAGTAAAATCGTTTTGTACTACTATTCGCTCGTTTTGTGCTAATATTCGCTCGTTTGTGCTAAAAGGAACTATACATAAAAAATTCGAATAGGAATTCCAGGAATAATTACCAGGAATAACTAGGGCAGGTGCTTTCCTTCAAGGAACAACGAGTCACACAGGACATTGCCAAGGGCAACTAGGGGTAAGTCTTGTACTCAACACAAAAACTTATAAAATAATTGTTATTATAAAATTTATAACAATTTGGCGCAGTCGGCACCCACTATTTGGCTGTGTACTAGTGATCGAAAGATCAACTTTAAATCCTTTGGAAGTACACAAACATTGGTGGGGAGAGCCCAGAGGCTCTATACGCGCTTACGCTCCCACAGCTTGTGGGTCGGTAATAAAATAAATAAATTTCACAAAAATTCAAAAAATCAAAAATTAAGAACAAACAAAATTAAAAAGTTCAAAAATAAAACAAAAGTAAAAAACTATCTAAGATACAAACAATAGAAAATAAGAAAAGGAAATAGATAAGCAAACAAATTACAAACATACAAAATAAAATTAAAATTTTCAAAAATCAAAAAATGCAAAAAATTCAAAAATAGACATTAAACAATAGTTAAAAAACTAAAATTCAATAAAAATTGCAAATAAATAAAAAATTTTACAAAAATAAACAAATTTCAAAAATCAAAACAAAAACAGAAATTAAATAAAATTTAACGATATAAAATTTAAAATTTTAACGAAGATTCAAAAAAAATTTTAACAAAAAAAAAAAAAAAAACAAACAAGAACTTTCAAAAATTTAAAATCCTAAAAAAGTTTAAAAATCTGAAATCAAAAATATAAAAATTTTTAAATATCAAAAATTTCAGAATTGAATAAACAAATATAATATCACAAACAAAAAATTATCAAAACCAAAAAGAATAAAGCAGAAATTAAGCTGTAATAATAACAATAGAAAATCTAAAAAGTTTTATAAAATATAAAAGAAAATTTTTCAAAATTATAGACATTAAACCAAAATTTTTCAAAAAATTGAAAATAAAATATAATCTTCAGCAAGAAAAAATAAAAATAAATAAAATAAAATTGTTCAAAAATTCCAAAAAATTTCAAAATAAAATATTTTCCAAGAAATAGACATTAAAAGAAAATTATTCAAAATAAATAAAAGTTTTAAAAAAGTTCGAAAAAAAAAATTCGAATATGAAAACTTAACAAAATTTTTCAAGAAATAGACAGAAATAAATAAAAAAATCAAAAATCAAAAATAAAATAGACATTTACAAAAATAAATAAAATTCCTAAATATCAAAAAGTTAACAAAAATTAAACAATAAAAAAAAATTGTAATACAAAAAGGGATTTCCGAAAAAAATAAAAAAAGAAAATTATAATTTACAAAAAAATCAAAAAATATCAACTAACACAAATAAATATCTCGAAAAAAATTGTTCAAAACATAACGGGGCATTTAAAGAAGAAAACAAAAAGACGACAACATCCGGATAAGAACAATAAAATAACTACCAACAAACGAAGAGAATCAACCTAAAATTTTAGAAAATTACAAACAAATAAAATTTTTTTAGACAAATAGGTCAAACTAAATAAAGTATTTTTCTCTCTAGTAATATTAACCAATCAATTAACAAAGTTAAATTGGTATTTATTGGTACACACAAATCATATTAAATAGATAAACAATAATATATATAATATTGATTTTACGGCATATGTGCTTCGTGGGTTCACAATTGTAGTCGGTGCAGTCCATCGAACAAATACTAATAATTGCCATTGTTCTAGTAGAAGATATTAATCATAATTAGTACGCTCTTTGAGTTAAGTACAATTTAAAAATAGAATCCGTTGTGCCGTTGTCCAATTAGGTTTCACTTACGATCATTCTTGACGCTGTGGGCTTTAGGACCAATCCGCTGAAGGATAAGCACGTCTTTTGGTAGGAAACAGAAAATAGTCTTTTCTACCCAGCCTTCAGTTAGGTTCCACAATACCATAAGAGGGAAGGTTAGGTTCCCAATACACCATTAAGCCTTTCATGAAGACAAGGCAAAATAAAAAGAAAAAAAGTCTGATCCCATCCAACCCTGAGATGTCGCGGGAAGAAAACAACTCTTCGGTCGAAAGACCCGACACCAGGGAAGAGAGAAATGCTTCCTCTCCTAAATCGGACAAATATAAGAACAGGCTAGGTATTAGCCAAATCATGGACCTGGTACGAACATCAATGGTGCACGGGGTCCCACCGTAGCTATGGAACTAGAGAAGTTCGTAGATACGTGTAAGAGGACCCTGAGATGTTTGTCCGAAAGTGAGGAGAGGACAGCCATGGAGTGTTTGCCCATTCAATTAGGCGGAGAAGCCTATAGAATATTCCATGAGGCAAACCCAACATTGTTCTATGAGTATGAAAAACAACTCCGGGACAAGGTATTACCACAGTCTTCATACGAAGACGTGTACGAAAAGCTCTCCGAGATGCGACAATTCCGAACAGAGAACATCACAGGTTTCGTTTCCCTAGTGAAACAGGCTGTGGTGCTCTGCAAAGAAGCTGCCGCGCGCTCATACGGAAAGGCAAGCACCGACATTTGCGCTGCACAAATAGAAAAATTGGCCAAATCCGTATTGATGCGCGGAATACGAGAGGAACCATTTCGAAGCCAGTTATTGGCTATAAAGGAGGAAACCCTCGAGGGCATCATGTCGCAACTTCTCTGGATGGTAAGTCGATAAAAAGAACTGGACGGAAAAAAGGATGCCTATGATATGAGAGAAATGTCAAGGGCAATTGAATACCCCGAGTCACAGAGGGAAGAAAGTCACAGTCACCCACCATGTTACAGAATTAGGGAAATAACACCCGAAAGGTATACAAGGGACCCTTTTCGTAGCACCGGAAGGAAGAAAGGTTCGCGAAGAACGAAGCCCGGCTCTTCATTCACAGGGGTTGGAAAATAAGGATGACCACCCTGTAAATCGACCAGATGACTGTGATCGCCCAGTACCAAGAAGGCGAACAATAACATGGCAGAGCCCACCCCGTCATTCACAGGGACTGGAAAAAAGAGAAGACCAACCTGTGAATAGACGAGAGGAATTTGACCGCCCGGTACCAGCGAGACGACACATCAAATGGAGCAGCCCGCCTCGTCATTCTCAAAGAGAAGATGAAAGGGACGAACCCCCGGTAAACAGGCGAAGAGACTTCGAACATCCAGTGGCCAGTAGGCGGGAACCAGCAAGACGGAGCCCAAATCGACACTCACAGGGCATGGACTATATAGAGGACCACCCGGTGAGTGGACGATATAATTATAGCCCACCAAGGAGCCCGCCACGACCACGGGATGAAACAAGACACAGAGAACAGAGGTACAGGGAATATAGTCCGGATCCGTGGGAATCGTTCAGTAGGCAACCTCAACCTACGAACGACGTGTCTCGGAGATGGGGATTACTATAGAAGGTCGGCCGAGACAAATCGACACTATACGGAACAACCCCACCCCGTAAGCCGCCCCCAACCTGCGAGGAACCCGTTCCGCCAGTACGAATCAGCACGCGCACCACCAAACGACTATCAACCACACAGTGGGACAAGGCCCGATGGACCTGGAGTACGAAGGTACCAACGGGACGAAGATGATTATTATCATCAGGTCCGTGACGCACAACCACACCGGCTAACTGCAGAAGTAGCATGCAGTTTTTGCCACAAAAGTGGGCACCTACGTGACGAGTGCATTACTCGGCGCAACATGCCAATTTGCACCTCGTGTCTTAGGTATGGACACGACGTAGGAAATTGTTGGGTAAGAATTGTACCACCAAGGCCACAACCTACACAAAGACCACAAAATGAACAGAGGGAGTCCTCGAGACAAACAAGTCAGGGACAAGTCCAACCCTCTAACTCCAAACAGTCACAACCAACATCGAACCGAAGAGTGTACAGCGTTCGATGTTGTTGTGAGTATTGTGGCCGAAACGGTCACAAGTGGGAACAGTGTCGATACAAGATTAACTGGGAAAAAACTCATCCTGCTTGTACGCACACTGCAACGGCTAGACCTGTACGTCGCCGTAAAAACCTACCAACCTGCACGGTTAACCTAGAATGGCCAGAACCACCAACAAATGGCTCAAAGAAAAAGGAACCGAACAATGCAGGAAAAACCTTAAAAGGCAGGAGACACCGACAGAGGCACTCTAGGCGCAGGTCAGGTCGAAGCCGCTCTAGTACGGACAGTACGGAACAAAGCACCGACAGAAGTAACTGCGCCGAGAAAAAGAGTGCCGCCAGTAAGACCCAAAATAGCAATCGACCAGAACCAACGGCGGCAACTGGTAAACGAAAAGCTATGGGTAAGAAATCGGGAAACGCCAAACGGTCGGGTGGAATATCCCCAACCCGACCGAATTAAGGTCACTAAATAGTCAGAGTTGGTCTCAGTTTTCGCCGCCTAAAGCTCTAGTTGTCCAACTCCAATTAGACATTAGCCGTAAAAAATATACGAGCCTAATTGCGGACGCCTGAGCTGAGATCAGCCTCATAAAGACTAAAGCACTCCACAAAAAGTATGAAGTGGATCCCCAGAAGGCAATAATCCTCCATACCCCTTTTGGCAAGGGAAAGTCTAGAGGGGGCATACAGGGGAAGTTCAAACTACATCATGAAATCCCCTGTAGCTTCGAAGTGGTAGACACGCTGCCAGGAATGTCAGAAGACGGCTTGTTGGGTAACGACTTTCTGTCGCGTTATTGCAAAGTTAATGGACCAGGAGGGTGTTTGGAATTTCCCCAAACAATCACAAATCCTGAAAGTTTCTCTGTTGATTTTGCAAATAAATGCAAGAAAGTAAGCACGGGAAAGCCTAGACAAAAGGCAGCCGAACGGGAAACCGAATCACAGGGACCTAACAAGGTTTATACTGCGGTCGGAAAAAACCCGAAGACCTTACCCACGCAGGGGAAGGGCTGCGAAAACCTGTCAGGCACCAGTTACCCCAACAAGCAGGCAAATGCCCAAAAGCCAAAAAGTGGAAAGGAAATGGACGCTTCGCTAGAACGCCTACCAATAAACCCTTCGGAGGTGGAAATCTTGATGAGCAGACCGGTCATTGTACCAGGGCGCTCAAGGAAGATGATTGGGCTCCCCATAAAAATCCGGGAGGAGATAATTCTAGTACCTAAAGAAGTATAATCGGGGATACTACTCCCAAATTGTATTTTGAAAAAGGCGAAGGGTGCCCAAATAGAGGCACTCAATATCTTAGATTACCCCCAGACCATTGACCGGATACTGGTGGAGTTGCTTCCAACAAAGGACTATGCCTTCTTTCCTTTGGAAAACCGGGAGAATACACAGACCGGTAAGCGAGTCAATACGTCAGGGGAAGTTAACTTGAACAATAAATCAAGTCATCGCGGATCCGAGATAAATCCTTCGGAGGTAGAAAACCTCCAATTTATAAGACACCTATTCTCGGAAGGTGAGTTGCCTAAAGAATCCATAAAAGATTCGAGATTGACTCAATTGCATGAGGAACTCCACTTAGGGAAAAACCTGTCCTGAGGAGTGTCAATCGATAGTGGAAATATGTGAGGAGTTCAACGACATATTCCACTTAAAAGGCCACCACCTGACGTATACAAATGCGATAACGCATGAATTGTCTATGGTCCAGGACCAAGCGCCTATAAACCAAAGACCATACCGTCCGCCTGAGTGCAAAAAAGAAGTTATTAACGAGCAAGTTCGGGAAATGCTAGAGAATGACATCATTCAGCCTAGCAAAAGTCCGTGGAACTCACCCCTCCTCGTAGTTCCCAAAAAGCGGGGCCCGATGGAAAAGCCCGATGGAGAGTAGTTGTCGACTTCAGAAAACTGAACGACAAAACCATCGGTGATGCGTATCCTCTCCCTAGAATAGAGGATATTTTAGACCAACTCGGTTACTCACGCTACTTTTCCACGCTTGATTTAGCCAGTGGCTAACATCAAGTCTTAGTTGATCAGAAGGATCGCGACAAGACAGCTTTCAGCACTAATTACGGGCATTATGAGTTCAGACGTATACCATACGGGCTAAAGGGAGCCCCGGCTACGTTCCAGAGACTCATGAACCATGTCCTCACTGGGTTGCAAGGTATCGAATGCTTTGTATATCTGGACGACATTGTCATCTATGGGAAAAACCTAGAGAACCACAATCACAAACTCCAGAAGGTATTCGAACAATTAAGATATCACAATCTCAAATTGCAACCCGAAAAATGTAGATTTTTACTGAAAGAAGTAGTCTACCTCGGACATGTTTGTTCTGAAAAAGGGGCAATGCCAAATCCCGACACGACAGCTAGTGTCAGGGATTTCCCCATTCCTAAGACGGTAAAGAACGTCCAATCATTTCTAGGACTGGCGAACTATTATCGAAAATTTGTTCCAAATTTCTCGAGGATAGTACGTCCCTTAACAGACTTGTTAAGGAAGGAGGTTAGATTCACCTGGTCAGACAAATGCCAACAAGCATTTGATAAAGTAAAAGGATTATTGGTTTCGCCGCCAATATTAATCTATCCAGATTTCACCAAACCAATCTGACTACGGATGCGAGCAGCAAAGCACTTGGTGCCGTGCTATCGTAAGGGGAAATAGGCAAAGATCAGCCTGTAGCTTATGCAAGTCGAACCTTGAATAAAGCGGAAAGAAATTACTCCACCATTGAGAGGGAGTTACTAGCCATTGTGTGGGCGACTAGAAATTTCCGCTGTTATTTGCAGGGGCGTAGGTTCAACATCTATACAGATCAGAAGCCATTGAAGGGAGTTTTTAACGTGAAAGTCCCCACGTCACGTTTAACGAAATTCCATCACAAATTATCGGAGTTTGATTACCAAATAGAGTACAAACCCGGTAAATATAATACCAATGCGGATGCTTTGAGCCGCATCCCGCAAGGTTGTGCTGAAACTCCCAAACTAAAAAGATGTAATGTAGTAACACGCGCCCAAGCAAAAAAGCTAAGGGAAAGCGAGGATCCCAGGGAAGTCAAACAAATGACGAGTCTGATTTACCAGATAATCCCATTCATCCCTGCACGAAAAAAGGAATGGAGATAACAAAACCTGAGCATGTCCAGTTACTGTTACGGGATTACCATGATTCTCCTTTGGGCGGACACCAAGGAGTGATAAAAACCTATAACAAGATTCGTAGGAACTTTTGGTGGAACAACATGATGCGCGACATTAAAGTCTACATTAAGAAATGTAAGGATTGTCAAACCATGAAATCTTCCCCAAACCTACGGATGCCCATGGTAATCACCGGCATTGCAGAGAGGCCTTTCGACAAGGTATATTTAGATATAGTCGGGCCTCTGGATCGAACTCCAGCAGGCAATACATATATACTAACTTTTCAAGACAATCTCTCTAAGTATATAGATTGCTACGCCTTACCCAATGCGGAGGCAGAAACGGTAGCCACGGTCTTCTTTGACCAAATAGTTGCTCGGTATGGTGCTCCGAAGCAACTGGTTACCGATCAGGGAAGCAATTTCCTAAGCAGCTTGTTTAAAAACGTCTTCAAGCTGCTCCGTATCAAGAAGCTTCAAACCTCAGCGTACCATCCAGAGTCGAAAGAGAAAGAGCCCATCGATCACTCGTAGAATACATACGCAGTATTGTGGATGGAAATTCCCAATCATGGGATCAATACCTGAGGACGGCAACATTCGTGTAGAACACCAACGTACACGAAGGTACCAAACTTACGCCGATGGATTGTCTCTTTGGTTTCACCCCGGAGGTACTATAGCGTTTGAAATAATAGTGAAGAAGATCGTGTGATTCGAACTGACGCTATGACAGCTCGAATCACGAAAAAAATTTTACCTAAGCGTTACACACCAGGCTACTGACCGTGTTTAGAATTTGATTTCCAAACTCGCGTATATTCCACTGGTGTGAATTATTTTTTTTTATTTATCGCTTGGTATACGGTTCTGATGTATTTTTCTTATTCGATTTTTTTCGTTCGGTGTTCTTCACTATTTTTGCTTGTGAATTGTGTGTATCTGTTAGAATCGCTACAGTACCGTCTAACATGAAACAACCTCCGGAACCGGTGTACAACCATGAGAGCTACCATAAGCTATTAAAGTACAAACTCCAGGGTGCATACGAGATAGCGAGGCGTAACCTATTGATCTCCAAGAGGAAATCCAAAAGGTAGCACGACCGTACAGTACGCCCTTTCACGTTTCACGTGGGCGATAAAGTTCTGATGCGGAATGCGCAGAAACAAGGAAAGTTAGCTCCTATATGGAGGGATCCCAACAATGTAGTGGCAATATAGGGCCTAGTAAATGTGGTCCTGAAAATAGGCATAAAAAGTGTGGTGGTGCACAATAACAGGTTGAAACCCTATTTCGATTAAAGGGTACGACCTGAAATGGGTGATATGTTTGAGTCTGCAGTGATACCAGCGGAAAATCAGAGATGTTTTTATCCCCAGTTAAAATGACAGCCACCGGAACTAGTCATGACCTAGGAAGCACAAATTATTGCAAACAAAATGTAAAAACATTAATAGTCAAAAACAAAAATAGATTGTAAATAATATACTTAAATATTATCTAAATAAAATTAAAATTATTAAATAGTATTTTATTAAAATAAATATAAAGCAAAAAGAAAGTATTAACTATAAAAAATTTTATTAAGTTTGAAATAAAATAGTTATAAAATAAGTAAAAAAAAAAAAAAAAACTTTTTTTGTGTAAATAAATAAATAAATGTAGACCAACTAAAAATCAAAAATAAATAGAAAGAAAATGTAAAGACAACCGCCACGCACACACCGACATGCTGTCGAAAAGGAGTTTCATTCCTCTTCCAAGAATGAAACTCCATTTTCGTAAGGGGGGAGGAATGTTATATAATTAAAGTTCAATTAATTATCACTCCCCCTTTGAATTATTAACATCTCGTGTCTTCACGCACATATTCTTCCCATATCCTTCCCTTCCCCTCAAATTACTAATTTCCTGTTCCCTATACAATAGAATATTCCCTTTACAACAGAATATAATTTAAATAAAAGTAAACCCCCATTTAAAACTCCATTCACATTGCAATAGTCATCTCCTTTGTATTAGCCATAGTCGCCCCCTATTAGCCAATTCCGCCGCTTCCTAGAAATAACTCGTGGAAGCGGAACGAAAAAGGATGTGTGCCGAAAAGACACGAGATATTCGTTGTTGTTTAATTCGTGAGCTCATGGCGTGTGGTCGTCGCTCAATTTGCAAATCGAGTCGTGTGTGCGGGCAAGCGAAATTCTTAATGAATAAATACAACTTAAATGTGTTAGGTTTAATGTGTTAAAAATTGACTGTGTATATACTTTTAATTACAAATAAGTAATAGAGATACCATTAAGTGTTAAATATTGATTGTGTAAATACTTGTAATAACAAATAAGTAATTAGAAATACCATTAAGTGTTAAATATTGACTGTCTAAATACCGTAGTTGTACCTTTATAGTTAATGTGTAAATATTGACTGTGTAAATACTTATTACAAATAAATAATTAGAAATACCATTAAACGTTTAATAGCTGTCACCAGTTCAATTAAGGTAAAGAGTTACAATTACAGAAGGAATGTAAATGGATTAAACCTCGACAAATCAAAGGTACTGAATTCTGAGTGCTAAAAATTAACAAACCGGGGTAAGTTCAGTTAAAAACCTGAAATAATTATATTCAATTGTTGTATAAAGAATATACAACAATGGATTATATTTCTCCAAGCAAATATCAATCAAACAATAAAATGTGACACTAATATTTTAGGAAAATATCTTGACATCAATGTGAGCTGCTATTCACAACTATGTGGAAGTTAGTTTTTTTTTTCTTGTCAAAAACGAACTATGCCTCCGAGTGGGAAAGAGGTGATTATAGTAGAAATTGTAGGAAAAACACCGAAACCAGGGCAAATGGAGTGTTAACATGTTTGACACTGAATAACTACACGCCGGTTAAGTTAAAAATACAATAAATTCTTATCAAACTACAATCATTCTGCTTACATTATCCAACGTTATCGTACAAGTAGCTGCAATCTCATAATCTAGTGGGGCAACTAATTTATATCGACACGATGATCCTGCGGTGTATTTATTAGGATAAAGTGGTGATTGAAGGGTTACAGTCGTATCCGGATTCAAGTTATACGTCTTATCACATTGTTCAAAATACCCTTCAGATAAAGATACTAATTGCACTAACGCGAACAATCCTAAAAGAGATTTAGTTTATCTATCTTACAGCGGAATTATCAGACTAGAGGTGTACGTACCACAAAATTTAAACAGCATATTCTGTGTTAATTATCTAACTGAAATATTATCGGATGCTGTTCTTCTTTATATATGAATTATCTCTTGAGATTTTATTTCGTTGTTTCAAAAATGAATATGGTACGCCCTAACTCCCTCATTGTGCTCATCTCCCGCCTTTTTTTTTTGCCTCGATCTTGAAGGTTAAGAAAAAATTCGTCATTTGGTTTTTTTTCGAGTAAATGTCTGCAACACTGCTAAATAAGATACAATCTATCTAGTTGTAAAAAATAAAATAAAGAGGTAATTAACAAAAAACAAATAGTTGTGTATTGACACAAATGTTACTGAACAGTATACAATGCTGACTAATTCTTTGAAGTTTGAACCAGCCCGTCATATGGCAGTTGTTGTTTATTTTTTGGAAATATATTTCTTTATAGAAAGATCTGATCAAACTCTCGGCAACATCATCATCGTATTCATTTCACATACTCTTCTTGGCACAATTTATTAATAGGCGACCTTAGAAATGGAAAAATATTAGCAACACTCGATGGGAAGGCAGAACTCATTAACGTATGGTATTAGTATGCTTACCTACTAAGTTAATTAATGGCCAGATTATACGTCTAATCCACATCAATTTTCGTTAACTACGCCTTGCTTTTAGTCTGTAACGTTTTTTTTCTTCATATCTATTTTTTTTTAAATTACACTTATATAGTTAACCTACTCCTATAGTTATATGGGGGAGGATGTATGTGTCGTCGTTGGTACTGGTTCTACTCCTATCCCACGATGTCGTTGCCCGAAGATTGTCACCAATGTGGGCTCTTAAGTCTTTTAAGGTCTTTTAGATTGTTATGTGCCGCGAAGGCACTGGTTCACAATTACCCGTCTTAGCTTAACCACTTGTGCCTGACTCCATGATCTGTGTTGACTTTTCCAAAGTTGCCTAGGAAGAATAGAAAAACTCGACTTTTCCTCCTTATTCTGGTCTTTATTTACACTAAGCAATTTACATTCATTAATCTTAGGTAGAATAACACAATATGATATTTCGTCATTCAAGAGTGAGTATTAGGAACACTGGTTAGCGTCACGTTAGTTTAAATTTGATTTAGAATAACGCAATATTTTGTTAGTGGATGGAAAAGATAATTGTACAAATGTGCGTCAAGGAAAGAAACTTCTGAAAGAAACTATAAACGTATGCGAACACCGCAGCGGCTATAAGACGACTCCGTTACTTACCGTGTATGTGGAGGGCACGGCTTGCCTCCACGGAATCTATTTAAAGACTGAAGATTCCCTCCGAAACGACAGAATACCAAATTTCATCCATCGTATCGGTTACCGATAGGGGATGATCTTTCATGGTTGGTGATGTGCACGCACGCAGATATGATTGCTTCGCACGGTCATGCTGTATGTCCATGAGCATGCGAACCATGGATATTCGAATTCGATAAAAGGAAATGTTTGCATCTGGGCAAGTATCATGAAGACGATACCTGGGGTGTTTACCCGATCAGTAAATGCGTACAGCATTTACACTGACCGTGCACATATCGCTGGCGTCTGCTGATATGACTTGCCCTGCACGTGTGTGGGGAAAATACTTTCTTCTTGTATGCATGGACAAGTCCGAGGATTTATGTCGGTTATGTAATGTCGTAACCGAATTGGATTTTAGGACCATGCTGCGTTGTATAGAGGCATGCCCCTAAGGGAAATGCTTATAGGATGCTAATGCTTATCGATCGGTTTACCGACCGATGTGCTAGTAGGAAAAAGGAAAAGAAAAAATATCTCCTGCATGTGTGCGACGGAATTCGTTCGGAGACATGTGCAATGCAATGGTTCAGGTCATGTTGGTTGCTTGGTGGTGCAACCAAATTGCCTTTAAGGAACATGGTGCGTTTCATGCGACCATGCGCTTGTGGAAGATACTTATTTGTTGCTGATGGAGTTTGCATCAGCGAGACTCACATATTTACAGCGTCTCAGGTGATAGTTGGACAACTATGGAAAGGTAAATACAAGCTATACAGGTTTCTGGTGCTCTAGGGAGTAGTTCATTGAAATATTGGTAGGAAGATAAGTAGTGACGTTCAAAGGAACCGCCACAGTTACCTCTGACATGCCCGATTCCAAGAGTTGTACAGTATGTCACAACACCGGGTCTACGGAACTAACTGGGTTTTCCTTTACCAGACTGACTAGATCTCTAGGCTAAACTCACTCTTTCCAGTTCGGGCAGCTTATTCCACTCGTTTACCAGGGTTGTCGGAGTACAGATTTCGATCGAAGGTATCTTCGATCTGTGGAGTTGTTTTTTCATTGAAAGAAGCTGCTGCATGTGCACCATCCTCTTCTAGAACTTTACATTGTGGACAGATAGGTGAACTGTCGTGGCCAAAACAGTTTAGGTATATTCGATACTCACCATGCTCTGGGTAGAACTGAGTAAGAAGATAGTTGTAAGTCTCGTGTTAACGCTTTAACCAAATTTCTACGGACGTTCACCTGTCTTTTAAGTTCGTATTCCATCTAGCTGGTCTTAAAACAATAGAAGCCCCTCTTTCTTCAAGTTTTATCGTCACCATTCTGCTAGGCACTTCATCCCTTCCCATTGTGAGTACGGCGTTAGAACATACTCACAGCTAGGCCTGATTGTTGTAAGAGGCGACTAAAGGCCGAGTGGTAAGTAGGGTCCCAACGCTCTGTAGCACGGTGAAATACCACCCAATCAAGTAATTTTGTTTTTTTTATATCATTTTTTATTTCTTCCTATTATTATAATTTACTTACTCGCTAGACAAAAATGATTAAACTCTAGCTTATGTTATCTTATTTCTTAACTTACTGGTCCCTTGCGGACTCTCTCAGTTACATGCATACGCTTATAGCATGAAAATTTGTCTTTCGACATTATGATTATTTTGTTTACATGCATTTTTATGGCACTTAATTAGATACAAAGAAAATGAAGAACAGAAAAAACTTTGTTTTTGTTATTTTTTTTTACCTAATATCTAACTTAAATACCGAACTAATTTATTTTTTTTTTACCTTAACTCTATCCTAAACCTAATATCAAGATTTCGAAATGCTAAATCTATGTAAGCTTTCCGTTGTTTGTTGGGCTTTTTTTTATAATTATTATTATTATTACTTCCCTTTTTTTACCAGTTTTATAAGGAAACCGGTTTTTAATTGCCACTCAGCCACCAAAATCTCTGGTGTTGCTTATTCGTGTCTTTTCGGTCTTTCTGTGCTACTGCCCTACTGAACTGCAGGCGCTCTTCATCTGTGTGCGCAACCTCTCGATTATAATATATTCGTTTATCTATACCCGACCGACGCACGTGATAAATCAATGGTATAGCGGATTCATTTTGTATAAGGCCGTTCATGTCAAGACTAAGGAATGCTTCTGGTGGAATAAAGCCATTGCGACATACCCCCTCATAATACATATTGTTTGGGTAATATGCACCAAAAATTAAATCGTTTCGGGGAGCTCATTGATCTCGCAAGATGCCCTCGGATCAGCTTGATCATGAAGTTATCCACTCTTTTTATATTGGTCCCACTGTACAACGCTTCATTGGGATAGCATTTTTTGTGATCGGATTCAGGAGTCCGATGTAAGTTGAGACACGTCCCGAGGCATTGTCTCTCAAAAATCCGAATATTTTCCATTAAGCTAGGTCCCACATTAAACCACACTGGGCATCCATATACGATCATCGGTCTGATGAGACCCATGTAGCATATAACTTTAACTCTGCTGTCAAGTTGACTACTATGAAACAGTCTTCTTGTCATAGCGTAAGCTCTCCTTGCCCTGGCCAGCGCAGCTTCCACATGTTTGTTAAAATATAGATACTGATCCAACCAGATGCCTAAGTATTTGACTACAGTTTTGGTTTCCAGTGTTTGTTGGTGTGGTCCCATAATAGCTAGCTTTCGCCAGTTTTTCCTGGTGTCCCTGGTAGCTTCAGCCAGTGGTGTTCTAAAGAGGATGGTTTCACACTTCTGGATATTGATTTTGAGTTTTCAGTTGTTTCAGTATCGCTGAACATCATTGAAATCCCATTGTAATACTCCGTTATTAATTTAAATCTTTGGTCCTGTTCTATATATTATCAGATCGTTTTATATACGCAATAGCCTGATGAAGAGACCTTATCAGGTCGCTAGTGTAAATATTAAAAAGGATCGGAGATAACACCGCTCCCTGTTGTAGACCGTTTTCTATATTGTAAGTAATGTTGGAGGTCACATTGCCACTGTTGACGACGAATTTCCTTTCATTCAACATGTATAGTATATAGAGTAGTGGTTTATGAATGCCTAGTCTCATTAGCTTGAAGTGTAACCCTTCTAGCTAAACGGTGTCGAAGGCCCTCTCCAAGTCAATCAAACAGGCACCTGTGCACTGTTTCAGATTTTTATGCCACTGAATGTCTAAAACCAGTTTAGCTGCGGCATGTGTGGTTTCGTCACCAGCTTTAAAACCAAACTGGTTATTTGGAATAATGTTATTGTCCTCAGCCCATTTAAGTAGAGCCTTGTTTAAAACCTTTTCGAATACTTTATACTTGCCGGTAACAAACTGATCGATCGCAGATTTTTTGGGTTTGTTCTGTCTTTCCCTTTTTTTGGTAACGGTTGGATGATGGTCGTTTTCCAACGTACTGGATAATGTGCGTTGTTCAGAACGTTGTTAAACAAGACTGCATATATGTCAATTGCGATTGGAGGAAGATGTTTGAGTACTATATTGGGTACTCCATCTATTCCAACTGATTTTTTGTTTCTTAATGATGCAAAGACGCAAGACGTATGTCTTCACTAGTGATCAAAAGGCTGTTAGCGCTTTCGACAGTGAACTCGGCGTTTGCCGTATTTTCATTACTGAATTCGATAAAACCGTGGTTTTCTGATCGCCACTGTGAAATGTCATTTTGAAGATGACGATAATTCAGTAAAACTCTATCTTCCAAGCCATGGTTGCGGCGAATTACTTCATTTGTCTTGTACAGTTCTTGAAAGACGGCCCCTACAACATTCACTTTTTCCGAGGGAACTTCAAACACGAAACTTCGTCATTTAGGATGGCGTTGTTTGTGGCTATGCCTATATCTGTCAGCATTCGTTGGTTTTCGTCAGTTCGTGGTATTTGGAGACACTGAATCTCGTTTTCATTATTCCGTCTAAATATTTTATTAATTTGTGGGAACATACTAGGGTTGATGGATTTTATCGCCCGAACTTTGTTGTTGCAATACAAATTTGCTGATAGCCTATAGTTGGCTTTTATCAGCTGTTGAAGTTTTTTTAATCTGGACTTCAGTGATATTATCTCCTGGTCATGCCTATCAATAAATCGTCTGTACCGTAGTTTTAGTTGAGGCAGAAGTCTACTTTTTTTTCTATGGAGTGGGTTGATTGTGCCGTTTCGGTACATGTTCATGTTGTCCGTAGGTGTGGTTTTTAGTATTGTTTTGCCCATAATTTGGTTTAATGGTTTCGTCCATTTTTTGTATGTATTTGTCGATGTCATCGTTGGGTATGTTTCTGTTGGTAGGAGGGTTAATATCTTTTAAGCAAATTTCTCTTGTTAAGGTTCTTGTGAAAAGCGTCCATCGCATACCCCCATAGTTATAGGGTTGCGTTATCATACATTCACCGAATTCCACAACTTCGCTTGGTGCTTGTATCACGATTGATAATGCACAATGGTGGCTGTCATACTCAATTGTGCGTAAACAGTTTATATTTTGTCTGTTAGTATGTGTATGTTTAAGTCGTATGTCAATAAGCATAATATCTAGGAACGATCCCCCTCTGGGGAAGGAAGGATATTCTGTAGCTAGCAGGTCAGCCTTATATTCAATGTTATGTTGATCTAGCCAACCAGCTAGTTGATTTCCTCTCGTGTTGGGCATACTATTTCCCCAATCTGGGTGTTTAGGATTCAAATCGCCACCTACGATAGTTCCCTTCGGAGTGAAGTTATAAGCATTGGAAAAGAGTCTCTAGCTTCACTATAAATAGATTTTGTTGATGTGCTTCTGGTGCGTAGGCAGATATCACATACATCCCCCTACCTTGTCGGACGGGTATGCGGATAATGCATGCTTCAAGGACCTGAAATCTCCGCATCTCACGACTATATATTACCTTATGTTGAAGTTGTTTTTTAACAAAGATTGCCACCCCTCCTCCTCGTGTGGAGTTGGGTCGGTCTCTTCGTATAATGTCGTAGTTTGTGTGACATAGTTTATGCCTCTGATTCAACTTAGTTTCGCTAGCCAGAAGCACGTCAGGACTTTCGTTTTGCAACAGTTTAAACAGAACGGCTCTTCTCTCGATTCTGATAAGTGAATTTACATTCACGACTAAAGCCTTAATTGTGCTTTCTGTTGGGGGGTTTATATTGACGGCTGGCTAGATAACTGCGAATAGACCCAGTCTAGTCTAGTGTCCTGGTCTTTTATTTGTTTTTGCATTTGTGTCATCTGCATCTGAATAGCGAGCAAGGTTGTGAGCACATCTGCTAGTGTTACTGTTTCTGGAGGCACAGTATGTTGCGGTGGTACTCGTGTGGTGGGTTGTGGCGTGTTTCTCCTACCAGCTGTTGCTTGAGCATACGAGAACTGGGATGTTACATTTAGTGCTGGTCGGCCTTGAACTATCGGGCGTTCTAATTTTCGTTGTTGTGAAATTTTTTTTTCCTGTAGTTCGCGGAATTTAGGACAGCCTCGATAATTAGCGGGGTGTCCCTCACTCTTACAAACTGCACACTTTAGAAGAGATCTGTCGTGTACCCTTTCTTTACCTAACGTGCATTGCTCTGCGCTGTGGTCCTGTCCGCATCTTATTTATCGATACTGCATTTCGCAGTTTGCTGCTGAGTGTCCGAACCTTTGGCAGCGAAGACATTGGATTATATCTCTGCCTTTTTTCAATTTGTCCCATGTGACAATTTGATAGTTCAGGATAGTGATTTTCCTAAGTCCACTAATTTTGATACCGGGGCCCAGCTGCACCAGTTAGAATGGTAATTTACGATTCTCCCGTCTAGCCCTAGCTGTATTGAAAGGTTTTACTGCGATAAACTCAATATCATTACAGTTAAGTTCTCGTAGCGTTTGTAATAGAACTTCTGGTTCTGTTTCAGGGTCGACACCTTTTAGTAGAACCGTTATATTCTTTATTTCTTTCGGGGTGTACGTGTAAAATTCCGCGGTGGCCCTTTTTAGCACATTTTTCATTTTTTCGAAATCCTCAACCGAATTTGTCTGTATGGCAAACATGTTCCCTGCCAGTCTTTTAATTGAAAAATGCTCCCCAATAGAAAGCTTACATAGACTTACCAGTTCGTTACAGTCCATATCTGTAATGTTGATGGGTGGCATCTTCGTTTTCCTGTTTGTTGCCTGTTGCTCTTGTTGTGGTTGTTGTTGTGTAATCTCTTGCGGTGGACATCCTTTTTTTTGGGTTGGCTTCCGTTGTGCACATTGTTGCTGATTTTTCTGCTGCTGTTGTTTCACTATTAGCTGCTCCTTTTCAGCAAATTCCTTTTTCCTGTGGCGCTTCTCTGCTAATTGCGCCCTTGCTCGGGCTAGCCTTGTTTGAAGATCGTTGATTTCCTCTTCTTCGTCCTCAGTCTCGGTACTCGGTAAACATGCAAACATGTTATTGGTGACATGGCCGTCATTATATGGAACCGGGCGGAATGCATTGTCCTCTTCCATTTTATGCGCCTTTTCGAGCAAGTCTGTTATTGCCTCGTTTGGCTTGTTTATTTTGTTGTCGCTCTTGTTATTGGAGTTTGGACTTTGGTTTCAATTTTTTAATATTCTGTTTTTTGTCTGCCATTCTGCATGCTGAGGGTCAGTACACTGAGCTTGTTGCATCCAAGATAGCTGGCCAGTCTTTATTTTAAACCAGTTATTAGGTTGGTTTCACTTTGTAATTTCACTATATATTTTAATTCCTTTTGTTTCTTTTTTATTTTTATATGTTATTTCTGTTTTGTTTTTGTTTTACTTCTTTGTTTTCCTGTTTTGTTTTCCTTTTTCTTTTTTTTTTTTGCTAAACAGGTGCATACACATACACTCTCACAGTTGGTTAGTATTAATCTGTGTTTGTTTTGACCGTCAAAACCCGTGGCTTCGTTCTCTTTTATTTCATTATATTTATATATAATAACTTTGTTTTGACTGTTTTTATCAAGAGAATTTATTTATTTAATTGGTCTTTGTATGTTCACTGTCATTGTCACTTTTCACAAAACAAAACACGGCGCGAAAACAAAACTGTACTGTATTGTTCAGGTATTTGGCATACCTGCTAGGGCACGTAATGTGGGACGAACCGTACCGTGTGAATGTTAGTTGATGAATGATGTCCCCGATCAAGCTAGAGGCTCCGTGAAATGGTCGGCAGAAATCCCTGGCCATCTTTTGGAGCTTAGACTATGGACCGGTTTGACGAAATGTTGGTTTAGGTGGTAAGTCGGTCCCAGAGTGAGATACCACCCCGTAACGATGTCCATTCCGCGATATCGTCGGGAGAAATCCTTCACTATGTTTCGGATGTATGGCTGGTGGCCTGGACTGACACATGGATATTTTATGATCGTACCATCTGAGATAATGAATTCCGGAGGTAAACTGGTTTCCCATTCGGATCTCCGGGGGGGACTGTGTCAGGGGGAACACCATGCAAGTGTTTTGATAGATAACTTTAAGAAATTCATCATCGCATAATCGGATTCGCTCTCGAGGCTCTGTCGACTCCCGAATGGTGAGGGCATTTTGTAACATCAGGGGCATCGGATGCACCAATACGAATGTAAACGCCGTCCAGCAATATTTGCAAACAGCGAAACCTGACATCCTTGCCCTAACTGAGACCCAGGTCGATTCGTCAACTGATTCGACATATCTTCGTTGCTCACGTTTTTAAAGATCCCGTATTAAGGGTGGAGTCTGTGTCTTCACGTGGTCCGATCTGGATGGCCAGAGCTTGGTGGCATTAGAGTCCACTAACTTGTACATCATGTGGTTGAGGGTCGTGCTGAGGAATTCTGTTAAATTTCTTTGTTCTTTTTACCGCCCCCCGACCGACGATCGACCGACGACATTTTTGGAACATCTTTCACATACCGTCGACTGGACACAGTGTTACATGCTAACTTTCCCCCACCGCCCTTGTCTCGGCGAGAAGTGTATGAAAATCAACAGACATACATAAGCGTTAACTGTTGACTGAATATAATATATAAAAAAAAAAAAAAAATATATATATATATATATATATATATATATATATATATATATATATATATATTCACTTAAACACTTGTTGCTGAAACGAAAAGAAAACTCAAATCGCAAATGGCGCTTTCTCTATCGACGCCTCAGTCTCTCCCTTAGTGGCCTGCATATCCGGCACTGGCCGGCCAACCATGATTTTAAATTGGCGGATTGTACTTCCAGAGCCGGACTCTGCTCTGGACGAATGGGCGTTGGTGTCTTGCCCACTACAAATCCTTAAAATCTACAATTCCGCGAACAACGCTGCGGCAAGAAAGGAACGAAAACGAAAACAACACGACCAAACGAATCAATATGAAGCGATTGCCTTCAACACTTAACACGTGGACGAAACGAAAGAGAATAAGCAAAAAATACCTCGATACAAATTAGTTTATTTCTAATTCTTGATTTATTATAAATATATCTGTTTCTTTTTAAAATTGTCTCGTCAAGACCGATTGGTTGAGGAGTTCCTGTGACGACTGCTGGCGTTAAATTTTTAAACTGTATTTATTAATCGTCATTTTAATTTGTACATTTAAGTAATTTTAAGTGACTTAAAATTAATTTTGTAACAACTGTTTACATGTAATTATTATAATAATACATACATTTTCAAAACAATGTTTCAAGAGTTACAGGATAGATGTGTGTGTATATATTTAGTAGTGTTTCGTCTACCTGGAAAAGGTCAGAAAACCAGGAATTTTTTATTTTTACTTTACTTAATCTAAACCTAACTCTAATTATAAATATAACTTAACCTAACTTAGTTTAATTATTTTAAATGAGCTATAAACAAAGTTTTATAATTAAGGGGATATAAGAACTACAGGATGTGGAGTGAAGTCAGGTATGGGTTAGAGGTAGAGTATTTCTTTCCGGTTGTTCGTTGGAAAAACATAGCATGGTGGAAAATGGTTGGACGTTACAGTATTTAAACTGGTTGGGGGTAAGTTCAGTGTTGTGGTATACGATCTCGTTTGTTTACCAGTCTGCCTGAGGTGAACATAACTATTGTGTGGAGACAGTTGGGATAGTTAGTGCTGATATCTAGAGGGTTCGCTAAGAGTGAGGTTATTATGGGATTGGGATTATTTCGTAGGTTTTCCATAAATTTGATAGACAGCCTGAGGAATCGTCTATCGAGGCGTTCTGTACCAGCGGTATTGTAGAGTTGGACGTGATTATAGTACTTATAGGAGTTAGGACGACGATGTAATCCAGAGACATACCTAAGGCGTTTTCTTTCGAATGCTCGCAACTTCTCCATTTGGGAGGGAGTGATATGGTACCACAACGGACACGCGTACGTGAGTGTGGGTCTGATAATTTGTTTGTAGATGAGCAGTTGGACTTTGCGACACACTATTAGGTTTCTAGATGACTCTTCAACAGAGATTAAGTTGAATTGTGGCTTTATGAAGGGAATCTTTAATGTGGGTGGAAAAAGAAAAGTTATTCCCAGATATTTTAGGGTTTTGGAGGGTTTTATCAAAGTGTTTTTATGTTTATTTTAATTTTGTTGTGGCAGCGTCTAGTGTTGTTTGTACAGTGTTCGTTTTTGCCCTTGAATACCACGAGCTGCGTTTTATTTGGGTTAAGGTGAATTTTTCATTTATTGAAGTATGTTGATAGGGTAGGGAGGAAGTTGTTAATGCGGTTTCTTGCAGCCTTAACAAATTTGCTGCTGGAGTAAATTAATGCATCATCAGCATAATTCAGCATTACAACATTAGGAGATACGGGTTGAGGAATATCCGAGGTATATAGCAGATATAAGATTGGCCCTAAAATAGAGCCTTGAGGAACACCCAAGGTTATGTCGCGAGCTTCTGAGATGGATGAATTTATTCTCACAACGAATTTTCTGTCAGAAAGAGCTTTGTTATGTGGGAGTTTAGATTAAATATGGAGTGCAGTTTGTACAGAAACCCTCAGATTCAAACGCAATCAAACGCCTTAGAAATATCAAGAGATATGCACATGGTAGGGCTTTGGTTTTGGAGACCGGTTGTAACATCGTGTGGGAGTTTTATTCGCTTCGTTTTTCAATAAATCCTTCACAGACATCTCCTTCGAACCCAATCCGTCTCACTTCAAGACTTCCCCAAATTCTCCCTCGGCCCCTTCACCCCGCAAATTATTCAGCGTCACTTAGTTGAGGCGAAATTAAACTTACTCAAGGACGAGTTCAGCCCTGGGCCTGATAGACTCCCGGCTGTATTTTTAAAGAAATGTTCCACTTCTCTTTCTCTCCTGATATCAAATATATTCAATCTATTCCTTTCACAAGGGATCTTCCCTAGTATTTGGAAATCCTCCTATGTCACCCCCATACATAAAAAGGGACCTGAAAACGATATAAGCAACTACCGCCCCAACGCCAAACATTCTCATATTTCCAAACTGTTCGAAGGAATTCTTTACAACGCGTTATCTTTCCGTTGTAAATCCATCATCTCATCCAACCAGCATGGTTTCCTTTCGAGCAGGTCGACCACAACGAATCTGATCGAGTTCTCATCCCATACTCTCCGTGCTTTAGAGAATGGCAACGAAATCGATGTAATCACCACCGATTTCAGCAAGGCCTTTGACAAAATCTCCCATAATCTCATCCTTTTTAAGCTATCCTCCCTAGGTTTCGAACCCCTACTGATCAAGTGGTTATCTCCTTATCTGAAAGATCGATCCTACCGTGTCAAATTCAGATCCTCCCTGTCCAATCCTTTTCTTCCCACGTCAGGGGTTCCGCAAGGCAGCCATCTAGGTCCCCTCCTATTTATCCTTACCAACAATGATGTTGACTCCATTATTAAATACTCATCCATCTCCCTATATGCGGACGACGCCAAACTCTACAAAACGATCATCTCTCCTCTCGACTCCTCACTTCTTCAAACGGACCTCGACAGCTTCTCAAGTTGGTGCCGTAATAACTGCCTTGAACTCATGTTGTCAAATGTCACCCCACCACCTTCTCCCGCAATCGTCCCCCTGCCCCCTCACGCTACTACCTTCTGCTAAACCAGCAGATATCGTTTGTACCCTCGATACGCGACCTCGGGATCTTATTTGACAGGGAGCTTAGCTTCATCTCTTAAGGCCAACTCTGTCCTTGGGGCTGTGAAACGCTGGTCTAAAGAATTCTCTAATCCTTACGTTTCCCGTTCTCTCTACATAGCCTTCGTCCGCCCCCTTTTTGAATACGCCAGTCAGGTCTGGTCCCCACACTACTCGTCCCATGTACGCAGAATCGAAAGCGTGCAACGTCGTTTTCTCTTTCCCCTCCTGACCACGCCCACTCCCCGTCTACACTCTTACATCCTGTACTAAGCGAGGTGAATGAATGAGTGATAATCGATGGATAAACCCATTAACCAACTCGCCAAAAATACCCCCCCCCCCCTCCCCCCGTATTTTTTTTTTCTTTTTAATCATAGTTTATATATATAAGAATAGTTTTAAGATAGTTGTTAAGTTTTATCGCTTGTACTAAGCTGAATATGTGAGGGTTCTGCCCTCACTAAACTAGAGCACGACACGTGGATTGTCCTGAGAAAGGTTGGCGCAAGGCTAATAACCTTCCCCGTAAAAATGAATTATTATGGCAAATTTAACAAGCCTCGGATATGGACCGGATACACGACGAGGACCACGGAAACGAAAATGGCTAAACGATTAAAAAATTATTCATGTAACGTCCGCTCACTATACAAAGCTCGAGCTGGACGGCAGCTAGCCGATGCCCTATCCGAATATATGTCTGACATAACAGGATTACAATAAATAACATGCACAGGGAGTGGTGTTATTCAAAGAAACGAGTATGGCATCTATTACAGCTGTCATGCAAAACACCATGCCCGAGCACATAGGCTTTCTAGTCAACCATAAACTGAAGCCCGCTATCATCGGCTTTAATGCAATAAACGAAAGGCTATGCACTCTTCGCCTGCGAGGCAAGTTTAAGAACATAAGCCTCATAAACATTCACGGACCTACAGAGGAGTCCCCCGACGACGAAAAAGAAGAATACTATGCGAACTTCGAACGGGCCATCAATGCCTGCCCAAGATACGATGTGAAAATCGTTCTTGAGGATTTGAATGCAAAAATAGGTCGGGAGCCGGTTTTCAGGCACTATACAGGTTCCCATAATTTGCATGAGAACACTAATAACAATGGACTCCGGGTCATCGAACTGGCAGCATCGAAAAACTTGGTCGTTACCAGTACCAGGTTTCCGCGTAAAGACATCCATGTAACGTTTTCCGCCACAGAAGTTTATCTATTTAAAATGGGTTACCTGTGGTTAGTCCAGAGTGGGGTGTCTATTTTTTCGTTCTCAGAAATTCCAGTTAGGACTCCTCTTCTTCTTCAGCGGCTGCTCCACCACCTTGGTTCTTCTTCAGGTTCTTCCTCTTTACACGACCAGGGCGGCCACCGCCAAATGGTGATTTTAGAGAGAAGTCGATGTGTTTCTGCGAATCCAACCGCACCACAAACGATGGGATGTTCACCTCCTGCTTCCGAACACGAATGTGTCTTTGACGGATTAAATGATGGATAGATTTGGCAAATCCACGTTTAAGCACTTGCGTTTGTAAACGGCGCTCCAAGAAAAGAAAGAGCTTTTTTTTTTAATTTCTAAGCTTCAACTTTGACAAATGTTTCAATATTTTTCTGTTTTCCTTTCTAAACTTTTACCTTTTACTTTACAATCGTCTTTTCTTTTTTACAAGTTACTCCGGACTTTTGCACTCTCCTTCCTTATCTGCTGTTAACCAACTGTATTCAAAAAACAGTATCGAGCAACCAAAATCAAAATAAACGGAATCAAAATATCTAACCTGTTGTTGCTTTCCCTCCCTCTCCATCAGCATCCACTCCGAAAACAGAGATCTAACTTCGACACGATCCACACCCGAACAGGAGTATGTTCGCACATTCAACATGTGGATCGTGTGTTTTTATCACCACCGTACCATCTACTATTAAATTATATTAAAACGAACAAACGATGGAGATGGCGGAAGCCGCACGTAACATCCACAAAGCCACGTGGGTATCACCTGATGGAGCCACTCGCAACCAAATTGACCACATGTTGATAGATTGCCGTCACTCCTCGAACCTGATGACGGTACGAACGTACCGAGGTGCCAACGTCAGTAGTAGGGTTATGCCGGTTCTGCCTCAATTTTCTGCCCCAAAAGCTCTTTTCTGTGTGAAAGCTCTATGTGAAGGTGTAGATGTGTGTGTTGTGTGGTGAGTGTTGATAGTGGTATGTGATTAATGGGTGGTGGGTTCTTATGTGAGGTGTAAATAGTAGTATTTAGTGTATTTCTTATGAGTATTGGTATTAATAGTGATATTTTGTGGTTGCGATTAATGGTTGTGGGTTCTTATGTGGGGTGGAAATAGTAGTATTGGTATTAATTGGGTATAGTTTGTAGTGTTCTTATCGCTGTAGTTGTTGGATTTTGTGCTTTTTTTGTAGGTGGTGTTGACTATTGAGCTTTTTGTAGGTGGTGGTGAGTATTGGGGTTTGTGGTGATGTCGGTGCTTTTTTTGTTATGGGTTTATGTTTTTGCTAATGGATTTATGCTTAGATGGTGATATCGGTGCTTTTTGTGATTCATGGGTGGTGTGTCTTAACTGAGGTGGAAATAGTAGTATTTAGTATATTTCTTATGAGTATTAGTAGTAATTGGGTATAGTTTGTAGTGTTCTTATCGCTGTAGTTGTTTGTTTGGGCTAGTGATTAATCGTTATCAGCGTGGGGGATCCGTGGATTTTGTGCTTTTGATGCTCTTGGGTTTTTGCAGGTGGTGGTGATGAATGCTTTTATTGACTATTGGGCTTTTTCTATGTGGTGGTGAGTATTGGGGCTTGTGGTGATATCGGTGCTTTTTTTGTTATGGGTTTATGTTTTTGCTAATGGATTTATGCTTAGGTGGTGATATCGGGGCTGAATGGGTAGTGCTTTAGGCTTTTGTCTCGGTTGTAAGCTGTTAATTGTGGTAGAAATAAAAAACGTTGTCTTTGGTGTGCTTTTTAATCTTATTGTCATTAAGCTGAGTAATATAAACGGGGATTTTGTTGTTTGTGGATTTGTATGGGAAATGGGGTGTTTTTGCTGGAACTTAAACTGACTTCCCCTAAGACGCAGAGCTAAGCTAGTTGACTTCACCTAAGACGCAGACCTAAGCCAGTATTCAAACGAATAATAACAAGGCGGAGGCGGGGGCCGGGGGCTTTTTGCTATTGAACTTTTTGTTGGGGGGGGTGTGTGTGTGTGTTTTTGATAATGGATTTGTGCTTAGGAGGTGAATGGTTTTGCTGCTAGTTGACTTCACCTAAGACGCAGAGCTAAGCTAGTTGACTTCACCTAAGACGCAGACCTAAGCTAGTTGACTTCACCTAAGACGCAGACCTAAGCCAGTATTCAAACGAACAATAACAAGGAGGAGGCGGGGGCCGGGGGCTTTTTGCTCTATGATGTTGATGAATGGGTTGTGCTTAAGGCTTTTGTCTCGGTTGTAAGCTGTTAATTGCGGCGGAAATAAAAAACGTTGTCTTTGTTGTGCTTTTTAATCTTATTGTCATTAAGCTGAGTAATATATACGGGAATTTTGTTGTTTGTGGATTTGTATGAGAAATGGGTTGTTTTTGCTGAAACTTAAAACTGACTTCACCTAAGACGCAGAGCTAAGCTAATTGACTTCACCTAAGACGCAGACCTAAGTCATTGGTTTTTATGAGTCACCGAATGATTATTCAAGTCCATATTGTACCGATCCCATAACCTTTAGCAAGTATTCATGATTTCTATAGCAAGTTGGGATATCATTACTCATTTTTGTGAATTTCATACGTATTGAGGGCCAATTATTCTTATCATAGTTTCCATAATGAATTGTTTCCGCTCCCTACAGGCTAATGTTGATTTCTATATATAGGCGTACATCTTCAGTGGGTTGGGGATTTGTACTTATTATCAGTATTTTTTCAATTTGGGGTGTGTGATGCATAGTTGTTTTGTCTTGTTGGGTATTTGTTATCAGGTGTATACATCTTCAGTGGGTTGTGCGATTAGCGTTCAAGGTTAATTGTGTGACATGAGCAGATGGTATTTTTGAATTGGGTGTGTGAATAGGTGATAGGTGATTCATGATTGTTTGGCAGTGAATATATTATTATTTAGTCATTGAGTTTGAGTAATATATATGGGAATTTTTTTTGGGTGATTCTATGTTGAAATGGATGTATGTTTTAGTTGTTTCTTAATATATAGACATTTTTTGTGATTCTATCTGCTTTTGGGTTTTGTTTCGGTTGTCGAGGGCTTTTTCAGTAAATCTAAGCTGATTCTTAATATTTTGGGCTTTTTGCTCTATACTGAAATGGTACCACTTGATAGTAAATCTATGTTGAAATGGACTTTTTTGCTATATTGAATATGTGCTTTTTTGGGGATTGTCTGGGGTGCTAAAGGCTTTTTTATGAATATATTCACTTGGCAGTAAATCTATACTGAAATATATATATAGAAATACGGGCTTTAAATTTGAAACAAAAAGAAGAAAAAATCATCATCAAATCCAATATTCGACGTGGGATTAGCTAGGAAATAAAAAAATCATCATCATCAACTGGTGAGTTACCTTATTTATATATTAATTGTTATTCCTTTTTTGACGCAGTGCTAGTATTTATTTTTGTGTATTGTATCGTGAGTCTAGCAATAATAATAATAATAATCCCGATGTTTTTGCTATTGCTGCATAATGTATGGAAATGATTCATCATCATCATCGTCGTTATCAGTTGTGTGTATGTGAATAGGTGACAGGTGATTCATGGTCGTTTGACTTGTTGTGCTGTTATCATTTGTAGTAAAATAGAGGCGTGTTATCAGTAGTTGTTCGTGGATTTATATGGAAGTGATTCATTGTCGTTTGGGATTCTTTCTTATCTCAGTATGTGAATTAAGTCTTAGGGTTGGATGATCAGCGTACAAGGTTAAAGTTTGGAGTAGGTTAATTGTATGACATGGTTGGTCGTCGATTTGTCTGGAAGTTGAGGACTCTTTTATATATTATTATTAGTCATTGAGCTGAGTAATATATATAGGAATTTTTGTTGTTCGAGGGATATGGTATGGAAGTGATGATATAAGACTTAGATTTGGATGATCACAGCGTTCAAGGTTAAAGTTTGGGGATAGGTTAATTGTATGGAAGTCATTCGTAGTCATTTGACGTCGTGGTTTTTGGGATTCTTTCTTATCTCAGCATGTGAATTAAGTCTTAGGTTTGGATGATCAGAGTTATTTTCTAATCTGTATTTATTGGTATATTGTTCGAATGTTTTTATTATTATCTAGTGTGGTTATATTAGGCTGTTGTTGTTGCTGTATTTAGTTTATTGTTATAATGATGTTATGTTTTATTGTTCAAAGTTTTGAGATCTTTTGGGATTCTTTCTTATCTCAGCATGTGAATTAAGTGTTAGGTTTGGATGATCAGAGTTATTTTCTAATCTGTATTTATTGGTATATTGTTCGAATGTTTTTATTATTATCTAGTGTGGTTATATTAGGCTGTTGTTGTTGCTGTATTTAGTTTATTGTTATAATGATGTTATGTTTTATTGTTCAAAGTTTTGAGATCTTTTGAAAGTTCTTTGTTTGCTTATAATCATATGAGGATATTTTTGAAAAGCACAGACAGTTTTTATATGGATATATTAGTATGTGTAGACTTTTTTTAGCGCTACAATGTTGTTAATAGCGAATATATTATTATTAGTCATTGAGCTGAGTATTATAAGGGAATTTTTTGTAGCTTGTTGTTATATTAATTATGTGTGTATGTATGTGTATGTGTGTGTGTATTGATGGACAAATATCTGAATTTCACCTGTTGAGCTGTTGTCAGTTGTACACATCTTCGGTTGTAGTGGCGGTGTTGTTATCAGTAGTTGTTCTCGGATTTGTATGGAAGTGATTCATTATCGTTTGGCGTAGTGGTTTGGAATTCTTTCTTATCTCAGTATGTGAATTAAGTCTTAGGTTTCAATGATCAGCGTTCAAGGTTATAGTCAGGAGAGAAAGAGAGAAAGTGAGAAAGAGAAAGAGAGACTATTTGTGGACGAATGAGATGTGTGTATGCGTAATAATGAATGAATTTCGGTATAGATAAGACCATCTTGACTAGTTAGAAATCATTGTATCACTAAACCATTAAAGAAAAACACTAAAAGGTTCCATTGTGGTATATATTTGGCTGAGCAGGAAAATTGTTGCCATAGGATTAAAACAAAAAAACAACAACAAAAACGGTAAGTTAACACCTATCATGAACCATTTTTACGATTTCTAATTTATTTCTTCAAATGTTATGTGTTATATTCGGGGGATTTTAATCATCGAGACAGCCTTTTTTTCTGAAAGCGTAACAAAGCAAAAGAATTAACAGTAAATTTTTCATTACTTTTTTAGAGAAATATGTCTGCTAACGAGGTCAACACCAGCAACAACTACAATATTAACAATAACAACAATAATAATATTAGGAAAAGAACGGGGCAACAACAACAACCACCAACAATGTCAGGAGAACAACCTGCAAAGAAGTTAAAACAACAGATCTATAAAAGATGCTTGTTTTGTGATGAGGATGTTGAGGGACGGCTTTGGGTCCAACATCATAGAAAAAATACCCACAAAGCAAACGCCCAACAAGCTCTTAATGAAAACGTCTCCTTAATAGCAAGCGCATTCCAAAATCGTATCAAAATATTTGCCATTACCAACAAAGATGAGAGTATGGTAAATGTGAATACGTTATTTGAAAAAAATATTCCATTGATTAACGAGTTACTACAAGATGAATTGAAAGTTTTGAAAGCTTTTAAATTTAGTATGGAGCTTTTTGCTAACTTTGCGAAACTACCCAAAGAATGTGAAGAGACAATGCAAATAGATATAAAAAGCATGCAAACTAAAATGTACACGATTGAGAAAGAGGAAGACATAAGAGAAAATTTGAGCACGGCAATTGAAATTATCAAAGCAAAATTGGAAGAGTTCCAAGAAAAAGATAGCGGATGGGCGTTGGCAGCATTTCAGAGGATCGAAATTAACATCAACAAATACGAGCCATTTCGAGCTTGATAGATAAGGGCCGATATAATAAATCTTTTAAAGAACTTGTAGCTGCATCAAACAAGAATAAATAAAATGTATTTATGTATTAAAATTAATTGATGTTTTTCCCTTTGGCTAATTTTGTGGGCAAATTATTCGAATATTGGTCATTCATTTTCCCCCCATGAGTCTTAGAATATCAAATATAACCCCACCAATATATGTGAATTTTCGGCTGTAAGTTGCTTCTTAATGTATGGGAAATGTTTTGTTGATTCTATCTGCTTTTGCCTTTGGTTTGTGCTTTTGATAATGGTTTGTGTCTTTGATCGCCAGACTTTCGGGTGGGTTGTCTCAGTTGTTGGGGGTGTTTTTCCTTTTTATGAATATACCACTTGACAGTAAATCTAATTTTATGAATATATATACCACTTGGCAGTAACTCTATGTTGAAATGGTTTAATGCTTTTGAACTCTAGACTAGCGAGCTTTTTGCTATATATATTGACTATAGCCTATTTTTAGCGCCACAATTTTGAGTTTTTATATGGATATATTGTTAATTGCATACTTTAGGGCTACGCATTGTCCATATAATATATTAAATTCTTTGTGCTTTTGGCTTTTTTATGAATATACCACGAGTCAACGAATGATTATTCAAGTCCATATTGGTCAAAAAAAGTGTAGTAGTAGGGTTATGCCGGTTCTGCCTCAATTTTCTGCCCCAAAAGCTCTTTTCTGTGTGAAAGCTCTATGTGAAGGTGTAGATGTGTGTGTTGTGTGGTGAGTGTTGATAGTGGTATGTGATTAATGGGTGGTGGGTTCTTATGTGAGGTGTAAATAGTAGTATTTAGTGTATTTCTTATGAGTATTGGTATTAATAGTGATATTTTGTGGTTGCGATTAATGGTTGTGGGTTCTTATGTGGGGTGGAAATAGTAGTATTGGTATTAATTGGGTATAGTTTGTAGTGTTCTTATCGCTGTAGTTGTTGGATTTTGTGCTTTTTTTGTAGGTGGTGTTGACTATTGAGCTTTTTGTAGGTGGTGGTGAGTATTGGGGTTTGTGGTGATGTCGGTGCTTTTTTTGTTATGGGTTTATGTTTTTGCTAATGGATTTATGCTTAGATGGTGATATCGGTGCTTTTTGTGATTCATGGGTGGTGTGTCTTAACTGAGGTGGAAATAGTAGTATTTAGTATATTTCTTATGAGTATTAGTAGTAATTGGGTATAGTTTGTAGTGTTCTTATCGCTGTAGTTGTTTGTTTGGGCTAGTGATTAATCGTTATCAGCGTGGGGGATCCGTGGATTTTGTGCTTTTGATGCTCTTGGGTTTTTGCAGGTGGTGGTGATGAATGCTTTTATTGACTATTGGGCTTTTTCTATGTGGTGGTGAGTATTGGGGCTTGTGGTGATATCGGTGCTTTTTTTGTTATGGGTTTATGTTTTTGCTAATGGATTTATGCTTAGGTGGTGATATCGGGGCTGAATGGGTAGTGCTTTAGGCTTTTGTCTCGGTTGTAAGCTGTTAATTGTGGTAGAAATAAAAAACGTTGTCTTTGGTGTGCTTTTTAATCTTATTGTCATTAAGCTGAGTAATATAAACGGGGATTTTGTTGTTTGTGGATTTGTATGGGAAATGGGGTGTTTTTGCTGGAACTTAAACTGACTTCCCCTAAGACGCAGAGCTAAGCTAGTTGACTTCACCTAAGACGCAGACCTAAGCCAGTATTCAAACGAATAATAACAAGGCGGAGGCGGGGGCCGGGGGCTTTTTGCTATTGAACTTTTTGTTGGGGGGGGTGTGTGTGTGTGTTTTTGATAATGGATTTGTGCTTAGGAGGTGAATGGTTTTGCTGCTAGTTGACTTCACCTAAGACGCAGAGCTAAGCTAGTTGACTTCACCTAAGACGCAGACCTAAGCTAGTTGACTTCACCTAAGACGCAGACCTAAGCCAGTATTCAAACGAACAATAACAAGGAGGAGGCGGGGGCCGGGGGCTTTTTGCTCTATGATGTTGATGAATGGGTTGTGCTTAAGGCTTTTGTCTCGGTTGTAAGCTGTTAATTGCGGCGGAAATAAAAAACGTTGTCTTTGTTGTGCTTTTTAATCTTATTGTCATTAAGCTGAGTAATATATACGGGAATTTTGTTGTTTGTGGATTTGTATGAGAAATGGGTTGTTTTTGCTGAAACTTAAAACTGACTTCACCTAAGACACAGAGCTAAGCTAATTGACTTCACCTAAGACGCAGACCTAAGTCATTGGTTTTTATGAGTCACCGAATGATTATTCAAGTCCATATTGTACCGATCCCATAACCTTTAGCAAGTATTCATGATTTCTATAGCAAGTTGGGATATCATTACTCATTTTTGTGAATTTCATACGTATTGAGGGCCAATTATTCTTATCATAGTTTCCATAATGAATTGTTTCCGCTCCCTACAGGCTAATGTTGATTTCTATATATAGGCGTACATCTTCAGTGGGTTGGGGATTTGTACTTATTATCAGTATTTTTTCAATTTGGGGTGTGTGATGCATAGTTGTTTTGTCTTGTTGGGTATTTGTTATCAGGTGTATACATCTTCAGTGGGTTGTGCGATTAGCGTTCAAGGTTAATTGTGTGACATGAGCAGATGGTATTTTTGAATTGGGTGTGTGAATAGGTGATAGGTGATTCATGATTGTTTGGCAGTGAATATATTATTATTTAGTCATTGAGTTTGAGTAATATATATGGGAATTTTTTTTGGGTGATTCTATGTTGAAATGGATGTATGTTTTAGTTGTTTCTTAATATATAGACATTTTTTGTGATTCTATCTGCTTTTGGGTTTTGTTTCGGTTGTCGAGGGCTTTTTCAGTAAATCTAAGCTGATTCTTAATATTTTGGGCTTTTTGCTCTATACTGAAATGGTACCACTTGATAGTAAATCTATGTTGAAATGGACTTTTTTGCTATATTGAATATGTGCTTTTTTGGGGATTGTCTGGGGTGCTAAAGGCTTTTTTATGAATATATTCACTTGGCAGTAAATCTATACTGAAATATATATATAGAAATACGGGCTTTAAATTTGAAACAAAAAGAAGAAAAAATCATCATCAAATCCAATATTCGACGTGGGATTAGCTAGGAAATAAAAAAATCATCATCATCAACTGGTGAGTTACCTTATTTATATATTAATTGTTATTCCTTTTTTGACGCAGTGCTAGTATTTATTTTTGTGTATTGTATCGTGAGTCTAGCAATAATAATAATAATAATCCCGATGTTTTTGCTATTGCTGCATAATGTATGGAAATGATTCATCATCATCATCGTCGTTATCAGTTGTGTGTATGTGAATAGGTGACAGGTGATTCATGGTCGTTTGACTTGTTGTGCTGTTATCATTTGTAGTAAAATAGAGGCGTGTTATCAGTAGTTGTTCGTGGATTTATATGGAAGTGATTCATTGTCGTTTGGGATTCTTTCTTATCTCAGTATGTGAATTAAGTCTTAGGGTTGGATGATCAGCGTACAAGGTTAAAGTTTGGAGTAGGTTAATTGTATGACATGGTTGGTCGTCGATTTGTCTGGAAGTTGAGGACTCTTTTATATATTATTATTAGTCATTGAGCTGAGTAATATATATAGGAATTTTTGTTGTTCGAGGGATATGGTATGGAAGTGATGATATAAGACTTAGATTTGGATGATCACAGCGTTCAAGGTTAAAGTTTGGGGATAGGTTAATTGTATGGAAGTCATTCGTAGTCATTTGACGTCGTGGTTTTTGGGATTCTTTCTTATCTCAGCATGTGAATTAAGTCTTAGGTTTGGATGATCAGAGTTATTTTCTAATCTGTATTTATTGGTATATTGTTCGAATGTTTTTATTATTATCTAGTGTGGTTATATTAGGCTGTTGTTGTTGCTGTATTTAGTTTATTGTTATAATGATGTTATGTTTTATTGTTCAAAGTTTTGAGATCTTTTGGGATTCTTTCTTATCTCAGCATGTGAATTAAGTGTTAGGTTTGGATGATCAGAGTTATTTTCTAATCTGTATTTATTGGTATATTGTTCGAATGTTTTTATTATTATCTAGTGTGGTTATATTAGGCTGTTGTTGTTGCTGTATTTAGTTTATTGTTATAATGATGTTATGTTTTATTGTTCAAAGTTTTGAGATCTTTTGAAAGTTCTTTGTTTGCTTATAATCATATGAGGATATTTTTGAAAAGCACAGACAGTTTTTATATGGATATATTAGTATGTGTAGACTTTTTTTAGCGCTACAATGTTGTTAATAGCGAATATATTATTATTAGTCATTGAGCTGAGTATTATAAGGGAATTTTTTGTAGCTTGTTGTTATATTAATTATGTGTGTATGTATGTGTATGTGTGTGTGTATTGATGGACAAATATCTGAATTTCACCTGTTGAGCTGTTGTCAGTTGTACACATCTTCGGTTGTAGTGGCGGTGTTGTTATCAGTAGTTGTTCTCGGATTTGTATGGAAGTGATTCATTATCGTTTGGCGTAGTGGTTTGGAATTCTTTCTTATCTCAGTATGTGAATTAAGTCTTAGGTTTCAATGATCAGCGTTCAAGGTTATAGTCAGGAGAGAAAGAGAGAAAGTGAGAAAGAGAAAGAGAGACTATTTGTGGACGAATGAGATGTGTGTATGCGTAATAATGAATGAATTTCGGTATAGATAAGACCATCTTGACTAGTTAGAAATCATTGTATCACTAAACCATTAAAGAAAAACACTAAAAGGTTCCATTGTGGTATATATTTGGCTGAGCAGGAAAATTGTTGCCATAGGATTAAAACAAAAAAACAACAACAAAAACGGTAAGTTAACACCTATCATGAACCATTTTTACGATTTCTAATTTATTTCTTCAAATGTTATGTGTTATATTCGGGGGATTTTAATCATCGAGACAGCCTTTTTTTCTGAAAGCGTAACAAAGCAAAAGAATTAACAGTAAATTTTTCATTACTTTTTTAGAGAAATATGTCTGCTAACGAGGTCAACACCAGCAACAACTACAATATTAACAATAACAACAATAATAATATTAGGAAAAGAACGGGGCAACAACAACAACCACCAACAATGTCAGGAGAACAACCTGCAAAGAAGTTAAAACAACAGATCTATAAAAGATGCTTGTTTTGTGATGAGGATGTTGAGGGACGGCTTTGGGTCCAACATCATAGAAAAAATACCCACAAAGCAAACGCCCAACAAGCTCTTAATGAAAACGTCTCCTTAATAGCAAGCGCATTCCAAAATCGTATCAAAATATTTGCCATTACCAACAAAGATGAGAGTATGGTAAATGTGAATACGTTATTTGAAAAAAATATTCCATTGATTAACGAGTTACTACAAGATGAATTGAAAGTTTTGAAAGCTTTTAAATTTAGTATGGAGCTTTTTGCTAACTTTGCGAAACTACCCAAAGAATGTGAAGAGACAATGCAAATAGATATAAAAAGCATGCAAACTAAAATGTACACGATTGAGAAAGAGGAAGACATAAGAGAAAATTTGAGCACGGCAATTGAAATTATCAAAGCAAAATTGGAAGAGTTCCAAGAAAAAGATAGCGGATGGGCGTTGGCAGCATTTCAGAGGATCGAAATTAACATCAACAAATACGAGCCATTTCGAGCTTGATAGATAAGGGCCGATATAATAAATCTTTTAAAGAACTTGTAGCTGCATCAAACAAGAATAAATAAAATGTATTTATGTATTAAAATTAATTGATGTTTTTCCCTTTGGCTAATTTTGTGGGCAAATTATTCGAATATTGGTCATTCATTTTCCCCCCATGAGTCTTAGAATATCAAATATAACCCCACCAATATATGTGAATTTTCGGCTGTAAGTTGCTTCTTAATGTATGGGAAATGTTTTGTTGATTCTATCTGCTTTTGCCTTTGGTTTGTGCTTTTGATAATGGTTTGTGTCTTTGATCGCCAGACTTTCGGGTGGGTTGTCTCAGTTGTTGGGGGTGTTTTTCCTTTTTATGAATATACCACTTGACAGTAAATCTAATTTTATGAATATATATACCACTTGGCAGTAACTCTATGTTGAAATGGTTTAATGCTTTTGAACTCTAGACTAGCGAGCTTTTTGCTATATATATTGACTATAGCCTATTTTTAGCGCCACAATTTTGAGTTTTTATATGGATATATTGTTAATTGCATACTTTAGGGCTACGCATTGTCCATATAATATATTAAATTCTTTGTGCTTTTGGCTTTTTTATGAATATACCACGAGTCAACGAATGATTATTCAAGTCCATATTGGTCAAAAAAAGTGTAGTAGTAGGGTTATGCCGGTTCTGCCTCAATTTTCTGCCCCAAAAGCTCTTTTCTGTGTGAAAGCTCTATGTGAAGGTGTAGATGTGTGTGTTGTGTGGTGAGTGTTGATAGTGGTATGTGATTAATGGGTGGTGGGTTCTTATGTGAGGTGTAAATAGTAGTATTTAGTGTATTTCTTATGAGTATTGGTATTAATAGTGATATTTTGTGGTTGCGATTAATGGTTGTGGGTTCTTATGTGGGGTGGAAATAGTAGTATTGGTATTAATTGGGTATAGTTTGTAGTGTTCTTATCGCTGTAGTTGTTGGATTTTGTGCTTTTTTTGTAGGTGGTGTTGACTATTGAGCTTTTTGTAGGTGGTGGTGAGTATTGGGGTTTGTGGTGATGTCGGTGCTTTTTTTGTTATGGGTTTATGTTTTTGCTAATGGATTTATGCTTAGATGGTGATATCGGTGCTTTTTGTGATTCATGGGTGGTGTGTCTTAACTGAGGTGGAAATAGTAGTATTTAGTATATTTCTTATGAGTATTAGTAGTAATTGGGTATAGTTTGTAGTGTTCTTATCGCTGTAGTTGTTTGTTTGGGCTAGTGATTAATCGTTATCAGCGTGGGGGATCCGTGGATTTTGTGCTTTTGATGCTCTTGGGTTTTTGCAGGTGGTGGTGATGAATGCTTTTATTGACTATTGGGCTTTTTCTATGTGGTGGTGAGTATTGGGGCTTGTGGTGATATCGGTGCTTTTTTTGTTATGGGTTTATGTTTTTGCTAATGGATTTATGCTTAGGTGGTGATATCGGGGCTGAATGGGTAGTGCTTTAGGCTTTTGTCTCGGTTGTAAGCTGTTAATTGTGGTAGAAATAAAAAACGTTGTCTTTGGTGTGCTTTTTAATCTTATTGTCATTAAGCTGAGTAATATAAACGGGGATTTTGTTGTTTGTGGATTTGTATGGGAAATGGGGTGTTTTTGCTGGAACTTAAACTGACTTCCCCTAAGACGCAGAGCTAAGCTAGTTGACTTCACCTAAGACGCAGACCTAAGCCAGTATTCAAACGAATAATAACAAGGCGGAGGCGGGGGCCGGGGGCTTTTTGCTATTGAACTTTTTGTTGGGGGGGGTGTGTGTGTGTGTTTTTGATAATGGATTTGTGCTTAGGAGGTGAATGGTTTTGCTGCTAGTTGACTTCACCTAAGACGCAGAGCTAAGCTAGTTGACTTCACCTAAGACGCAGACCTAAGCTAGTTGACTTCACCTAAGACGCAGACCTAAGCCAGTATTCAAACGAACAATAACAAGGAGGAGGCGGGGGCCGGGGGCTTTTTGCTCTATGATGTTGATGAATGGGTTGTGCTTAAGGCTTTTGTCTCGGTTGTAAGCTGTTAATTGCGGCGGAAATAAAAAACGTTGTCTTTGTTGTGCTTTTTAATCTTATTGTCATTAAGCTGAGTAATATATACGGGAATTTTGTTGTTTGTGGATTTGTATGAGAAATGGGTTGTTTTTGCTGAAACTTAAAACTGACTTCACCTAAGACGCAGAGCTAAGCTAATTGACTTCACCTAAGACGCAGACCTAAGTCATTGGTTTTTATGAGTCACCGAATGATTATTCAAGTCCATATTGTACCGATCCCATAACCTTTAGCAAGTATTCATGATTTCTATAGCAAGTTGGGATATCATTACTCATTTTTGTGAATTTCATACGTATTGAGGGCCAATTATTCTTATCATAGTTTCCATAATGAATTGTTTCCGCTCCCTACAGGCTAATGTTGATTTCTATATATAGGCGTACATCTTCAGTGGGTTGGGGATTTGTACTTATTATCAGTATTTTTTCAATTTGGGGTGTGTGATGCATAGTTGTTTTGTCTTGTTGGGTATTTGTTATCAGGTGTATACATCTTCAGTGGGTTGTGCGATTAGCGTTCAAGGTTAATTGTGTGACATGAGCAGATGGTATTTTTGAATTGGGTGTGTGAATAGGTGATAGGTGATTCATGATTGTTTGGCAGTGAATATATTATTATTTAGTCATTGAGTTTGAGTAATATATATGGGAATTTTTTTTGGGTGATTCTATGTTGAAATGGATGTATGTTTTAGTTGTTTCTTAATATATAGACATTTTTTGTGATTCTATCTGCTTTTGGGTTTTGTTTCGGTTGTCGAGGGCTTTTTCAGTAAATCTAAGCTGATTCTTAATATTTTGGGCTTTTTGCTCTATACTGAAATGGTACCACTTGATAGTAAATCTATGTTGAAATGGACTTTTTTGCTATATTGAATATGTGCTTTTTTGGGGATTGTCTGGGGTGCTAAAGGCTTTTTTATGAATATATTCACTTGGCAGTAAATCTATACTGAAATATATATATAGAAATACGGGCTTTAAATTTGAAACAAAAAGAAGAAAAAATCATCATCAAATCCAATATTCGACGTGGGATTAGCTAGGAAATAAAAAAATCATCATCATCAACTGGTGAGTTACCTTATTTATATATTAATTGTTATTCCTTTTTTGACGCAGTGCTAGTATTTATTTTTGTGTATTGTATCGTGAGTCTAGCAATAATAATAATAATAATCCCGATGTTTTTGCTATTGCTGCATAATGTATGGAAATGATTCATCATCATCATCGTCGTTATCAGTTGTGTGTATGTGAATAGGTGACAGGTGATTCATGGTCGTTTGACTTGTTGTGCTGTTATCATTTGTAGTAAAATAGAGGCGTGTTATCAGTAGTTGTTCGTGGATTTATATGGAAGTGATTCATTGTCGTTTGGGATTCTTTCTTATCTCAGTATGTGAATTAAGTCTTAGGGTTGGATGATCAGCGTACAAGGTTAAAGTTTGGAGTAGGTTAATTGTATGACATGGTTGGTCGTCGATTTGTCTGGAAGTTGAGGACTCTTTTATATATTATTATTAGTCATTGAGCTGAGTAATATATATAGGAATTTTTGTTGTTCGAGGGATATGGTATGGAAGTGATGATATAAGACTTAGATTTGGATGATCACAGCGTTCAAGGTTAAAGTTTGGGGATAGGTTAATTGTATGGAAGTCATTCGTAGTCATTTGACGTCGTGGTTTTTGGGATTCTTTCTTATCTCAGCATGTGAATTAAGTCTTAGGTTTGGATGATCAGAGTTATTTTCTAATCTGTATTTATTGGTATATTGTTCGAATGTTTTTATTATTATCTAGTGTGGTTATATTAGGCTGTTGTTGTTGCTGTATTTAGTTTATTGTTATAATGATGTTATGTTTTATTGTTCAAAGTTTTGAGATCTTTTGGGATTCTTTCTTATCTCAGCATGTGAATTAAGTGTTAGGTTTGGATGATCAGAGTTATTTTCTAATCTGTATTTATTGGTATATTGTTCGAATGTTTTTATTATTATCTAGTGTGGTTATATTAGGCTGTTGTTGTTGCTGTATTTAGTTTATTGTTATAATGATGTTATGTTTTATTGTTCAAAGTTTTGAGATCTTTTGAAAGTTCTTTGTTTGCTTATAATCATATGAGGATATTTTTGAAAAGCACAGACAGTTTTTATATGGATATATTAGTATGTGTAGACTTTTTTTAGCGCTACAATGTTGTTAATAGCGAATATATTATTATTAGTCATTGAGCTGAGTATTATAAGGGAATTTTTTGTAGCTTGTTGTTATATTAATTATGTGTGTATGTATGTGTATGTGTGTGTGTATTGATGGACAAATATCTGAATTTCACCTGTTGAGCTGTTGTCAGTTGTACACATCTTCGGTTGTAGTGGCGGTGTTGTTATCAGTAGTTGTTCTCGGATTTGTATGGAAGTGATTCATTATCGTTTGGCGTAGTGGTTTGGAATTCTTTCTTATCTCAGTATGTGAATTAAGTCTTAGGTTTCAATGATCAGCGTTCAAGGTTATAGTCAGGAGAGAAAGAGAGAAAGTGAGAAAGAGAAAGAGAGACTATTTGTGGACGAATGAGATGTGTGTATGCGTAATAATGAATGAATTTCGGTATAGATAAGACCATCTTGACTAGTTAGAAATCATTGTATCACTAAACCATTAAAGAAAAACACTAAAAGGTTCCATTGTGGTATATATTTGGCTGAGCAGGAAAATTGTTGCCATAGGATTAAAACAAAAAAACAACAACAAAAACGGTAAGTTAACACCTATCATGAACCATTTTTACGATTTCTAATTTATTTCTTCAAATGTTATGTGTTATATTCGGGGGATTTTAATCATCGAGACAGCCTTTTTTTCTGAAAGCGTAACAAAGCAAAAGAATTAACAGTAAATTTTTCATTACTTTTTTAGAGAAATATGTCTGCTAACGAGGTCAACACCAGCAACAACTACAATATTAACAATAACAACAATAATAATATTAGGAAAAGAACGGGGCAACAACAACAACCACCAACAATGTCAGGAGAACAACCTGCAAAGAAGTTAAAACAACAGATCTATAAAAGATGCTTGTTTTGTGATGAGGATGTTGAGGGACGGCTTTGGGTCCAACATCATAGAAAAAATACCCACAAAGCAAACGCCCAACAAGCTCTTAATGAAAACGTCTCCTTAATAGCAAGCGCATTCCAAAATCGTATCAAAATATTTGCCATTACCAACAAAGATGAGAGTATGGTAAATGTGAATACGTTATTTGAAAAAAATATTCCATTGATTAACGAGTTACTACAAGATGAATTGAAAGTTTTGAAAGCTTTTAAATTTAGTATGGAGCTTTTTGCTAACTTTGCGAAACTACCCAAAGAATGTGAAGAGACAATGCAAATAGATATAAAAAGCATGCAAACTAAAATGTACACGATTGAGAAAGAGGAAGACATAAGAGAAAATTTGAGCACGGCAATTGAAATTATCAAAGCAAAATTGGAAGAGTTCCAAGAAAAAGATAGCGGATGGGCGTTGGCAGCATTTCAGAGGATCGAAATTAACATCAACAAATACGAGCCATTTCGAGCTTGATAGATAAGGGCCGATATAATAAATCTTTTAAAGAACTTGTAGCTGCATCAAACAAGAATAAATAAAATGTATTTATGTATTAAAATTAATTGATGTTTTTCCCTTTGGCTAATTTTGTGGGCAAATTATTCGAATATTGGTCATTCATTTTCCCCCCATGAGTCTTAGAATATCAAATATAACCCCACCAATATATGTGAATTTTCGGCTGTAAGTTGCTTCTTAATGTATGGGAAATGTTTTGTTGATTCTATCTGCTTTTGCCTTTGGTTTGTGCTTTTGATAATGGTTTGTGTCTTTGATCGCCAGACTTTCGGGTGGGTTGTCTCAGTTGTTGGGGGTGTTTTTCCTTTTTATGAATATACCACTTGACAGTAAATCTAATTTTATGAATATATATACCACTTGGCAGTAACTCTATGTTGAAATGGTTTAATGCTTTTGAACTCTAGACTAGCGAGCTTTTTGCTATATATATTGACTATAGCCTATTTTTAGCGCCACAATTTTGAGTTTTTATATGGATATATTGTTAATTGCATACTTTAGGGCTACGCATTGTCCATATAATATATTAAATTCTTTGTGCTTTTGGCTTTTTTATGAATATACCACGAGTCAACGAATGATTATTCAAGTCCATATTGGTCAAAAAAAGTGTTGATATAAAAAACATGTGGGGGTGCTTGCCCGATCCCATAATCTTAAGACCCAGACCTGGCTGGACTCATAGAACGACCTTTGCTAAAATTATCCAGATAGCCGAATAACTAAGAAGAATTCTTGAGATCTCCTCGCCAAAAACTGATTTCGCATAAGACGCAGACCTGGCGGAACTCATAGAACGATCTTTGCTAAAATTATCTAGATAGTCGAATATCTAAATTTCCTCTGTAATATCAAAAGGAATCCCGAACTTGTTTGAGCCGGCGAACGATTAGTAACACATAAAGTTCTATCACACCTAACCCAAGGAAGTATGCGTCATCGTACCCATTAGATGGTTTGCATTCAAAGACATACTGACTGTATTATAACCTCCCCTCTCTGATGCCGTATCGAATCAAAGCAGTAAACAGATCTCTATGTATCGGCTGTATTATAAACAGGTGGTTCCAAACAGGGCGATTTCTTTAAACAGGGCGATTCCAAACAGGGCGATTTCTTTAAACAGGGCGATTCCAAACAGGCTGTCTCTTCAAACAGGGCGATTCCAAACAGGTCGGTTTCTTCAAACAGGGCGATTCCAAACAGGGCGATTTCTTTAAACAGGGCGATTCCAAACAGGGCGATTTCTTTAACCAGGGCGATTCCAAACAGGCGGTCTCTTCAAACAGGGCGATTCCAAACAGGCTGTTTCTTCAAGCAGGGCGATTCCAAACAGGCGGCTTCTTTAAACAGGGCGATTGCAAACTGGCTGTATTATAACTATCCCTCTCTGATAACTCTTCAATGATGTAAGCAGGTCTTATCATATGATGTTATGGTGGAGTATATTTGATCCTCTAAGACTCATGGAAAAAATGGCCTCAATTAATTTTAATGTTTAAAGAACAATGATCAGCGGTTTTATTCATATAGGTAAGATAAGAATAATGGAGACTCACTAAAAACACTTAGACATCAAGAATTTGATATAGCATCCAAAGTCATAGGATTTGATAAGCAGCCATATGTTTTTTGATAACAGCCCAATATGGACTTGAATAATCATTCATTGCCCCATTGATGTACTTAGAAATTGTGCTATGGAAAAATAAGAATTAGAAATCAAGAATTTAATATAGCACCCAAGGTCAAGGGGTCAGAATAATGAACAACAACTTACTATATAGAAATCAGTATTTGGTCGTGATACTGGATGCAAAATAAGATAAGAGTAATGGCGACTCACTAAAAAACACTTAGAAATTAAGAATTTAATATAGCTTCCAAGGTCAAGGGATTGGACAACAACACCCTTTTTTTATATCAACACTTTTTTTTGACCAATATGGACTTGAATAATCATTCGTTGACTCGTGGTATATTCATAAAAAAGCCAAAAGCACAAAGAATTTAATATATTATATGGACAATGCGTAGCCCTAAAGTATGCAATTAACAATATATCCATATAAAAACTCAAAATTGTGGCGCTAAAAATAGGCTATAGTCAATATATATAGCAAAAAGCTCGCTAGTCTAGAGTTCAAAAGCATTAAACCATTTCAACATAGAGTTACTGCCAAGTGGTATATATATTCATAAAATTAGATTTACTGTCAAGTGGTATATTCATAAAAAGGAAAAACACCCCCAACAACTGAGACAACCCACCCGAAAGTCTGGCGATCAAAGACACAAACCATTATCAAAAGCACAAACCAAAGGCAAAAGCAGATAGAATCAACAAAACATTTCCCATACATTAAGAAGCAACTTACAGCCGAAAATTCACATATATTGGTGGGGTTATATTTGATATTCTAAGACTCATGGGGGGAAAATGAATGACCAATATTCGAATAATTTGCCCACAAAATTAGCCAAAGGGAAAAACATCAATTAATTTTAATACATAAATACATTTTATTTATTCTTGTTTGATGCAGCTACAAGTTCTTTAAAAGATTTATTATATCGGCCCTTATCTATCAAGCTCGAAATGGCTCGTATTTGTTGATGTTAATTTCGATCCTCTGAAATGCTGCCAACGCCCATCCGCTATCTTTTTCTTGGAACTCTTCCAATTTTGCTTTGATAATTTCAATTGCCGTGCTCAAATTTTCTCTTATGTCTTCCTCTTTCTCAATCGTGTACATTTTAGTTTGCATGCTTTTTATATCTATTTGCATTGTCTCTTCACATTCTTTGGGTAGTTTCGCAAAGTTAGCAAAAAGCTCCATACTAAATTTAAAAGCTTTCAAAACTTTCAATTCATCTTGTAGTAACTCGTTAATCAATGGAATATTTTTTTCAAATAACGTATTCACATTTACCATACTCTCATCTTTGTTGGTAATGGCAAATATTTTGATACGATTTTGGAATGCGCTTGCTATTAAGGAGACGTTTTCATTAAGAGCTTGTTGGGCGTTTGCTTTGTGGGTATTTTTTCTATGATGTTGGACCCAAAGCCGTCCCTCAACATCCTCATCACAAAACAAGCATCTTTTATAGATCTGTTGTTTTAACTTCTTTGCAGGTTGTTCTCCTGACATTGTTGGTGGTTGTTGTTGTTGCCCCGTTCTTTTCCTAATATTATTATTGTTGTTATTGTTAATATTGTAGTTGTTGCTGGTGTTGACCTCGTTAGCAGACATATTTCTCTAAAAAAGTAATGAAAAATTTACTGTTAATTCTTTTGCTTTGTTACGCTTTCAGAAAAAAAGGCTGTCTCGATGATTAAAATCCCCCGAATATAACACATAACATTTGAAGAAATAAATTAGAAATCGTAAAAATGGTTCATGATAGGTGTTAACTTACCGTTTTTGTTGTTGTTTTTTTGTTTTAATCCTATGGCAACAATTTTCCTGCTCAGCCAAATATATACCACAATGGAACCTTTTAGTGTTTTTCTTTAATGGTTTAGTGATACAATGATTTCTAACTAGTCAAGATGGTCTTATCTATACCGAAATTCATTCATTATTACGCATACACACATCTCATTCGTCCACAAATAGTCTCTCTTTCTCTTTCTCACTTTCTCTCTTTCTCTCCTGACTATAACCTTGAACGCTGATCATTGAAACCTAAGACTTAATTCACATACTGAGATAAGAAAGAATTCCAAACCACTACGCCAAACGATAATGAATCACTTCCATACAAATCCGAGAACAACTACTGATAACAACACCGCCACTACAACCGAAGATGTGTACAACTGACAACAGCTCAACAGGTGAAATTCAGATATTTGTCCATCAATACACACACACATACACATACATACACACATAATTAATATAACAACAAGCTACAAAAAATTCCCTTATAATACTCAGCTCAATGACTAATAATAATATATTCGCTATTAACAACATTGTAGCGCTAAAAAAAGTCTACACATACTAATATATCCATATAAAAACTGTCTGTGCTTTTCAAAAATATCCTCATATGATTATAAGCAAACAAAGAACTTTCAAAAGATCTCAAAACTTTGAACAATAAAACATAACATCATTATAACAATAAACTAAATACAGCAACAACAACAGCCTAATATAACCACACTAGATAATAATAAAAACATTCGAACAATATACCAATAAATACAGATTAGAAAATAACTCTGATCATCCAAACCTAACACTTAATTCACATGCTGAGATAAGAAAGAATCCCAAAAGATCTCAAAACTTTGAACAATAAAACATAACATCATTATAACAATAAACTAAATACAGCAACAACAACAGCCTAATATAACCACACTAGATAATAATAAAAACATTCGAACAATATACCAATAAATACAGATTAGAAAATAACTCTGATCATCCAAACCTAAGACTTAATTCACATGCTGAGATAAGAAAGAATCCCAAAAACCACGACGTCAAATGACTACGAATGACTTCCATACAATTAACCTATCCCCAAACTTTAACCTTGAACGCTGTGATCATCCAAATCTAAGTCTTATATCATCACTTCCATACCATATCCCTCGAACAACAAAAATTCCTATATATATTACTCAGCTCAATGACTAATAATAATATATAAAAGAGTCCTCAACTTCCAGACAAATCGACGACCAACCATGTCATACAATTAACCTACTCCAAACTTTAACCTTGTACGCTGATCATCCAACCCTAAGACTTAATTCACATACTGAGATAAGAAAGAATCCCAAACGACAATGAATCACTTCCATATAAATCCACGAACAACTACTGATAACACGCCTCTATTTTACTACAAATGATAACAGCACAACAAGTCAAACGACCATGAATCACCTGTCACCTATTCACATACACACAACTGATAACGACGATGATGATGATGAATCATTTCCATACATTATGCAGCAATAGCAAAAACATCGGGATTATTATTATTATTATTGCTAGACTCACGATACAATACACAAAAATAAATACTAGCACTGCGTCAAAAAAGGAATAACAATTAATATATAAATAAGGTAACTCACCAGTTGATGATGATGATTTTTTTATTTCCTAGCTAATCCCACGTCGAATATTGGATTTGATGATGATTTTTTCTTCTTTTTGTTTCAAATTTAAAGCCCGTATTTCTATATATATATTTCAGTATAGATTTACTGCCAAGTGAATATATTCATAAAAAAGCCTTTAGCACCCCAGACAATCCCCAAAAAAGCACATATTCAATATAGCAAAAAAGTCCATTTCAACATAGATTTACTATCAAGTGGTACCATTTCAGTATAGAGCAAAAAGCCCAAAATATTAAGAATCAGCTTAGATTTACTGAAAAAGCCCTCGACAACCGAAACAAAACCCAAAAGCAGATAGAATCACAAAAAATGTCTATATATTAAGAAACAACTAAAACATACATCCATTTCAACATAGAATCACCCAAAAAAAATTCCCATATATATTACTCAAACTCAATGACTAAATAATAATATATTCACTGCCAAACAATCATGAATCACCTATCACCTATTCACACACCCAATTCAAAAATACCATCTGCTCATGTCACACAATTAACCTTGAACGCTAATCGCACAACCCACTGAAGATGTATACACCTGATAACAAATACCCAACAAGACAAAACAACTATGCATCACACACCCCAAATTGAAAAAATACTGATAATAAGTACAAATCCCCAACCCACTGAAGATGTACGCCTATATATAGAAATCAACATTAGCCTGTAGGGAGCGGAAACAATTCATTATGGAAACTATGATAAGAATAATTGGCCCTCAATACGTATGAAATTCACAAAAATGAGTAATGATATCCCAACTTGCTATAGAAATCATGAATACTTGCTAAAGGTTATGGGATCGGTACAATATGGACTTGAATAATCATTCGGTGACTCATAAAAACCAATGACTTAGGTCTGCGTCTTAGGTGAAGTCAATTAGCTTAGCTCTGCGTCTTAGGTGAAGTCAGTTTTAAGTTTCAGCAAAAACAACCCATTTCTCATACAAATCCACAAACAACAAAATTCCCGTATATATTACTCAGCTTAATGACAATAAGATTAAAAAGCACAACAAAGACAACGTTTTTTATTTCCGCCGCAATTAACAGCTTACAACCGAGACAAAAGCCTTAAGCACAACCCATTCATCAACATCATAGAGCAAAAAGCCCCCGGCCCCCGCCTCCTCCTTGTTATTGTTCGTTTGAATACTGGCTTAGGTCTGCGTCTTAGGTGAAGTCAACTAGCTTAGGTCTGCGTCTTAGGTGAAGTCAACTAGCTTAGCTCTGCGTCTTAGGTGAAGTCAACTAGCAGCAAAACCATTCACCTCCTAAGCACAAATCCATTATCAAAAACACACACACACACCCCCCCCAACAAAAAGTTCAATAGCAAAAAGCCCCCGGCCCCCGCCTCCGCCTTGTTATTATTCGTTTGAATACTGGCTTAGGTCTGCGTCTTAGGTGAAGTCAACTAGCTTAGCTCTGCGTCTTAGGGGAAGTCAGTTTAAGTTCCAGCAAAAACACCCCATTTCCCATACAAATCCACAAACAACAAAATCCCCGTTTATATTACTCAGCTTAATGACAATAAGATTAAAAAGCACACCAAGGACAACGTTTTTTATTTCTACCACAATTAACAGCTTACAACCGAGACAAAAGCCTAAAGCACTACCCATTCAGCCCCGATATCACCACCTAAGCATAAATCCATTAGCAAAAACATAAACCCATAACAAAAAAAGCACCGATATCACCACAAGCCCCAATACTCACCACCACATAGAAAAAGCCCAATAGTCAATAAAAGCATTCATCACCACCACCTGCAAAAACCCAAGAGCATCAAAAGCACAAAATCCACGGATCCCCCACGCTGATAACGATTAATCACTAGCCCAAACAAACAACTACAGCGATAAGAACACTACAAACTATACCCAATTACTACTAATACTCATAAGAAATATACTAAATACTACTATTTCCACCTCAGTTAAGACACACCACCCATGAATCACAAAAAGCACCGATATCACCATCTAAGCATAAATCCATTAGCAAAAACATAAACCCATAACAAAAAAAGCACCGACATCACCACAAACCCCAATACTCACCACCACCTACAAAAAGCTCAATAGTCAACACCACCTACAAAAAAAGCACAAAATCCAACAACTACAGCGATAAGAACACTACAAACTATACCCAATTAATACCAATACTACTATTTCCACCCCACATAAGAACCCACAACCATTAATCGCAACCACAAAATATCACTATTAATACCAATACTCATAAGAAATACACTAAATACTACTATTTACACCTCACATAAGAACCCACCACCCATTAATCACATACCACTATCAACACTCACCACACAACACACACATCTTCACCTTCACATAGAGCTTTCACACAGAAAAGAGCTTTTGGGGCAGAAAATTGAGGCAGAACCGGCATAACCCTACTACTAAAAAGCCCCCGCCCCCGCCCCCGCCTTGTTATTGCATCTGTTTGAATACTGGCTTAGCTCTGCGTCTTAGGGGAAGTCAGTTTAAGTTCCAGCAAAAACACCCCATTTCCCATACAAACCCACAAACAACAAAATCCCCGTTTATATTACTCAGCTTAATGATAATAAGATTAAAAAGCACACCAAAGACAACGTTTTTTTATTTCTACCACAATTAAACACAAACAGCTTACAACCGAGACAAAAGCCTAAAGCACTACCCATTCAGCCCCGATATCACCACCTAAACACAAATCCATTAGCAAAAACATAAACCCATAACAAAAAAGCACCGATATCACCACCTAACCACAAATCCATTATCAAAAAGCCCCAATACTCACCACCACCTACAAAAAAAGCCCCAATAGCATCAAAAGCATAAAATCCAACAACTACATCCCCATTCGATTGCGACATCAACCAACAACCACGCTGATAACGATTAATCACTAGCCCAAACAAACAACTACAGCGATAAGAACACTACAAACTATACCCAATTACTACTAATACTCATAAGAAATATACTAAATACTACTATTTCCACCTCAGTTAAGACACACCACCCATGAATCACAAAAAGCACCGATATCACCATCTAAGCATAAATCCATTAGCAAAAACATAAACCCATAACAAAAAGCACCGACATCACCACAAGCCCCAATACTCACCACCACCTACAAAAAGCTCAATAGTCAACACCACCTACAAAAAAAGCACAAAATCCAACAACTACAGCGATAAGAACACTACAAACTATACCCAATTAATACCAATACTACTATTTCCACCCCACATAAGAACCCACAACCATTAATCGCAACCACAAAATATCACTATTAATACCAATACTCATAAGAAATACACTAAATACTACTATTTACACCTCACATAAGAACCCACCACCCATTAATCACATACCACTATCAACACTCACCACACAACACACACATCTTCACCTTCACATAGAGCTTTCACACAGAAAAGAGCTTTTGGGGCAGAAAATTGAGGCAGAACCGGCATAACCCTACTACTAATCAACATTAGCCTGTAGGGAGCGGAAACAATTCATTATGGAAACTATGATAAGAATAATTGGCCCTCAATACGTATGAAATTCACAAAAATGAGTAATGATATCCCAACTTGCTATAGAAATCATGAATACTTGCTAAAGGTTATGGGATCGGTACAATATGGACTTGAATAATCATTCGGTGACTCATAAAAACCAATGACTTAGGTCTGCGTCTTAGGTGAAGTCAATTAGCTTAGCTCTGCGTCTTAGGTGAAGTCAGTTTTAAGTTTCAGCAAAAACAACCCATTTCTCATACAAATCCACAAACAACAAAATTCCCGTATATATTACTCAGCTTAATGACAATAAGATTAAAAAGCACAACAAAGACAACGTTTTTTATTTCCGCCGCAATTAACAGCTTACAACCGAGACAAAAGCCTTAAGCACAACCCATTCATCAACATCATAGAGCAAAAAGCCCCCGGCCCCCGCCTCCTCCTTGTTATTGTTCGTTTGAATACTGGCTTAGGTCTGCGTCTTAGGTGAAGTCAACTAGCTTAGGTCTGCGTCTTAGGTGAAGTCAACTAGCTTAGCTCTGCGTCTTAGGTGAAGTCAACTAGCAGCAAAACCATTCACCTCCTAAGCACAAATCCATTATCAAAAACACACACACACACCCCCCCCAACAAAAAGTTCAATAGCAAAAAGCCCCCGGCCCCCGCCTCCGCCTTGTTATTATTCGTTTGAATACTGGCTTAGGTCTGCGTCTTAGGTGAAGTCAACTAGCTTAGCTCTGCGTCTTAGGGGAAGTCAGTTTAAGTTCCAGCAAAAACACCCCATTTCCCATACAAATCCACAAACAACAAAATCCCCGTTTATATTACTCAGCTTAATGACAATAAGATTAAAAAGCACACCAAAGACAACGTTTTTTATTTCTACCACAATTAACAGCTTACAACCGAGACAAAAGCCTAAAGCACTACCCATTCAGCCCCGATATCACCACCTAAGCATAAATCCATTAGCAAAAACATAAACCCATAACAAAAAAAGCACCGATATCACCACAAGCCCCAATACTCACCACCACATAGAAAAAGCCCAATAGTCAATAAAAGCATTCATCACCACCACCTGCAAAAACCCAAGAGCATCAAAAGCACAAAATCCACGGATCCCCCACGCTGATAACGATTAATCACTAGCCCAAACAAACAACTACAGCGATAAGAACACTACAAACTATACCCAATTACTACTAATACTCATAAGAAATATACTAAATACTACTATTTCCACCTCAGTTAAGACACACCACCCATGAATCACAAAAAGCACCGATATCACCATCTAAGCATAAATCCATTAGCAAAAACATAAACCCATAACAAAAAAAGCACCGACATCACCACAAACCCCAATACTCACCACCACCTACAAAAAGCTCAATAGTCAACACCACCTACAAAAAAAGCACAAAATCCAACAACTACAGCGATAAGAACACTACAAACTATACCCAATTAATACCAATACTACTATTTCCACCCCACATAAGAACCCACAACCATTAATCGCAACCACAAAATATCACTATTAATACCAATACTCATAAGAAATACACTAAATACTACTATTTACACCTCACATAAGAACCCACCACCCATTAATCACATACCACTATCAACACTCACCACACAACACACACATCTTCACCTTCACATAGAGCTTTCACACAGAAAAGAGCTTTTGGGGCAGAAAATTGAGGCAGAACCGGCATAACCCTACTACTAAAAAGCCCCCGCCCCCGCCCCCGCCTTGTTATTGCATCTGTTTGAATACTGGCTTAGCTCTGCGTCTTAGGGGAAGTCAGTTTAAGTTCCAGCAAAAACACCCCATTTCCCATACAAACCCACAAACAACAAAATCCCCGTTTATATTACTCAGCTTAATGATAATAAGATTAAAAAGCACACCAAAGACAACGTTTTTTTATTTCTACCACAATTAAACACAAACAGCTTACAACCGAGACAAAAGCCTAAAGCACTACCCATTCAGCCCCGATATCACCACCTAAACACAAATCCATTAGCAAAAACATAAACCCATAACAAAAAAGCACCGATATCACCACCTAACCACAAATCCATTATCAAAAAGCCCCAATACTCACCACCACCTACAAAAAAAGCCCCAATAGCATCAAAAGCATAAAATCCAACAACTACATCCCCATTCGATTGCGACATCAACCAACAACCACGCTGATAACGATTAATCACTAGCCCAAACAAACAACTACAGCGATAAGAACACTACAAACTATACCCAATTACTACTAATACTCATAAGAAATATACTAAATACTACTATTTCCACCTCAGTTAAGACACACCACCCATGAATCACAAAAAGCACCGATATCACCATCTAAGCATAAATCCATTAGCAAAAACATAAACCCATAACAAAAAGCACCGACATCACCACAAGCCCCAATACTCACCACCACCTACAAAAAGCTCAATAGTCAACACCACCTACAAAAAAAGCACAAAATCCAACAACTACAGCGATAAGAACACTACAAACTATACCCAATTAATACCAATACTACTATTTCCACCCCACATAAGAACCCACAACCATTAATCGCAACCACAAAATATCACTATTAATACCAATACTCATAAGAAATACACTAAATACTACTATTTACACCTCACATAAGAACCCACCACCCATTAATCACATACCACTATCAACACTCACCACACAACACACACATCTTCACCTTCACATAGAGCTTTCACACAGAAAAGAGCTTTTGGGGCAGAAAATTGAGGCAGAACCGGCATAACCCTACTACTAATCAACATTAGCCTGTAGGGAGCGGAAACAATTCATTATGGAAACTATGATAAGAATAATTGGCCCTCAATACGTATGAAATTCACAAAAATGAGTAATGATATCCCAACTTGCTATAGAAATCATGAATACTTGCTAAAGGTTATGGGATCGGTACAATATGGACTTGAATAATCATTCGGTGACTCATAAAAACCAATGACTTAGGTCTGCGTCTTAGGTGAAGTCAATTAGCTTAGCTCTGCGTCTTAGGTGAAGTCAGTTTTAAGTTTCAGCAAAAACAACCCATTTCTCATACAAATCCACAAACAACAAAATTCCCGTATATATTACTCAGCTTAATGACAATAAGATTAAAAAGCACAACAAAGACAACGTTTTTTATTTCCGCCGCAATTAACAGCTTACAACCGAGACAAAAGCCTTAAGCACAACCCATTCATCAACATCATAGAGCAAAAAGCCCCCGGCCCCCGCCTCCTCCTTGTTATTGTTCGTTTGAATACTGGCTTAGGTCTGCGTCTTAGGTGAAGTCAACTAGCTTAGGTCTGCGTCTTAGGTGAAGTCAACTAGCTTAGCTCTGCGTCTTAGGTGAAGTCAACTAGCAGCAAAACCATTCACCTCCTAAGCACAAATCCATTATCAAAAACACACACACACACCCCCCCCAACAAAAAGTTCAATAGCAAAAAGCCCCCGGCCCCCGCCTCCGCCTTGTTATTATTCGTTTGAATACTGGCTTAGGTCTGCGTCTTAGGTGAAGTCAACTAGCTTAGCTCTGCGTCTTAGGGGAAGTCAGTTTAAGTTCCAGCAAAAACACCCCATTTCCCATACAAATCCACAAACAACAAAATCCCCGTTTATATTACTCAGCTTAATGACAATAAGATTAAAAAGCACACCAAAGACAACGTTTTTTATTTCTACCACAATTAACAGCTTACAACCGAGACAAAAGCCTAAAGCACTACCCATTCAGCCCCGATATCACCACCTAAGCATAAATCCATTAGCAAAAACATAAACCCATAACAAAAAAAGCACCGATATCACCACAAGCCCCAATACTCACCACCACATAGAAAAAGCCCAATAGTCAATAAAAGCATTCATCACCACCACCTGCAAAAACCCAAGAGCATCAAAAGCACAAAATCCACGGATCCCCCACGCTGATAACGATTAATCACTAGCCCAAACAAACAACTACAGCGATAAGAACACTACAAACTATACCCAATTACTACTAATACTCATAAGAAATATACTAAATACTACTATTTCCACCTCAGTTAAGACACACCACCCATGAATCACAAAAAGCACCGATATCACCATCTAAGCATAAATCCATTAGCAAAAACATAAACCCATAACAAAAAAAGCACCGACATCACCACAAACCCCAATACTCACCACCACCTACAAAAAGCTCAATAGTCAACACCACCTACAAAAAAAGCACAAAATCCAACAACTACAGCGATAAGAACACTACAAACTATACCCAATTAATACCAATACTACTATTTCCACCCCACATAAGAACCCACAACCATTAATCGCAACCACAAAATATCACTATTAATACCAATACTCATAAGAAATACACTAAATACTACTATTTACACCTCACATAAGAACCCACCACCCATTAATCACATACCACTATCAACACTCACCACACAACACACACATCTTCACCTTCACATAGAGCTTTCACACAGAAAAGAGCTTTTGGGGCAGAAAATTGAGGCAGAACCGGCATAACCCTACTACTAACGTCGACTCGGATCACTATCTTGTTGGTACAGTTTTCCGAGCGCGGATTACCTTACGGAGACGTATTGCATCCGCGGATCAGGTTCGAATCAACACGGCTCCCTTACGCAATGAGAATACCAGTAACACCTTTGGTCATGTGTTAAGACTCGCCCTTGAAGAGCCCGATGGAGGGAGAGTAAGTCCGGGGGCCAGAATGCCGGGCGTAGAAGAGAAATGGACACGCCTTAAGAATACTGTCATTGGTACTGCCAACAAGATGGCTTAGGCAGTAGTTGTAGAGATCGGAGCGACTGGTTTGATGATGAGTGCAAACTAGCGACTGAACGTAAGAATGTTGCATACCCGGCAATGCAGCAGTCTTATAGGACGCGGGTGCGCGAGGAGAAATACAAAGAGCTCAGAAAATCTGAACAAAGGCTTCACAGACAAAAGAAAAATGCCTGGGAAAAAAATCTTGTCCGTGAAATAGAGAAAAGTAGAGAGCGAGGTCCGCACCAGGCACGGAAGTTCTATCAAATAATCCGCAACATGACGCGGTACACACCACGCTGCACTTACTGCAAAGATAAAGAGGGTAATCTGATCACCGATCCTGAAGCCATTCTGGAGCGATGGGAAGTGCACTTCAATGAATTGCTAAATGGTCAGCTCACAGAAGAATTGGAGGCTCCACCAATGCAAGATCAACACCAAATGCTGCCGCCACCAAGCATTGAGGAAACATTAAACGCCATTAGACAGCTCAAATCAAATAAAGCCCCTGGAGCTGATGGCATACCAGCTGAGCTGATCAAACAAGAAGGGACAGCGTTACATCACGCAATTCATGAGATCGTGGTGCACGTATGGGAGCAAGGGGAGATGCCGGAAGATTGGCGTTGTGGTATAATTTGCCCCATACATAAGAAGAGAGATATCGCTCTGTGCAGCAACTATGGGGGTATAGCATTGCTGAGTACCGCCTATAAGATACTCTCCACTATCCTACAAGATCGGATAGCTCCATACGCTAAAGCCATCATTGGTCAATATCAGTGCGGCTTCATCCCAGACAAATCAGCGATTGATCAGATGTTCACCCTTAGGCAGGCGATGGAAAAATGCCAGGAATTTAAGTTTCCATTATATCATCTGTTTATAGACTTTAAGGCCGCCTACGACAGCATGGACAGGGTAGAACTATATAATGGCATGAGAGAGTTCGGCAACGACCATGACCAACGTAACTAGTCAAGTAAAAATAGCGGGATTGCTGTCCAAACCAATAAACATCTTTAATGGAGTCCGACAAGGGGACGGTCTGGCCTGCCTCCTCTTCAACCTGGCGTTGGATCAATCAACCCGCGGCTCTGAAATTACAAATAGAGGGACTATTGTCACCAAGTCCAGCCAGATACTTGCCTACGCAGATGACATCGTCATCATCGGTAGAACCGAATCGGCGGTACAGGAACGCTTCACCCAGATGAAGCAGGCGGCACAAAAACTGGGACTGCACATTAATGAGGGAAAAACTAAGTACATGGTGGCAACTTCTGCGAAGAGAAGACCTAACATTGGTCAAACTATTAGGGTAGTGGACCACGAATTTGAAGAAGTGCAATCCTTTAACTGAACTGCAGGCGCTCTTCATCTGTGTGCGCGACTTCTCGATTATAACATATTCGTTTATCTATACCCGACCGACGCACGTGATAAATAAACCGTAGAGTGGATTCATTTTGTATGAGGCCGTTCATGTCACTAAGGAATGCTTCTGGTGGAATAAAGCCATTGCGACGTGCCCCCTCATAATACATATTGTTTGGGTAATATGCACCAAAAATTAAATCGTTCGGCGAGCTCGTTGATCTCGCAAGATGCCTTGGGATCAACTGGATCATAAAGTTATACACTCTGTTTATATTGGCCCCACTGTCCAATGCTTCATTGGGATAGAATTTTTTGTGATCGGATTCAGGACTCCATATCTAGGAACGATCCCCCTCTGGGGAAGGAAGGATATTCTGTAGCTAGCAGGTCAGCCTTATATTCAAGGTTATGTTGATCTAGCCAACCAGCTAGTTGATTTCCTCTCGTGTTGGGCATACTATTTCCCCAATCTGGGTGTTTAGGATTCAAATCGCCACCTACGATAGTTCCCTTCGGAGTGAAGTTATAAGCATTGGAAAAGAGTCTCTAGCTTCACTATAAATAGATTTTGTTGATGTGCTTCTGGTGCGTAGGCAGATATCACATACATCCCCCTACCTTGTCGGTGGGGTATGCGGATAATGCATGCTTCAAGCACCTGAAATCTCCGCATCTCACGACTATATATTACCTTATGTTGAAGTTGTTTTTTAACAAAGATTGCCACCCCTCCTCCTTGTGTGGAGTTGGGTCGGTCACTTCGTATAATGTAGTAGTTTGTGTGACATAGTTTATGCCTCTGATTCAGCTTAGTTTCGCTAGCCAGAAGCACGTCAGGACTTTCATCTTGCAACAGTTTAAAGAGAGCGGCTCTACTCTCGATTCTGATAATATTACATTCACGACCAGAGTCTTAATTGTGCTTTCTGTTGGGGGGTTTATATTGACGGCTAGCTAGACAACTGCGAATAGACCCAGTCTAGGCTAGTGTCCTGGTCCTTTATTTAGTTTGCATTTGTCTCATCTGCATCTGAATAGCGAGTATGGTTGTGAGCACATCTGCTAGTGTTACTGTTTCTGGAGGAACAGTGTGTTGCAGTGGTACCCGTGCGGGTTGTGGCGTGTTTCTCCTACCAGCTATTACTTGACCATACGAGAACTGGGGTGTTACGTTTAGTGCTGGTCGACCTTGAACTATCGGGCATTCTATTTTTCGTTGTTGTGAAAACTTTTTTTCCTGTATTTCGCGGAATTTAGAACAACCTCGATAATTAGCAGGGTGTCCCTCGATTTTACAGACTGCACACTTTAGAAGAGATCTGTCGTCTACCCTTTCTTTACCTAACGTGCATTGTTCTGCGCTGTGGTCCTGTCCGCATCTTATTTATCGATACTGCATTTGGCAGTTTTCTGCTGGGTGCCCGAACCTTTGACAGCGAAGGTACTGGATTATATCTCTGCCTTTTTTCAATTTGTCCCATGTGACAACTTGATGGTTCAGGATAGTGATTTTTCTAAGTCCATCAATTTTGCTGCCGGGGCCTAGCTGCGCCAGGTGGAATGGTAGTTTACGATTCTCCAGCCTAACCCTTGCTGTATTGAAGGGTTTTACTGCGATAAACTCAATATTATTATATTTAAGCTCTCGTAGCGTTTGTAATAGAACTTCTGGTTCTGTTTCAGGGACGACGCCTTTTAGTAGAACCGTTATATTCTTTATTTCTTTCGGGGTGTACGTGTAAAATTCCGCGGTGGCCCTTTTTAGCACATTTTTCATTTTTTTCAAAGTCCTCAACTGAATTTGTCTGTATGGCAAACCTGTTCCCTGTCAGTCTTTTAATTGAAAAATGCTCCCCAATAGAAAGTTTACATAGACTTACCAGTTCGTTACAATCCATATCTGTAATGTTTGGTGGCATCGTCGCTTTCCTTTTTGTTGCCTGTTGCTCTTGTTGTGGTTGTTGTTGCGTCATCTGTTGCGGTGGGCATGTGGCGGTTCCGCCAGATCCCACGGCTCGCCTTCCTGAAAAAACCCACATAACCACAACCCAGTCTGCATAAGCTTTCGCTAATTCGCATTAGCATCTTAAATGCTTCACGCATCAAATAGATCCAATTATTATAACCCAAAAGTACCTGCAAAAGAATTCTTACCTTTTCAAGCATTCCGTCGCTTACAAATCCCCTGTAAGAGTTGTTACTTTCCTTATCATAAATTATCCTGAAAAGAAAAACCCTCGGTTCGCATACCATGTAACCATTCCAGGCAGGGGTAATTATCATTGCGTCGCCTATTCCCAGCTTCATTCATGTATACGATAAATTTCTTTATGTATACATTTAGCTGGCGACGTTTTTCTCCCAGTAATAAAATTCTCTGACTCGCACAATGTGCAAACCAAAGCAAACACGCATCCCGCGTCTCTTGGCATTAATTAAATCCTACTGCATAAACAATGCAAATAGGAATTCAATACGTACCCTTACTAGCGATGCCATAAACACCATTTCGCAGTAACCTAGCTAAAACGTTTTATCTTTGTTTAGCTGCGACGCACATGCATCCGACGATTTCGGTTTTGTTTGCTTTACCGAAATCGTATCCCATGAATGCTCTTTATTCCCTTTCCTTGTTCTAGGTTCGTTTTTCATCCATGAAAGGACCATGCACACATACCACCATGATGAGGATTAGCGAGTGATCTCTGCATGAGATAATTATCGCTGAGTCTTATCACAACCTTCAGCGTGCGCACATTGGAAGTCGCCCAGTAACCACCGCGATCACACGGGAGTGTAAGCCCCCGTGTGTAAAGTGAAGTCGAGTTGATGCACCGTGGAGTACCTATTTTGATTCAGGTTTAAGTGATTAATTGCAAGTAATCGGGTAAAAGTAACTTCGTTAAGTATTAATTTCATCAAGTTAAGTTTTCAAGTTTTTTTTTTGTTTCGTAACAATAAACACAATTATCGAGAACAATAAAAATACCTAAAAAAAATCGTGTGTTTGGGTTTCCTTGTTGTGAACGAAAAGTGGCGGAGTTTTGTTCGGTTTGTATTCGGTGGAACATTAAGTGAATGGTGGGTTGGTAGTAAAACTCGCGTCCATGCTGACGCCACGACTACTTACCCCACAGGCATCCTTTTTGCAGGTTAGTATTTTGTTGTGAACATTATTGCTGTTTTTTCTGCTGCTGTTGTTTCACCATTAGCTGCTCCTTTTCAGGCAATTCCTTTTTTTCTGCGACGCTTCTCAGCTTATTGTGCCCTTGCTCGGGATAGCCTTGCTTCAAGGATGCTGATTTCCTCCTCCTCGTCCTCAGTCTCGGGAGCCACTAAACATGCAAACATGTTATTTGTTACATTGCCGTCATTATATGGAACCAGGGGAATGCGTTGTCCTCTTCCAGTTTTTGCCCTTTTTCGAGCAAGTCTGTTATTGCCTCGTTTGCCTTGTTGACTTTTGTTGTCGCTGGGGAGCTCGCAGTGCGTTTTATTAACGCGAACTTTAGTTTTAACTTTTTAATTACTTGTTTCTTCTCTGCCATTTTGCATTTTTGATGTACGTCCATATTATGGACCACGTGTTCTCACTTTTTTTCCTTTTTTTTCTTTTATTGCGCGAAGGACAAATAGATTGCGGACTCGCGCACACACCCATACTGTTGGCGTGCTCGCACGTAAACACCGTTCACACGTTACATTTTTATAAATATTATCAAAACAAATATTTACATTCAAGTATTTATTTCATTATAGTGTGCACACACCCATGCAACGGAACACTTCGTACAACGCGTATCGGCACTAATTGTTTTTTAATTACTTCGGACGCAGAAAAGTTGTTGGCATACTCATACTCATAAGACAGCACAGTTTATTGCTTATGTTTACACTCAGCTTAGTTTGACGTTCGTTTCGATGAGCGATGTTTACCGGATGGCGGTCGGCTTGTACTGCGGAATACACACACACGCACACGTGTACGCGAATAATGACGTTATTTATTTTTCGTTGACGAGCGACATACGAAATTGTTCGTTCAACGGTCACTGAAACACCGACGAAATCAACCCCGGTCCTAATAAATGTGAGCCAAAAACTCTCGACGAGATTCCGCCCGATCCGGTGAGTACAAGTGTGCCTGAGCAATGTGCGTTAGTGTGTGCTTCCTTATTGATGTCAACTTGTTAAAAGTACGTTAAAAATCCTTTGAGCAAATAGAAAGTAAAAAAGGAATGATGAAATAGGTCTAGAAGTCGTCCTGTGTGCGAACTGGGGTGGGGTGACATTAGTGAATTATTGATCAGATACATTTACGGATCCTTGAAGGTAGTCACAAAACGCATACGTGAAATGTGTTGACAATACTTACAATACGTTTTTATTTCCTGAAGTTTTCTAATCACATTAATTTACGGGTAAATACTCTATTAAGACCTCGTCGAGAGGAATCACTGACATAAACTTGGGAATGGAGTTTTGATGTTGAAACTTCGCAAATTCATTTGAAATATCATTAGGGAATTTTGGACAAAGCCATGCTGAGATTTTGGTTGCAGAAGTGTTGCTGGGAATCTACTTACCTACAATATTTTGCGTAGTTCAAAAATAAAAAAACGAGTTATCACAATAGTAAAAAGTTATTCATACATTTTTAAGTACTTTTGAAATATTTACTAGAGGGTAATTTAATTAAAAGGCTTGTTGCAGAAACCTCCAACAGCATTCTGTTGAATCCAACTTAGGAATGAAGTCACTCTTGTGTTTACACCTGGGTCATCGCCGCAAGGGTTTCCAAAACTTATTATACCCAAAAGAAACTGTCGCACAGAACCCTGGTAAGTTACTGGACCACCGGAATCGAATTGACAAGAATCTTGTCCTGGATAGTAAGTACAAAGCTGACTTGATACTAGAGTAGGATATGTCGTTAGGCAATCTGAATTCGGTATAATACTCATGGTTGCAGTTTGAAGAATATTTGGTCTACTTCCTGCAAATTCTGTCGTTCCCCATCCCATTATATCGGCACTGGTGTACGTAAAACTGTGTGATCTAAAAAAGAAAACAGATATAATAAATAATAACAATTAATTTAAATCTGTTATTCATAAATATGTCAGAGATCTCATCTTATATGTAAAGGAGGTAAATGAGCAATTGTTAAAACGTTTTAATTCATAAAATGTATTTTCTTGTCCCGTCGAATGAACGAAGGTGTTTCTTTAGGGTTACTAATAAAATTAAAATGGTGTGTACTACCTTCCATTATCCAAAGGAACCAACGTCCAACGTTGTTTGGTGTGTAATCGTCTCTTTTTGTTAATATCCAGTACCCATCCACTATATCAGTGAAAGCAACGCTGTCACATTGGATACCATAAAAATGGACGAGGGAGTTTGCCATTCAGTCCTATTATCGAAATGGTTTTCCTATAGAAATGATGATACTCTAATTAAACGAAGGAGCAAATCCTTCTGACTGTTAAATCCAAGTGGTTTCAAAAGATGTCAAATTCCATCACATTAATGTTGATGCTCCACAAAGCTCCGAACACACCCACTCTATGCTTCATTTTTGTAATCGATCGTCTGCCCTCCACACCCAATACAATTCACCTGTTTGATGGTAATTAAATGATTTTTAAAGTGTCACAGCACAGAGTGAGCGTGAGGAATTCTATGAATTGTTCAAATTGTGCTGCTACCATTTTTGGTTTTGATTTTTTACTATCCAATCCACTAGCAAACACTACTCGTAAACAATGTAGCAGGTCAATTGAAAAGTCCCCGGCCCTCCATAGTAAAACACATTTTTTGGCAAAATTCGTTTTTTTTATTCAACATAATTCCCTTCGAGGGTGATACACTGATTATAGCCACCCTCCAACTTTTCGATACCTTTTTTGTAGTACGATTTGTCCTTTGCTTCAAAATAGGCCTCAGTTTCGGCGATCACCTCTTCATTCGACGAAAATTTCCTCCCAGCGAGCATTCTTTTGAGATCTGAGAACCGGAAATAGTCGCTGGGGGCCAGATCTGGAGAATACGGTGGATGCGGAAGCGATTCGAAACCAAATTCATGGATTTTTGCCATCGTTTTCACTGACTTGTGACACGGTGCATTGTCTTGGTGAAGCAGCACTTTCTTTTTCTTCAAATGCGGTCGTTTTTCGGCGATTTCGTCCCTCAAACGGCCCAATTACGCTGTGTGATAGTCGCTGTCGATAGTCCTGTGGCGGCTCTTTAATACATTCCCAAAGAACCGCCCATCCTCTTAAATTAACCACTTTCCAACCCACTATACCTACCTCCAATATGGGGCAGCGTAAGCTATCCTTCATTCTCTTTCACCTGAAAGTTAAATCTTATCAACCATGCACTCCAAACAAATTATTTCATTCATACATGCACCGTGCCAGACAATCGGCTCAGCTAGTCAGCAATTATAAAAGATAAATACACGCTGGCCAGCGTAATTGTTGACATAGCTGTAGCCGGTATTCTTGCTACGGTTCATGAGTGAATATCGCGCCTATACCCTTAGGTCCGCAACACTTGCGATAATTCCCTTTCATCGGTTATCAACCGATCCTGGAATTTGGGCATGGAAAAGATCATTATTTAGGTAACCTTACCCATGCCATGCATATGATGACCCGCCCGAAAACCTAAATTAAACACATAGCCATCCAGCCTGATCCTTTGCCGCCGTCGACGAGGTCCCTGCTGACTTATGTCAACAAAATAATTTGCCTCCTTGTGCACCGGAGCCATATGACTAGATTGGATATTGCCTACATCGGTGTTTCCAAGGAATCTTAGGCAAATATCATGACGACCCCTTTTGTATCATAGGCACATCATATACATCATCTGTGCATCATCGTCATCATATACCCCATTGATCTGTGAAATAGCGTTTTTGTTTACTTTGAAACAAAAATCTATTTCGATCTCTGGGATTCATCACCAACGATGTACTTCTGTTTGATCAGGTGTCCACCGATCATCGTCCTCATCGCAGGGCATTGTACTTTTCCTATACGCCACATATATAATCCTCCCTTATCTATGCAATTGGCGGCCATCGAAGAGATGGATGTAAGTTGCATCATCGGAGTCAAATTTCAACCCTGAAACGGTGCACACGGAGTCGAGTGTTTAGCGAAACAATTGTCGCTCGCGAGTCTAGTTAAAATTAAATCGATGTTGCAAAGAAGAGGTTAAGATCTATATTGAACAATTGTCGCTCGAGAGTTTTTGCCAAGTTACCTTTTTTACTTTGTCATTTCGTTTAATGTACGTGTTTTTGTACCGTAATACTTGTAATAATAGTTGATACTTAATCTATTGTCATCTAAAGCTAAGACATGGTGTAAAGTGAATTCAAACAAAAATAACTAGAATCAATCGACGTGTTTTATTCACCAGTGTTACACTAAATCACCAGTTTATTCTTCTCTCGCGGAACTTTTAGTTTGTTGGGGTATTTGACTGAACCCGCGTCCGTGTTTACGCATAGCAAATACTACCCACAGTCCTTTCTTTTTCAAGATAGTCAATGAAAATTATTCCGCGCGCATCCCAAAATACAGACGCCATAACCTTGCCAGCCGACTGTTGCATTTTTCCACGCTTTGGGGCGGGTTCATTGAGTGCAGTCCACTCGGATGACTGTTGGAACTCGGAGTGAAATGATGTAGCCATGTTTCATCCATTGTCACATATCGACACAAAAACTCGGGTTTATTACGCTTGATCATCTCCAAACACTGCTCCGAATCATCAACTCGTCGTTGTTTTTGGTCAAAAGTGAGCTCGCGCGGCTCCCACTTTGCACAGAGCTTTCTCATACCCAAATATTCGTGAATGATATAATGTACACGTTCAGTTGATATCTTTAGAGTGCCTGCTATTTCATTCAATTTCAATTTACGGTCATTCAAAATCATTTTGTGGATTTTTCTAATGTTTTCGTCGGTAACAACCTCTTTTGGGCGTCCACTGCGTTCACCGTCTTCGGTGCTCATTTCACCACGTCTAAACTTAGCATACCAATCCTTGATGGTTGATTTTCCTGGGGCGGCGTCTAGAAACTCGCCATCAAGCCAAGTTTTTGCTTCAACTGTATTTTTTCCCTTCAAAAAGCAATATTTTATCAACACGCGAAATTCCTTTTTATCCATTTTTTTTTCACAATAACAGAAGTTGCTTCACTCAAAATACTATAATTCACAAACTAATGATCCGACATCTGTCAAATTTATACACGAGTCTTTTGAAGGTTAGGGCTAACTAAAAATCATATGGATTTAATTCTAGTGCCGCCATCTATGTGTTAGCCCGGGAACTTTTCAATTGACCCGTTGTGTGTACTTTCCCAACAAAAACTTATTTTATGAACGATATTGAAAAACCGCGAATCCTCGTTGACTTCTCGATGCTTATTTGTATAGATCCGTGTTCGGTTCGTTGATAACTCTGAAAGTTTTTTTTGTTGAGATTCTGGTCGATGATTTCCTTCCATGTTGATGGTTTTGAATTTAGATTTCGTCTTCAGCCTTAAATCCAATTTTCTCAGTCGGTTTTTTTGATTCGTCGGCTTGACAATTTGTTGCGGCTGTCAAGATATAGGTTTGACAGATTTTTATACACTGGAAAGTAGTTTTGATCCACATTGTCCCGCTAATACAACAGACTGGGTTGCTGCATGACGCTAATCAGGCCAATGCTCATATATGGTTGCCCAGTAGAGTTTAACATAGGTCCAAATTTGATGGAAAAGATTCGGGTGTTCGAAAGGAATTGTCTCACCAGTTGTTTCAGTTTATATCGAGCACCGCAATCGGACTACAAAAAGTACTACTCAAATGAGATTTTATATAATGAAGCCCTGCATAAATAGGGTGGATAATTTCATGATCAAATTAATCAGAGGACATATTACGAGAGCAATAAGCTCGTCCAATGACTTAATTTTCGGGGCTTATTATCCAAATAGCCTGTACTATGAGAATGTGCGTCGCAACAGTTTTGTTCCACCAGAGGCGCTCTTTGATTCGGATATGAAAGGGCTTATACGGAATAGATCGGGAATTCCGCTGATCTATCATGTAAGTAGATCATCCGTAGTCGGGCGATTGTGCTACGACCGGGAAGTAACGCGCACCGAAGGAGAGCTCTTACGCTATCTCCCACAGAGACCGGGACGATAGTTTTGGACAGCGTCAACAGTTCCGGTGGTTGAATGGCATATAAAGACCTGGATACATAGACTTAGCTTTTCTAGAATTAGGGTAGTATAAGATTTAAATTAAGTTAAGTTAAGTTCTTTTAAATATAATTAAAAAAAAAAATTATGTAGGTTAAATTTTAAGAAAAAAAACAACAACCAAATTCGACACAAGGTTTTCAAAATGTTTCATTGACATTTATAAATTATAAGTACTGCCACAAACAAAGTTCTGTCGGCGAAAGGCAAATTATACAATAGTTATGTAATGTTTAGCTTAGAGCGTCCCCATAATTTGTATATAAGATAATTAAGCTGGAATTTAAGCACTTTTTGTCTAGCATGTAATTTAGAAACCAAGAAGATAAAAATAAAATAAAAAAATGTTATAAAAATGAAAAAATGAACAACAGACTCGTTCGCTCTCTTTTATCTCACGTAAATACGAGGGTTGCCTTTTATATTTGGGGATTAGAGAACAAAAACAAATATTGATCATCGAAAATCACTTTATTGTTTTTCAAAATATTCCCCATGAAGATCTATACACTTTTGCATGCGTTTGAACCAATTGTCGAAGCACTTTTGCCACTCTGATTGAGGTATCTCCAACACATGCATTCTGAATGCAGCAACCGCTTCTTCAGGTGTCGAAAAACGTTGACCTCTTAGTTTGTTTTTTACGTACGGGAATAAAAAGAAGTCAGCGGATGACCCATCAAATCGATGTTTTGGGTGCTCAAAAATGCAGTTGTCGCAGCCGATGTGTGAGAGCTCGCATTGTCGTGGTGAAGAATGATCCGTCTTCGGCGGTTGGTTTTCCTGATTTCTTGGAAGACAACTGGCAAACAAATGGTTGTGTACCACTCAGAATTGACTGTTCTGCGTTGTTCTAGTGGTACGGATGCGACATGTCCAGTTTTTCCGAAAAAACAGGCGACCATTTGCTTGGAAGTGCTTCGTGCGCGAACAACTTTTTGTTGGATTTGGCTCATCTTGAAACACCCAGACAGTCGACTGCTGTTTACTTTCGGGCTCATACGCGTAAATCCACGATTCATCACCTGTCACGATGTCATAGACGTGTTTCGAAGCACCGCGACCGTATTTTTCGAGCATTTCTTTCGACCAATTGACACGAGCCTTTTTTTTGGCGATTGACAAATTATGTGGGATCCAACGCGAACAAATTTTTTTGACGGTCAAATGTTTATGCAATATTGAATGTATGCTGGTCCCACTAACGCCTAAGGTTGTCTCAATCTCACGATAGGTCACATGACGATCTTCCAATATCAGTTCGCGCACAGCATCAATGGTTTTCGGAACAACAACAGATTTTGGACGACCTTCACGAAATTCATCTTGGAGTGAACTACGACCACGATTGAATTCACCATACCATCGATAAACACTAGTCCGTGGTGGAGCTTCATCGCCAAAAATTGAATTAAGTTCATCCATGCACTGTTGCTGAGTTAATCCACGCCGAAAGTTGTAAAAAATAATCGCACGAAAATGTTGACGATTTAATTCCATTTGTGGGCCGAGATGAATCTTTTAAGTTACTGTAAACAACACAAATAGCGCTCGTATGTCAAAACGTTCTGAGTGCGTACGAGTATGACTTGGCACCGAATGACTTCTTTTTATTCCCGTACGTAAAAAACAAACTAAGAGGTCAACGTTTTTCGACACCTGAAGAAGCGGTTGCTGCATTCAGAATGCATGTGTTGGAGATACCTCAATCAGAGTGGCAAAAGTGCTTCGACAATTGGTTCAAACGCATGCAAAAGTGTATAGATCTTCATGGGGAATATTTTGAAAAACAATAAAGTGATTTTCGATGATCAATATTTGTTTTTGTTCTCTAATCCCGAAATATAAAAGGCAATCCTCGTATGTGATAAGGACAGTGAAGGAGAGCAAAAAGCTGCGAACGTTTTTTTTTAACAACCCTTAACACTATCAATAGAACACAAACCAAACCTGAAATTACAAAATGAATGCAAATTCGGGTCTATGGAGCAACGCCAAGGACCTGGAAGTAAAACTCGATCGTGGTGCCGCTGCTATTAAATCCCTTGTTAGGAAAAATGTCCTAGATAGAACAAAATATGCCGCCTACAAATAATCAACTTGCGGCAATGACAACTATCCGCCAGTATTAGAAATCAAATAAATTAGGGATGGCATTAATACACTTCGCTACAATAGATCAACCTATAGGCTCCGTGAAATGTTCGGGAGAAATCCCTGGCCATCTTTCGGAGTTTGGCTGATGGACCGGTTCGAGGAAAGGTTGGTTTAGGTGGTAGTTGGTCCCAATGTGAGATACCACCCCGTCACGCTGTACATTCCGCGATATCGTCGAGAGAAATCTTCGACGGTGTTTCAGATGTGTGGCTGATTGGACTGACATGGAGGTAAGTCATGATAGTACCTTCTGATATAAAGAATTCCGGAGGTAAACTAGTTTCCCATTCGGATCTCCAGAGGGGGACTATGTCAGGGGGAACATCATGCAGTTATTATGATAAATAACCGAAAGTAAGAGGTTCGTCATCGCATAATCGGGCTCTGTCCACACTCGACTAGTAACGGCATTTTGGAATATCAGGGGCATCGCGTTCACCAATATGAATGTAAATGCCGTCCACCAATATTTGCAAACTGTAAAACCTGATATCCTTGCCCTAACTGAGACTCAGGTCGACTCGTCAACTGATTTGACATATCTTCGTTGCCCAGGATACGACTTACATTCGAGATTCCGTTTTAAGGGCGGAGTCTGCGTCTTCGCGTGGTCCGACCTAGCTTGTCAGAGGATGGAGGCGTTGGAATCCAATAACATGGACATCATATTGAGGGTCGTGCTGAGGAATTCTATTAAATTTCATTGTTGTCTTTACCGCTCCCCGAATGACGATCGCCCGGCGACATTTTGCGAACATCTTTCACATACCGTCGACGGGATACAGATCAACCACACAGGTTCTGAAATTGTTGTCGGCCCTCGATTTTAATGTGCACAATTCCGGCTGGTTGTTACATTCTAACAGAACCGATGAGACTGGGAGGCTAGCGAAGATGTTTGCTGTTAGCCACAACTTGACTCAACTCGTGGCGGAACCCACCCGAGTGACGGATGCCAGAGGCGATTATGTGAACACTCTGGATCATATTTTGACATCCAAACCGAGCACTTATACCGTCGACGTGCTGCGCCACTGGGAAACTCAGATCAGTGCGAATAACAGGCCTAGGCAGCTTCGTCATGTATCGAAGTATGGGGTTGCTAACTGGGACGATTTGCGAAATTTCTTCGCACCATTTCCATGGTAGGAGGTGTGCTTCGGAGACTCCGATGTTAACGCTTGCGCGGAGTCGGTCACCGAGGTTATTCTTCTCTGGCTGGAGATTAACATTCTACTTTCCATCAAACGAAGCTCATCTTATAAACCTTGGTTTCACAAAAAATGCGAGCAGATTACGGCAGCAAAAAATAGAGCTTTTACGCAGTGGCGCTCCAATCCCACCTATGTTAACAGAACGAATTTTATTATAATCAGAAACGCGTGCAAACAAGCGATCGATACCACGAAGTAGGCTACGACGCCAGAGTGACCAATAAACTCCTTCAGTGCCCGACTGCTTCGCGCTTCTTCTGGTCAATGGCAAGGGCTGTCAGTGGTAACTTCGCTTCCTCCTCTTTTCCTCCATTAGTGACGGGCAGCGGGAGACTAGTCAGAAATTCAAAAGATGAAGCCGATGTGTTCGCAAATTTATTTTCCGCGAATTCAAGCCTCGATGTTGGCCTTTTGGAACCACCTGTGATCGCGCCGGTACAGTCTTCCATGCGGGATGTGAGATTTCGCCCGCGTACTATTCAACGCATTCTACGTGAACTGGGCTGTAGCAAGGCAGCCAGCCCGGACGGAATACCAGCAATAGTCCTTAAGAACTGTGGTCCTGAACTATCGCCGGTTCTTGGCAGACTCTTTCGTTTATCTTTTGCACGGAGGACATTTTCTACCTGCTGGAAAATCGCTCGGGTTCAGCCAATTCCAAAGACGAGAAAAAAGTGTCTACCACAAAATTACCATCCGATAGCATTACGGTCCACGGGAGACCTTTTGACACTTATAACCGATATATGGACATCTGCGATTGAGCGGCATGGTGAGTCAAGGTCGGCATTGGATATCTCCAAAGCTTTTGACCGCGTCTGGTACGGAACATTGCTGGGCAACCTTCTTTCATATGGACTTTCCCAGGAGTTTTGGGACTTGACGAAGAGCTTCACCGAAAATCGAACGATCCGGGTTGTTGTGGACGGCGAGTGTTCGGATACGTATTCTATTAATTCCAGGGTGCCTCAATGTTCTATTTTGGCCCCAACCCTGTTTTTCATTATCATCGGCACTACAACCGGGAGCCGGTCTTGGCCTTATTTAGCAAGTCCTGGCGCTTGTTAAATTTTCCATAATGATTTGTTTTTTCCGGGCAAGGTCATTAGTCTTGCGCCACAGGCTCCCCGACGGGGAATCGAACCCCGGTCTCCCGCGTGACACGCGGGTATACTAACCACTATACTATCGAGGAGCCTAACCTTGTTTTTACGTCACATAAATGATTTATTGGAAACAACGGATAACAAAGTGTTCAGTTTTGCGGAATTGTGCAATATATCTTGCATCTGGAATTGTGTAAGTTCGGTTGTCGGGCGTGCCGATTGAGGTTACACATAGCGTGTTCGACTTTGGATCATCTACAGTTGAGAGTACCCTGAATGTGAATTGCAGCTTTTCCATTGTGCGTTTCAACGAGAATGCTGTTTTATAATGTGATGTTTAGGTTGTGGGGGGAATTTTTCCCGTAGTGCGATTGATAATAATAGAAGTGTTTCTACGTTTTTTTTTCTTAATTCATACAAAATTTACAATAGTATAACTTAAACTAATTGTTATTCTTACCTATAATAACAAAAAAACAACATTCAAGGTTATCAATTGCACTGATTGGTTTTTATTTCACAAAAACGTTTTTTGTTCTTAGTTTTTTGTGACATGTGCTCTTCGTGGTTTACATCGCAGTTTTTTGTGGCTTTACATTACTGAGTTTAATTGTACGAGGCTTACATCATAGTTTACATTGTGGGTTTACATTACTAAATTTAATTATACTGAGGGTAATTTCCTTACATATATATACATGTATATATATATATATATATATATATATATATATATATATATATATATATATATATATATATATATATATATATATATATATATATATATATATATATATACGAGGGTTGCCTTTTATATTTCGGGATTAGAGAACAAAAACAAATATTGATCATCGAAAATCACTTTATTGTTTTTCAAAATATTCCCCATGAAGATCTATACACTTTTGCATGCGTTTGAACCAATTGTCGAAGCACTTTTGCCACTCTGATTGAGGTATCTCCAACACATGCATTCTGAATGCAGCAACCGCTTCTTCAGGTGTCGAAAAACGTTGACCTCTCAGTTTGTTTTTTACGTACGGGAATAAAAAGAAGTCAGCGGATGACCCATCAAATCGATGTTTTGGGTGCTCAAAAATGCAGTTGTCGCAGCCGATGTGAGAGAGCTCGCATTGTCGTGGTGAAGAGTGATCCGTCTTCGGCGGTTGGTTTTCCTGATTTCTTGGAAGACAACTGGCAAACAAATGGTTGTGTACCACTCAGAATTGACTGTTCTGCGTTGTTCTAGTGGTACGGTTGCGACATGTCCAGTTTTTCCGAATAAACAGGCGACCATTTGCTTGGAAGTGCTTCGTGCGCGAACAACTTTTTGTTGGATTTGGCTCATCTTGAAACACCCAGACAGTCGACTGCTGTTTACTTTCGGGCTCATACGCGTAAATCCACGATTCATCACCTGTCACGATGTCATAGACGTGTTTCGAAGCACCGCGACCGTATTTTTTGAGCATTTCTTTCGACTAATTTTTTTGGGCGATTGACAAATTGTGTGGGATCCAACGCGAACAAATTTTTTTGACAGTCAAATGTTTATGCAATATTGAATGTATGCTGATCCCGCTAACGCCCAAGGTTGTCTCAATCTCACGATAGGTCACATGACGATCTTCCAATATCAGTTCGCGCACAGTATCAATGGTTTTCGGAACAACAACTGATTTTGGACGACCTTCACGAAATTCATCTTGGAGTGAACTACGACCACGATTGAATTCACCATACCATCGATAAACACTGGCCCTTGATGGAGCTTCATCGCCAAAAATTGAATTAAGTTCATCCATGCACTGTTGCTGAGTTAATCCACGCCGAAAGTTGTAAAAAATAATCGCACGAAAATGTTGACGATTTAATTCCATTTTTCGGCCGAGATGAATCTTTTAAGTTACTGTAAACAACACAAATAGCGCTCGTATGTCAAAACGTTCTGAGTGCGTACGAGTATAACCTCAAAAATGTCCAACTTTACGACAGAGCTGTCAATTGCCGGGTTGCAACACTAGGGTTGTCAAATCCCGAAACATAACAGGCAACCATCGTATAACACCATTTTAAATCATTAGAATTAGGGGAATAGCACAATTAACTAAAAAAATAAAGCGTATAACATTAATTTTGCATCAAATGAAAGAGGGCGAAACGTATGCACACCTCAACAGAAAGTGTAAATTATATCAGTGGGAATAGAGACATATTTGGAAAACGGGATGAGTAAATGAGATATGGTGTTCAATTTGTATGGGACGCAGAGCAATTCCAATAGGAAGATAAATCATTCCTTTTTGTAACTTCATGGGAGTAGAACAAACATACTTGCCAAGTAAAAATTTATCCTGAAAGACTGCTTTCCACTTACGTTTGACTAAACGGTAAACATATCGGGCCAACACCTCTCGACCACTCGATGTTGTCTTCAGTAATTAGTAACGCGATGTCATTCGAATTGTCTTCGCTATCATATGATGGATGTTCAATTATCGAGTTCACATAATAAACAGCAGTGTAATAAGAACCTGTACGAGTACAACTTCTATTACGAAAACTGTTCAAATGTCAACATATCTAAACTTACTTGTCGTCCTATCAACTGACCCTACGACTAAAGTAATTTCCGATGGATCCGAATAGACTCGGGTACAATGTGCAGCAGTCACGACGGTTCGGTGATTTACTATAAAAAGAGCAAAGAAACAAAGTACACAATTATAAATTATTTAATGTCGGTGAAAGAGTTTTAATACGTACCTATACTTGCTCCACAGAAAAATTCTTGGGTTGGAATGTGATAAAGGTTTACCATTGAAGGATATTGGAGTGGAGATGCGTCCGAACCTCCAACAATTCTTGTGGTTGCAGACCATCCACAATCACATGCTTGCGGTCGAACATCTAATTGGCAAGTGAATTCCCCTGAGATATCTGCATATGTCGATGTTGATATATACGCTATCACCATTGTGCGGAACAACGAAGTCTCCTGTATGGTACTAGATTCGCAGAATTGTTCAGCATCATTCAAATCGGTACGTCCTTCACGAGAAATAAAAAAATATTCGGTGGTACATGTTGAACCCTCCTAAAATAAATAAAAGTACTGTAGTAACATTGAGTAAAAGGGTTTTACTGCATTTTTTTCAAACAGCTCATTGCTGCTATATATTTAATAATCTTGCATCGAACTCTAAAATGCTTAACACTTTCGACCCTGTTGGGGTACATATGTCCCAGCGATAAGGTTAATATCGGCATTCTGGGTTGAAAGGGTTAAACTAAATGCACATTTAATTAATAGAGATTACAATGGATCTACGATCACTTTTTTACGATCTCTTTACACTTTTAATTTATAAAGTCTACACTTTTAATATATAAAGTCTTGTTCAGAAGGGGCATAACGATTCTTTTTTTTTAAACGAACCCACCTGTTATCTTTTTTTTATGTTAGATGACTACTTTTGGCCACAATTGGATGGGGTTGACGGCAGTGATATGTGTTGCAGAAGTTGTTTGTAGGAAACAAATATATAATTTATGAAAGGGTACTCACAGTTTATGGCGCAAGGCTAATGACCTTGCCGGAAAAATAAATTATTATGGACAATTTAACAAGTCTCGGATATGAACCGGATACCGGTGGAGGGACTTGCTAAATAAGTCCAAGACCGGATCCCGGTTGTAGTGCTGATGATGATGATGATGAAAACTCACAGTTTACGTGCTGCTGGTGTTGCTTCCTCTATCAAATGTTGGGACCTCTACTGTTCCTATGGGTCACGGCTGAACGTCCCATTCCTTGCACTTTGAGGAACTTTCGAAGGCGTATCGAGAAACAATTCAAACACACCTGTGGTAATTTTGTACTTCTTGTTCCATAAAGACCTCTCCACTTTTTCGGATCAACTACCCACACAGAACCACGAAGCCGCCCGTTTCAAATTCTCCGAACGAATATTAAATTTGACAGTACGCAATACTTCTTTTTTTATACATTTATTCGCACAATAGTCCAGTGCAAAACATTTACAAGAATTTGACTTTGTTTAAGAGTCTAATTAATCACAAACAAACTTAACTTAGATTAATTATTCACCAAGTGGTTTAAAGTTATTAAATAGTTTAATTAATCACAAATAAACTTAACTTAGATTAATTATTCACCAAGTGGTTTAAAGTTATTAAAGAGTTTAATTAATCACAAACAAACTTAACTTAGATTAATTATTCACCAAGTGGTTTAAAGTTATTAAAGAGTTTAATTAATCACAAACAAACTTAACTTAGATTAATAATTCACCAAGTGGTTTAAAGTTATTAAATTTTCAATTCAATTTTTATTTGGTAGATAATTACATTTATGGTATATTTTACAACTAGTACTTAAGAGATTTAGGATAGCAATTCCTTTACAACTATAATCTTAAATCTATATAACGACAATAGCACAATTTTAATGAATAACAAATAATAAATTAAGGGAAAACTACAAGAAAAAATCCTTATTTGAATCTTAAGACTAATATTGCACGAGCTTCCGGTTATTTTATATAGTAATGACCTCGATATAATTTTCATAGACAGAGTACATATGTAGTGATTTAGGATAACGCAAGACGGGAAACGAGAACATTGTCAGAAAAAGAACAATTGGCGAAGAAGTTTCGATTGATTTTGCCAACAAGGAACTCTACCGGTTTAACGTTAGCGTTTTCATGTAGTTCATGAGTCGAATAATGCCATGGCAAATTCAGCAACATTTTCAATATTTTATTTTCACACCTTTGCAATTTTAGTTTGTGTGTGCGAGCACAATTACACCATACAGGGGTGCCGTACAGGAGTATAGATTGAAAAATGGTTTTAAAAATTATAATTTTATTTTCGAAGCTAAGCTTTGACTTTCTACACACTATTGGATACAGAACTGTGGGGATGAAGTACTGTGCATCGGCGTACGGCACTGATTCACTTCAATCCCCATCACGAATCGAAAGATCCACCGCAGCAACCTATTCGCCAGAAAAGCAATCACCTGGACAATCGTTCACCAACACGAAATAAAAAGCACGGAAATGTTGTTTCGGAATTTAATTTTTATTATGCACAATGAATCTTACTAGATTTAATTACTTTACAGGACACAGATGCTAATTAGATTGACGACGAAACGGATGCAGAAAAAGACAATATAAAACGATGCACACTACTTGTCTGACATTAAACTTTTAATCGATAATGGCATTATACTGGAGGCACTAGAAGGCATCACTTTTTATTAATCGCGCGCTAACTCGACTCGCCTTGGTAAAATTCGCGCACCGGGGAGCGGGAGTGACACGACCTAAACGGTCGGCGGATGTAATAGAACTCAATCGAGGGTTGGAATCTGGCTCTTGATTCACCCTCGATTCGGTGGCGGTGAATATCCTCTCGGCTAAGGAGATGTTTACCTACCACAAGAGAAACGTAAAGTCTCCCTTTGTGGGATGGAAAACCAGATTTCGTAATGAAGATCATGGTGTATGCATGTATGGTTGATCGTATAGATCACAGTGTTTATCGATTCATTTGAGCAATGGATGAATGAAACCTGAAACGTGGGAAAAAGAACAAAGGGAGAAGCGACCAAAGGCATCGGCCTGTAATGACGGTCGGCTAAATAAATAAGCTGCAACTCATTAGGTGTGAAATGCATTTGGGATACATCATACAATTTGTATATCGTATCTTTGGTCGTTGTAAAGGAACGGAATCTTTATTTGCATTTGTTGATGCTATTGAATTCAATCCGGCGGCTATGCGCGGAGTCGATGATTGTTTGGAGATTCAAACAAAGGAGCATTTCGGGGTAAAGTGCTTGCAGCTGTATCAATAGCTGCAAGTCATTGCGAAGCAAATTAGATGGTTACACAATGACGGTTTGTATAACATCTATGCCAGTTGTATATGGCATCTAAGGCAACTCAAGGGTCATATTCTAGTGTGAGTATTTACACTAAACAAGAATTCTGTTTTAGGTCGATAATGCAGAGATGCATTGATGCATGCATGAATTCCCTTGTGGGAGAAATTCTTTACAGGAATTCCTAGATAATGCATTGAAAACATTTATTGCCCTTGCGAAGGGAAATGTTTCAGGCATGCTGGTGATTGGGATTTCTGATGTTTGGAACAGAATTCTTATAGGGAATTTTGGATTCGAATAAATGAATGAAGGTAAGAATTCTCTTCCAGGAGCTTTTAGCTAAATACATTTGATAATTTTGTTGCGTGAAGCATTTACAGGTGCTAATGCGATTGCATTAGCAGAAAACTATGCAGGTTGGGTTGTAGTTATGGGGGTTCTTCGGTTAAGTAGACAGTGGGGTTTGGCGGAACCGCCACCGAAATCTTACGACTTTGTTTATTTTGTCCAATTGTGGTAGTGATCTGGTTTTGGAAGATACGTTTTTTATCTAGAATAATACCGAGATATCTACAGTATTCGGACCAATCAATATCAACTGCACACATACTGAGTTTAGTGGCATTTGGTAGATGGCAGAGTTTCCTACATCTCGAAAACCAGACAGCTTGTGTTTTATTACCATTTATTTTTATTTTCCATTTCCTGTAGTATACTGCTAGTTTGTCAAGAGCTGCTTGCAAAGAGTTGTCGACGTTTATGTGTCCAACAAGCGTTGAACACACCTTCCACACACGGAGGGTTGTTGATTTGGTGTGGGCTGGATGGTTGCGTCAGGAACACGATGGTGTCTCCCGGCGTTTGATGCTGGATTTAAGATAACTTGGATATTATTGTGAAAATATCAACGAATACCTTTAGTGAGAAACAATCCAGGATATAAAGGAATTCTCAACAGAATTGTCCCCAACACAAGATTAATCCACGCCGGTTGAGTTGAAGTAATAATAATAAGTTTATTTTATTAGATGAAATATATTTTTCTGGATTGAAAATGAAATATGACTTATGTCATCAATAGATTAACGAAAAAGAAGGATAACATAGAAAAGCAAAATGGTTGTCGTTCCACAACCAACAGAATTAATTTTAAAATGTTAGCTAATTGCTGACATTGTTTAGGCTGGTGCCACAGGTAGCATTTAATTGCGAATTCGCCGGTTGTGTCAAGGGCGAATCTGCAACAACGTTAGTGAATAAGGCACCCGAAGAGAAAATAGCCGTATCATCGGCAAACATAGCTACCTGAATGTTTTCACATAGACATGGTAAATCTGCGAGAAACAATGTGAATAATAGGGGACCAAGGACCGAGTCTTGAGGTACACCATAGTGGATGTGGTAAGTAGAGGATTTGTCGGTTCCTATACTCACAACATATTTTCTCGAACGAAGAAAGCTCTGGATAATTTTGATAAGGGGCATTGGCAGCTTAAGATTCAGTAGCTTATAAATCAAGGTGTAGCGATCCTAAATCGCTACTCCTATCCAAATCCCCAATATTATCAAATAATCGAATCCAAATCCTAAATTCCCTACAACCTAACATTAAAATCCATATTGAGTCACATGAACAACGAATTTCACCAAAAGTTAGTTCGTCGTACATTGACTCAATTCCCAAAATCCTGACATCATGAAATGCTTAATTCAAAACGCATTTCATGATTCCAATTCCCAGAACCTATCCAACCAAACTTCCAACAAATTCCCAGAACACAACCCAAATTGAAACACGCAAAGTCTTATGTGTGCTTCTGGGAATTTTGGCAAAACTTAGTTGACAATTCTCAACTAAGAACATTATAAAAGGGCAGTGAATTTCAATTTCGAGATCAGTAGATCACCAGAGGCCGAACCTATGGCCAACCGAAGGTAAATCTAGTTAGTTGAATTTCAAGGCCGAACCCCTGGCCGTGCTTAGCATAAAACCAAATTACAAGAAATAAAGGAGAAACAGTTCATAGTAAAGCAAAAGTTGTTTTTTTGTCCTTGGTGTCTCCGGATTCGGTCACCGTTCCTCGAGTTAACTTGGCCTCGGGGTTTCCATGACTTCTACAGTGGTGTATCTGGATAACCCCCCTTTTCTCCTGAACGTGGATACAAGATTCGACTACTGCAGATCACCTGAAGCGCTCTCAGAATCTGCATAAGGAAATTAACTGCCGAAAAGGAACTGACTGGGTGAATGAGCCGCTGGAAACACACCTTGGTCAGCAATAAGGGTTGATTACATGGACTTCCGTCAGGAGCTAGAAACACTGGGGAACTTCCTATAAAGAGGCGAGACACTTTCACGACGCCGCAGCCTCAGTGCCCAACAACTGCCGCCCCCACCAATACACAACAACTGGCGCAGCCGGTAGGATTTAGGTAAGGCCACAGAGCGGACGGTTCTGGTAAGAGCCAATAAACCCTACATCCTACAAACCTACCGAGTCATTGGATGCTCAACAAAACAACAACAAAAAGCACGAAAACAACTATCGTCAAAAGCACCCACCCAAGGACTAAATTTGAGGACAAATAAAGCACCACTGAAATTAAACATGGTCGGATCTACACCTCAACTTGGGAATTAATAAAAATCGAAGAGGACTGGTTGACAAGAGAGGATTATATCACCATACGATCCAGAAAACAAAAAAAAAAGAAATTGCGGAAATAAAAACTATAACAAAGAAGAAACTGTTTAACAAAAAAAAAAAAAAAACACAACAACAGCTACGCAGCAGTTATTAAACAGGAAATAAAATACCAGCACGCCACTATCGACTAAAACAACAAGGGCCTAGCCAAACAAGTAACACCAACACCAGCAGGCCGAAACAGAGCACAGCAGAAAGTCAAAGTGAAACAAGACCCAATTGCGATATCATCAGCTACTAACGATCAAGCATTGGTACTTCAGCTCAGCAGCAGTTTCAACAGTACCAGACCAACATGAGCAGCAGTTAGCGCACCCACACAGAACTAAGTAAGCATTTTTTGTTTTTTCTTTTTATAATCTAGTTAAGATATTATTTGAACAAATTCCTTTGTTAAACACAAAAAATAATCCATAATCTAAATTCGTCCCAAAAATATTATTTAAAACCTAAACAAATCTGCCCTATTCGGAAAACTCTGTCCTGCCTATATTTGTTCATATTGTGTGATCATCAATCTTTGAAAAATACCCCCACTTTGACATATTTATGGTAAAACACCTTTGGAGTAGTGCTTGTCCTCGTTCCAAAAACATTCCCTTGTTATCCCCCTTTCCTTTTGCAACTGTACTAACCTAACTTCTGGATCTGTAGACTATTATCTCATTTTGCATTTTTAACTTAAATCAAATCCGTTTACCCTAAAATATGGCCGTGAATTACACAAAGATCGCGAAGCTGTCAGCACAGCTAATCGCCATCTTCTCCGGGGAATTAAATCCGCATATAGGTGCAGAGCTGGAAACATTCTTGGATTGTTGTAAGAGGGTCTTAAACTGCCTCAGGACCGAAGAACACGGGGCTTTTCTACAAATATTCCCTACTAGGCTACGGGGAGAAGCTCCTGCCCTATTCGCGTCCACTCCGTTCGCAACTTTTCAGGAAGCCGAGGACTTGCTAAGGAAAGTTTATTTTCCAGCAGAAAATTATCAGGATCTAGTAAATAGGCTACTAGCAATTCGGCAACATCCGGCAGAAGCACTTGTCCTATTTCAGTTACGACTGAAGAAGTCATTAAGGGAATGTAGGAAAGCCGCGGAGTTAAAATACAATTTTTGTGGACAGAATAATCACACAGATAAAGAGTGTAGATAGGCAAAATGTTCACTTTTCTCGGGTGCAAGAGTCGGAAAACGAGGCCGGACGCCAACCAATTTTTAAAGAAGACAAACAGAATTTTTCAATTTATAGTTTTAGTTCGAATCCTAAAGAGGGGAAACAAGGTGATTCGGGAGGAGACACACGGCCATTCCTCTCGAACGATTGCCACCGTCGATATACACCAAATCACCAACTAAATCTAAGATTCCACGTACCTTTTTGTCCCGAATTAAAGGAACCAGCGATACGCCTTAGATTTAGTCCCTCAGAAAAAACTTATACGACCCTTCTAATCGATACCGGCGCCGACCTACGTTTTTTTAAATCACCTTGCTTAAAGAGTCAGGAAAAAGATGACAAGATCTACACAATACGTACATTAGCAGGTGATTCATTGAAAACCCTGGGGACGGTAATTGGTACCCTAGAGGTTAAAACCAAGGATCATACTATGCGCTTGGATCACCCTTTTCACCTACTTACCGAACAGGTAAATCTGCCTTATGACGGCATCATAGGAAACGATTTTTTAATTAAGTCACCGAAAACGACAGCATAGCTAATTTTGTTCATCGTTTCGGTGCCCGACAAGGGATGATTTTCTGAGCATTGGTCCCAGCGCAAAGGGAGCGAAACATAAACGTATGCGGAGCGTGGATCAACCAAATCCATAAGGGGAACACCAATGAGCAATGATCCGCAGATGGGCCAAACTTGTATAGCAGGGGTGCAATATCATTTTGCCCGTGCATGGGGCGACATATGCCATCAGTGGAAAAGACGCTCGCACAGCGATGATTATGTCGTCGTACCGATGCTGGTGGCCTACTCAGAATTCCTGTGTGCATGTTTTAATGCCACAGAATTTGCTTCCGACGTCTGGGCGCGAGATAGGAGAGCAAGTTTCGTTGATTGGATAACTTGCTGTGACTTGGGATGAATACGATGATCTTCGCGCACGTGCGTAGCGGGGTAAGTATATTTGAGTAGCGCCGAATGGTTTTCCTTGGTGTATGCTGTGTTTATAATTTCTTACTAGGAAATCTGATGATGCAACATACAACCGACGAATTGCTTTCTAGGCATATGATGTGTGTCGTGCAATCATGCCCTTGGGGAAAATGTCTCTTGTTGCTCGTGCTATTAATTAGCGAGAATATGGCTTACGTTGTTAGGAGACATTTTAAGCAGATAACTGGAAGGTGCGTAAATGAAGATCTATACACTTTTGCATGCGTTTGAACCAATTGTCGAAGCACTTTTGCCACTCTGATTGAGGTATCTCCAACACATGCATTCTGAATGCAGCAACCGCTTCTTCAGGTGTCGAAAAACGTTGACCTCTCAGTTTGTTTTTTACGTACTGGAATAAAAAGAAGTCATTCGGTGCCAAGTCAGGACTATACGGCGGATGACCCATCAAATCGATGTTTTGGGTGCTCAAAAATGCAGTTGTCGCAGCCGATGTGTGAGAGCTCGCATTGTCGTGGTGAAGAGTGATCCGTCTTCGGCGGTTGGTTTTCCTGATTTCTTGGAAGACAACTGGCAAACAAATGGTTGTGTACCACTCAGAATTGACTGTTCTGCGTTGTACTAGTGGTACGGTTGCGACATGTCCAGTTTTTCCGAAAAAAACAGGCGACCATTTGCTTGGAAGTGCTTCGTGCGCGAACAACTTTTGTTGGATTTGGCTCATCTTGAAACACCCAGACAGTCGACTGCTGTTTACTTTCGGGCTCATACGCGTAAATCCACGATTCATCACCTGTCACGATGTCATTGACGTGTTTCGAAGCACCGCGACCGTATTTTTTGAGCATTTCTTTCGACCAATTGACACGAGCCTTTGGCAATGTTGTTACCAGTTTGGTGATGTGTTAATTTATCTTTATCGAAGGCCAATGAAGTACGTAACACGAAAAATGCGATGAACACTGGAGCGAATGCCGTCACTAATAAAACACGGAAATCGTCTTTGAATTTTACTTTATTTCATAGCACAATCGTTTTTATTGTTTCACAATAGGACGAATCCTTGAAGAGGTGAATGTCACAAAAGAAATAATTCAATAGTCACTTAGGAATAGCATCTATTAGGTTTAAATAAGGTCTGGTCTTAAGGACATACTATTGTGGCAATGTTTTAGGACAACACAAGTTATACAGTTATAACTTTGACACGGCGAAGGCACATTAACGAAAAACACCGGCTCTTCCTCGAGTAGTCTTCCTCGCAAGTCGACTGTCTATTCTCAACTCCTCTCAAAATGCCCTGATACCGATCGTATCTGTATCTCTATCCAAAAATTTTCCTATTCCCCCTGCTAACAGAATTTCCGGATTCCTGTTAGCAGCATGTTATCGTATCCCCGGGGATATTTCATAGCTTTTTTGAGAAAGGGAAAGTCATCTTGCATACATTCTTCGTTGGTGATAGCATTTCCATTTTCACGGCCTTCTGTTTGCACAGAACATCTGGCGCGAAGGCCGAGATGATTTTTCGGGCGTACAGCCCGTGGTTGTTTGCCTTTTGTAAACACAACCGAAATCCATTAGATCCTTCTAATGGGTGTGAAATTTTTACAAAGGAATCGTGGGGCCGGAGTATTTCCTTTGTTGGCGTTGGACTTGTAAATCTTCCGAATTATCTTGTTGCGATAATTACGGTTGTTTACAATTTAGGCCGCGGATAGGCGATATGCTTTCTTGCGTTTAGCTGCCAGCGTATGCATCCGTTGTTATTTATCTACCGAAAATGCAATTCCTGGTACATCGTGCAGATGCTTTGGATGGAAGATTTATGGCCTGTAATCTGGAATTGTTTTTGCATACTATGAATGGATGCGTTGACTCGATGCTGAAAGTTTTTGAACGTTAAGTTCCTTGTTTTTTTTGATGTCGGGTTCAACATTGTTTCAGCTTCCTATGCCCTTGTTACAGGCCTGATTAAGAGCTTTGGGGACACGTGTCTGTGGGCACGTGTACTGGATAAGGTAAGTAAGTTCCTTGAAGGTTTGGAACCTTACCTGGGCGGAATTGTGCGTTCGTAGGACGCTACAAGCCTTTTTTTGGGCGATTGACAAATTATGTGGGATCCAACGCGAACAAATTTTTTTGACGGTCAAATGTTTATGCAATATTGAATGTATGCTGGTCCCACTAACGCCTAAGGTTGTCTCAATCTCAGGATAGGTCACATGACGATCTTCCAATATCAGTTCGCGCACAGCATCAATGGTTTTCAGAACAACAACTGATTTTGGACGACCTTCACGAAATTCACCTTGGAGTGAACTACGACCACGATTGAATTCACCATACCATCGATAAACACAATTTGTCAATCGCCCAAAAAAAGGCTCGTGTCAATTGGTCGAAAGAAATGCTCAAAAAATACGGTCGCGGTGCTTCGAAACACATCTATGACATCGTGATAGGTGATGAATCGTGGATTTACGCGTATGAGCCCGAAAGTAAACAGCAGTCGACTGTCTGGGTGTTTCGAGATGAGCCAAATCCAACAAAAGTTGTTCGCGCACGAAGCACTTCCAGGCAAATGGTCGCCTGTTTTTTCGGAAAAACTGGACATATCGCAACCGTACCACTAGAACAACGCAGAACAGTCAATTCTGAGTGGTACACAACCATTTGTTTGCCAGTTGTCTTCCAAGAAATCAGGAAAACTAAACCGCCGAAGACGGATCACTCTTCACCACGACAATGCGAGCTCTCACACATCGGCTGCGACAACTGCATTTTTGAGCACCCAAAACATCGATTTGATGGGTCATCCGCCGTATAGTCCTGACTTGGCACCGAATGACTTCTTTTTATTCCAGTACGTAAAAAACAAACTGAGAGGTCAACGTTTTTCGACACCTGAAGAAGCGGTTGCTGCCTTCAGAATGCATGTGTTGGAGATACCTCAATCAGAGTGGCAAAAGTGCTTCGACAATTGGTTCAAACGCATGCAAAAGTGTATAGATCTTCATGGGGGATATTTTGAAAAACAATAAAGTGATTTTCGATGATCAATATTTGTTTTTATTCTCTAATCCCGAAATATAAAAGGCAACCCTCGTATAACCATTCATGTTCCATTGCAAAATGGTGAATGGTTTATGTTGTGAAGTGGGTTGTGGGCGTTCAGCCCTAATAGTGTGCTTGGGATTTGATTGTTTTGCGGAATGGGATAGTGTATTCTTAAATTTATTTTCGTGTAGGAATGTTGGGTGGATAGGCTATATGTTGTTAGGAACTTGACTCTGCTGTTCCTGATACGGGGCACTTGTACTCTGAGCAGAGTTCAAGTGTCCAGTTTCAGAAACAGCAGAGTCTGGGGCTTGGATGTTAATATTATTCTTACATTTTGAATTCATCATCTTCTAAGATGTGTACATTTTTATTTATTTTTGTCTTAGTAAGGGACGATTTGTTTTTTACCTTTAGTGCGGGTGACGATGTGCATTGCGAGAGGCTGTCGGTGGAAAAGCTTGTTGTAACTTGTGGGACCGTTTGGTTGTAGTTTTGGATTGAAGAAGTTGTTTGCAGTTGTGGCGGGTTGGTTGGAGTTAGTTGAGCTGTTAATGTTAGATGAGTTGATGGTGTTTGTTGAGCTGGTGGTGCTGTTGATGAGTCCGATTTGGTGAAATTATATTTTACTGGTTTTGATGGCTGGTGAGGCGATGGATTTTTAATTTTGTTTGCTGTATTAGATGTGGGGGGGCCTGTTGGAAGGGGTTCTTTGAATGTTGGGGCTGGTATTATGTTTGGTTTGTGGTCCATGCGAAGGGTTAAACTTCAGCGTTTCTGCGAAACTTCCCGAAAGTTGATCGGGTTTGGAGACATTTTTTACTTTGTAAATGCGTTTGGCTTCGCCCATTGAGCATTTGGTCGTGGTTTTTATCGCCAGTACTTCCTTGGCTTGAATATATGAGGGGCAGGTTTTGTCTTCAGCAGAATGAGGGAGTGAGCAGTTGGCGCACATAGTACGGCAGCAATCGGTAGGCATATGAGGTGGGAGGTTACATTTCTCATGTAGTGCTCTGAAAAGCCCAACCACCTTTTTCCCCCCATTTCCACATCCAAATCCCAGCTATTTTACTCCAAAACTCAAAATCCGATCAAAACCCAAAAAAACCCAAACTTAAACCAAAATTCCCAATAAACGAATCAAACATTCGTTTATCGCCTAACATTTGCCCCCACGGCATAATTATAACCAAAATCCCAAATTAAAATCAAATTCACAATAAATGAATCTAATACTCGTATTCGTTTATTGTTCTACATTTGCTCCACGGCATCATCAAAACTTAAAATCCAGAGATCATTATCTCTATTTGGAAAAATTCTTAATAAATTGAACAAACAAAAACCCAAAACCAGATACATATCGACATCTGCGAAATAGTTTCGTAAGAATTCAAAAATTGAATTCTTATCTTAAATAAACACTGAGCATCTCACTCAGGATTCCAAAATCAGGATTTTTGTAGGAAATTGTGTATTTTCGAGATACAAATTTCGATTTGTGTCTCTTTATAAGGGCGATGGATTTTGTATTTGAGAATCAGTCTCGATTGGCGTCCGAAGCGGTAGGACGCCAATAAATAAAATTAGAGCAAATAAATTTAAACTCGACAGACAAAAATAGCATTTTTAATTAAAACCTGGCCGATTACCGGGCCATAGTAAACAATCGGTAGCTGCTCTTCCCTCAAGGTTCGAGGAAGCACGGCAGCAACCGCAACGGGTCCCCTTAGGAGCTGTCCTAAAGAGATCCCTCGTCCTTTTCAGGACCAGACACGCTCCCTGAGAGAAGGACCACAAGACTCACACATTGTGGTGTTAGTGCATCTCATGGGGTTGGGGATGTATTCGTTGACCATTGCTTTGTAGAAACCTATATCCACAGATTTTGGTGGTTGGTAGAGGTCGAAAGTAAATAGCATTAGGCCCGATGGTCGTTGGATTTTATTTTCATCCCTTTTTACAAATTTGTAAACTTGCGTTACATTTTGCGATTGCATTTCCGAAATTATTTCTGATTCGGGAACATTTATTAGGCAGAGAGCGTAAACTATACCCCTAGACTCGTTTAATTTCTCGTGAAGTTTCACAGTGACGGGGCACACATTGCCTAAATTAGTTGTTTTTAGGAACCGGTCCGCGATTTTTGGTGAGTTAACTTTCACTAATAAGTTTCGGTCGCGTAAGATCGTAATTTGTTCGTATTCTCGACTTATATCATCTATCACTTTTTTAATTACAAATGGATTAAGCGACGAGATGGGTTTATTACTTTGTTTGGCCGTGATAATTAAAAATTTCGGATTTTTTACTGATGTCATCGGTAAATTTGGAAAATGTTCTTCGATTCTAGAAAGTGTTCTTTTAATTTTTTTTACGTATTTCGAAATCTACGTCCTCGACGAGATCCCGAAACCGGTTACCACTCATATTTGGCCCGCAGGCCATTGTATCACAATTATTGTGCACTGGTCTTTGTCTATTCGCTGTCACTGGCACTGTTCACAAAACAAGGGAAGGAAGGTGTATTATATTGTCCAGGTATACCTGCCTGTGTGCGTACTGCGAAAAGATAATTGCGATGTAAGCGGACGAGCGAACGATCTGCGTCGTTTAAAGGTTCGTTGGCGAGTGACGTGAATTAAAATAAATGGGTACTTCTAATCAGAAAAAGAAGTGCTGGTGCTACAATAGGGCGATATCTCACAGAGATAAAAGAGAGGTTAAAAAACAACGCCACCATTCCTGGTGGTTGAATGGGAACTAACATAAAGACCCGTCAATCGAAATTGAGACAGTGTTTTTTTTTGGATTTCTCAATTTAAAAAGTTAAATCCATCAAATTGACGGGTTTCGTAAATCTAGTGTTAAGTCAGTGGCTAGCTTACATAGATTTAGCTCTCCTTAGGTTAGGGTAGTGTTTGGTAAGTTCTAACAATAACAGTAAAAAAAGTTAAGTTAGTGAAGTAAGTTTAATTAAGTGTAAAAGAAAAAAATCGCTAAGTTTTTTATTTTAAATTTTCTTTGTTTTTACAAATAATTAATAAAGATACCAACAAGTCGAAAATAAATGCACAATTATGTTCTCAGTGAATGTCTGTACTGAGTTTTAAAGATTAATATAAACACAAATTACAATAAACATAGAGTACAATAAATCAATAAAACAACAAAAACGAAAGTTAAAAGTGACAAATCAGTATCTCTCAGTGCATTAATAATCAAAAAGAAGTGCATATAAAAACAGTTGAGTGGGGCGCAAAAAGTATTCCAGACAATAAAAACAAAAACAATAAAAAGATAACACTTCGGTCGCAAACGCGAAAATTAAAACGAATATTATATTGCTTGTTAAGAAAGGAAATTTTAAATCATTGTTTGGCCCGAGTGCAAGCCTACTGACTCTTAGCCAACAGTAGGCGAGTTCAACTCAGCCTCCGGGAGAAATCGAGTTGCCGTGGTTCAACAGGTCGCCTTTGTTTTTTGCAATGAAAACAAACTGGAAAGAACCAGAATGAACACGGGGGACGATAAAAACGCGACAACACACAAACGAAAAGGTGCCCCGAAAAACAACATTGTGACGCCAAGCAAAACCGCGAAATTGACAATGGATAAAGGAGATCAACAATTGGCGGAAGACAGTAGCTCCCCTTCCCCTCCAATTTTAACATATATGGGGAAAATAATTCATTCGCTTCTCTTGCTGCATCCTCAGAGTTTGAGGATGAAGAGGAAGAGATAAGTGAATTGGACGCGAAACTTGCGATGGCAAGAGCCCGAGTACAAGAGAGACCCCGAAAGAAAAGAATAGCGGCGCTCGAACAAGAACAAAACCCGCAACAACTACAAAAGCTAAAGCTAAAAGTCAGCCAACAGCAACAATTTCACCATCAACAGCAACATCAACTTCAACATCAGCAGCAACTACCAACACAAAAGCGATCAACGAAGCAGCAAGCAACACAGCAGCAGCAAAGCAACAATAACAGCGGAAAAATAAAGATGCCACCAATCAACACCATAGATGTTGACTGTAAGGATTGGTAAGTCTAGCCATAGGTAACAAATTTGCAGTTAAAAGACTGACGGGTAACAGGCACGCCATTCAAACATATACGGTGGCATACCACGACAAAATTAAAGAGGTCTTAAAAAGAGCCAACGCGGAATTTTACTCGTTCACGCCGAAACAAACGAAGAGCGTAACGGTTCTATTAAAGGGTGTCGACCCTGAAATGGAACCGGAGGCTCTGCTCGAAATGCTTCAAAACCTGAAGCACGAAGATCTCGAGTTTACCGCGGTAAAACCATTCACCACACCCAAGGCAAGAAGGGAAAACCGCAAGCTACCCTTCTTTTTGGTGCAATTAACACCCAGCAGCAGAATTGGTGGTCTAAGAAAAATTACAGTCTTGGATCATCAAATGGTCACATGGGACAAATTAAAAAAAGGCAGAGACATCCTGCAATGTATCCGTTGTCAAAAGTTTGGTCACTCGGCGGCTAACTGTGAAATGCAGCGCCGTTGCGTAAAATGCGGAAAAGACCATAAGGCAGAAGAATGCCCTCCGGGAAAAGAAAGGGTAGAAGGCAAAGCCCTTCTAAAGTGCGCAGTGTGCCGGAATGAGGGACATCCCGCTAATTATCGAGGTTGTCCTAAATTCCGAGAAATAATGGCAAGAAGTGTGAATCGGCAAAAAAACATAGATGTGTCGCAATCTTTATTAGAAAAGGGATCAATCATAAAGTAATATATAGTGGAGAAGTGCGCAGGTTCCGGGTGCTGGAGGCCTGTATCGGCCACATACCCCTTCAGCAAGGTTTGTATGCGATTGCGGTCTACGCACCTGAGGAGCACCACCAAAACCTATTTATAGCGGAGCTCGAGACACTCTTTCGATGCTTACAATTGCACCTGGGCAAAAACTACTTTATTCTAGGGGGAGATATGAACGCCAAGCATAGAAATTGGGGAAATTATATATCTAATGCCAGAGGAAATCAGGTGGCTGGTTGGTTAGATCAGTTTCATATTGAATATAGAACTGACCTGCTAGCTACGAAATATCCATCATTCCCCAGATGTAGATCGTTCTTAGATATCTTGCTAATCGACTCACGACTGAGATTACTTAACACAAACAGACGAAACACAAACTGTTTACGGACAATTGAATACGACAGCGACCACTGTGCATTCACGGCAGTAATAGAGCTTCCGAACGCGCTCGCAGATCTGGAGGAATTCGAGATCCCGCGACCCTATAACTACAGGGCAATGTGATGGCCGCGGTTCACCAGATAATTAACAAGAGAACTTCGTTCGAATGACTTTAATCTGCCAGTAAACAGAAACCTGACTAATGTCGAAATCGACAAATACATTCAACAAATGGACGAAACCGTAAAACGAACAATGGACAAAACAATTCCCAAAACAACAGTTACAGATCACATTAACATGTACAGAAAAGCAACAATAAACGCACTCCACAAGAAAAAGACCAGACTGCTATCGAAATTAAAACAATTACACAGACAGTTTACAGACAGACAAGACCAGGAGATAATATCACTGAAATCTCAATTAAAAAACCTCCAACAATTACTTAAAGCTAATTATAGAATAGCAACAAATTTGTATTGGAACAACCGAATTCGAGCTATAAAAACTAATAACCCGAATACGTTCCCACAAATAAATAAAATATTCCGGAGAAATAATCAAAACGATATTCAGTGTCTCCAAATTCCACGTACTGAGGTAAACAAGCAGCTGCTAACCAACATTGGCATAGATACAGAGAACGCTATCTTCAATAGTGAGCTCTTCGTGATCGTAGATCCTTTGGAGAAGGCGAACGCTGTGGGAGCTGTCTTTCAGGAAATGTACAAGGTGAATGAAAGCATTCACCGAAATCACGACCTGGAGGACAGAATTCGACTGAATCACCTGCACCTCCGGAATGAAATTTCACATTGGCAATCGGAGAATCCGGGTTTTACGGAATTCAGTGACGATAATCTGTCAATTGACATTAATGCCAATGGTGGGGCTAATAGCCTTTTAATCACAAGGGAAGGAATCCAGAGTATCTTCGACTCATTAAGAAGCAAAAAGTCAGTGGGAATAGATGGAGTACCTAACATCGTACTCAAGAACCTGCCCCCAAAGGCAATAGATATATACACGGTCCTGTTTAACAACGCGTTGCATAATGCATATTATCCCGCGCGTTGGAAAACGGCAATCATTCAGCCCATCGCAAAAAAGGGCAAAGACTGTACAAACCCAATGAACATGCGTTCGATAAGTTTACTCCCAAGCATCAGTAAAGTATTTGAAAAAACCATTAACAAAGCTCTGGTAAAATGGGTAGACGACAACAGCATTATTCCAAATAAACTGTTTGGCTTTAAGGCGGGTCATGAAACCACACATGCCGCAGCTAAACTGGTCTCCGACATACAATGGAATATATGTAGGAACCAATGCACAGGTGCCTGTCTGATCGACTTGGAAAAAGCCCTTGATACCGTCTGGATCGAAGGGTTGTATTACAAACTGGTCAGACATGACATACATAAGCCTTTACTATATGTACTTTACGATATGTCAAAGGACAGGAGTTTCGTGGTCAAAAGTGGTAATGTGACCTCTAATAAAACGTATAATATCAAGAATGGCTTGCAACAGGTCGCAGTACTCTCTCCGATTCTTTTTAACATTTACATTAGCGACTTATTAGATGCACTTCCGCAGGCTATTGCGTGCGCAGACGATCTCATAATTTACAGAACAGCTCCGAAAGTTGAGATCATAAATAGTTTAATACAGCGAGACTTCAACAACGTGCAGCGCTATTGAGATGACTGGAAACTTAAGATCAACTTCCAGAAATGTGAAGCCATCCTATTTAGAACGCCATTATATAAAGCCACGAACGACACAAGGCTGTTATCGTGGGACCGCATGGAGATAAACTGGAAACCAAGAGTTTAGTTAAATACCTTGGCATCTGGCTAGACCAATATCTGTATTTCAACAGACATGTAGAGGCTGCTCTGGTCAAGGCTAGAAAAACGTTTGCTATGACAAGGAGGCTATTTCACAGTAGCCAACTTGACAGCAGGGTAAAAGTCATATGCTACATGACGCTAATGAGGCCAATGCTCATATATGGCTGTCCAGTATGGTTTAACATAGGTCCAAATTTGATGGAAAAGATTCGGGTGTTCGAAAGGAAGTGTCTGAGAACCTGTGTCAGATTATATCGAACACCGGAAACGGAATACAAAAAGTACTACTTAAATGAGACTTAATATAATGAAGCGCACATAAATAGGGTGGATAATTTTATGATTAAATTAATCAGAGGACATATTGCGAGAGCAATAAGCTCGTCCAATGACCTAATTTTCGGGGCTTATTATCCAAATACCCTGAACTATGAGAACGTGCGTCGCAACGGTTTTGTTCCTCCAGAGGCGTTCGTTGATTTGGACATGAAAAGGCTTACACAGGATAGACCCGGAATTCCGCTGATCTATCATGTAAGTAGATCATCTGTAGACGGGCGATTGTGCTACGACCGGGAAGTAACGTGCACCGAAGAAGAGCTCTTGCGTTTCAGTAGGGCTATCTCCCACAGAGACCGGGACGATAGTATTAGACAGCGTCAACAGTTCTGGTGGTTGAATGACATATAAAGACCTGGATACCAAAGTCGGTATAGTATCGCACTATCATCAGCTAGCTTACATAGACTTAGCTTTTCTAGAATTAGGGTAATATAAGATTTAAGTTAAGTTAAGTTAAGTGCTTTTACATAAAATTATACATTAAAAAAAAAACAAAAAAAAGTTAGTTAAGTAAGTCAAATTTTAAGAAAAAAAAACAAAAAAATTGACAAAGTTTTTCAAATTTTTCTTTGTCTTTCAAATAATTATAAGTATTGCCACAAAGTATTGTCGCCGAAAGGCAAATTATACAAATATTAAGTAATGTTTAGCTTAGAGCGTCTGCGAAGGACCAGTAAGTTATTATATAAGATAATTAAGCTAGAATTTAAGCATTTTTTGTCTAGCCTTTAATTTAGAAACTAAGAATATAAAAAGAAAATAAAAAAATGTTTAAAAAATGAGAATGAAATGAAAAGGCCCTGATCCCAAATAGGGGTTAGAAAGACAATATCTCACCCCAGATTATATACAAGAACAACAAAAATAGAACACAAAAAATATATATGTACGAGGGTGGGCTGAAAAGTTTCCGACCCAACAAAGATACAAGACATTTTTTCCTTAAAATGTATTTTTAATTTTCTACATAGTCTCTTTGTAACCCTACACAGTGCACCCAGCGATACTCCCAACTCTCTAACCCGTCCAAATAGTACTCGGCGTTTTTCTCCGCAAAATAACTCTTCAAGAAGGTGATCGCCACCTCATTTGACGACAATCACTGTCCTCCGAGCGCAATTTTTAGATTAGGGAACAAACAGAAATCACTTGGGGCTAGATCTGATGAGTAATTCGTGGAATTTCGCCATGGAAATCGCTGAGGTGTAAGACGGTGCGTTGTCTTGGTGAAACAGGATTTTCTTTTTCTACAAATGTGGCCGTTTTTCCACAATTTCTGCCGTCAGTTGGTCAAGTAATGATGTGTAGTATACTCCTGTAATGGTTTTCTCTCTTTGAAGATAATCGATTAAGATAACTCCATGAGTATCTGTTGCGGATTGCAACTGAATGCAGTCAATGGATTCGCAACGGAATGCAGCCAACAACCAAAACAAAACAAATGTCAGCAACCAGGACATATTAATTGTCGAGCTGTCACATTGAAATGAATTGGTTAGACTGGTTGTTCGCTGCTTTTTCGTGTATGTAAATCTAAATAAATCATGTGTATCTAGGTGCGTAATTTTGTGTGTCGCTGAATTTAACGCTAATTTTATTTGGAACATCCTTTTGTATCAACCGATTCACGTAAATAAAGTTATTGAGTACATTCTCGTGGGTGTGGTGTCAGAGTTCCAGGGGTTTACAACAGAAGGCGTGGGTGTTTATAACTTTGATCCTTGGTGGTGAACAAGGAATAAATAGACACTCTGCACACCTTCTTTTGGAGCAAAACGGGACGAATTCCCAGGCTGCTGAGCCTAGCATCGCTCGCGAACCGAAAGGGACACTACCGACATCGGAATCTCAATGTAGCTGAAAAGGATCACCAATGGAATTCGTTTCGGTTGCTGTGTCTTTCTCCCAAGTGAAGGTAATTTGTTGTTATGACGTTTAATACATTAGTGCACTTTAGAGCGAGAGGAACTGCTGCGCAACCCAGCCGAGAAGTCATTCCCCTGGTCCTAGAACGAGATACATTCGTTGGTGGACATTCGCTCGCCGCTCAATTTGTCAACTCAGGCGAGACGGCATTCCCCTGGTCCCGGAACGAGATACATTCGTTGGTGGACGTTCGCTCGCCGCTCACTATCCCAAAAACAGTCGCCATCACTTTCCCGGCCGAAAAAACTGTTTTTGCTTTTTTTGGAGGCGATTCCCCCTTTGCAGTCCACTGTTTTGACTGTATTTTTGTTTCGAGCGTATAATGGTGTATCCAACTTTCATCAACAGTAATTAATCGACGCCAAAACTCTGATTTATTGCGACTAAACTGTGCCAACAGAGCGTTGGAAATGTACATTCGAACAGGTTTTTGGTCTAACGTGAACAAACGCGACACCCAAACGCGCAGACAGCTTTCTCATACCTAAATCTTGATTTAATATGTGACAAACAAGGTCTTTGAACATTTTCCTAGCCTCTGCTATCTTTCTCACTTTAACTTGGCGGTCGTCTAGCGCCGTTTGTTGAACTTTAGCGATGTTATCGTCAGTTGTTGTAGTTTTTGGACGTCCCGAACGTTCATCGTCTCCCAACCTCTCACGGCCACGTTTAAATTGAGCTGCCCAAAATTTCACTGTGCTAAATTATGGCGCAGAGTCCCCATACACAGAGTCCAACTCATCTTTGATTTGCGTGGGCGTATTGCCTTTCAAAAACAAAAGACTGATAACAGCTCGTTACTCAATTTTGTCCATTTTCACGAAAACACTCCCATCGATTCACTCAAACGACTGTCAAATAAAAACTACGCCTCCAAAATGGCTGAAATTTTGGTGAGTAACTGTCAAAAGATGGACAAATACATTCACTAGCTTTTATTAACGAGTGCTAATATCTTCACGTTGAGGTCGGAAACCTATTCAGACCACCGTCGTAGTTGTGCATTTCGAAGTCAGATACGCATATCATTTGCTGTTATTATTTCGACATGCTTCTCGTCGAATCCACGTGACCTGTGGAACAAATACAAAGATAACATCTGTTTCGTAACGTCGCTAATGGTCCGTTTTTAGTAAGCATCATTCCACACTAGGTATCTGTCAATTTTCAATTTGTTTCATGTTTCAATTTTGCGTGATAAATTGGGTATGAAAAAAATATTTTCGAGATGGATGCCGAATTTGCTTTCAATTGAGAACTTTTGGAGCGCATGCGTCAAAACTGTTGTATTCCAGAATACTACCCTTATTAAATTTAACACTGAATCTCCTAACACATCCAAAAAAAAAACTTCACTTAACATATATTACATTCTCACTTAATACATACCATTCATAAACATTCACAATATTACCAGTTACAGCACACTTAATAACCTGCACCTTTTGATTATTTGAAAACATAGCAACTTGGATTTTCGTCCAAATGAATGTGAAAAGTCATAGAGAAAAAAATTCAGTTGATAACTTCTATTTGCCGTGAATACTTCGAGGCGTTTACTTCTACTCTAGAGAAAATAGATTTAATAATAATTTTTAATAGAATATTCACTCCAAGATACAATAACCAGAAATTTGTGTTCAAAAAAATATTTTGCAACGAGATCAAATAAAAGCCCGACATAAAATAAAACTGATATGGACATTTTTAAATAGCCGGCTGCAAATAAAAATCTAAGAAGAAGGAAAGGCACCAAGCGAGAGTTAAGTAATATATCTTTAGTGACAGTTCGACATAGCCATCTGCATAAGATTCCCGTGATAAGTTTCAACCAGAAGACGAAATGAAGAACAGGACCAGCATTTTTCAAGAAGAAAAGGAATAATAAAAGGTCCCCGCTCTTCCCTCAACCGAGGAAGCACGGCGCCGGACCTCAACACTGGTGGCAGCGGTGGGATGATCCAACCAAAGGATCCCAAATAAAAAGAAAATAAGAAGAAAAAAAAAACAAGAAAAAAAAATTTTTAAACATAAAACAACAAAAAAAAAAAAACAAAAAAAAAAAATTTTAAACATAAAACAACGAAAAGAAAAAAGTAATCTTTAACGCAAAAAAAAAAAAAATATTAAGCGACATATAAATTACGCCCGAAGTAAGAATTTCCTTTAATAGTTTGAAGTAAATTATTCATTATTATTGCATAGCAAGATTACAATCATATTTGTATTTGTAATAAATTATATGGTTTTTGTTTTGTATTAAAACAAAAAGAGAAAAACGAGAAGAAAAAAAACCCAAAGGATAAATGAAAACGTCTCCACAACGAAAAAAAAAAAAAAAAACATAAAACCACGAAAAAAAAAGACCAGGATATTCAACTTCTAGGACGTGAAGTCTGCCTGGCGATAATTAAAATATTTTTAAAAAAAAGTGAAAAAGAAAAAAAAAGAAGAACACACAACAATAAGAAACAAAAAAAAAAAAGACTTCTATCAACATTACGTATGACAGCAATCAACATTTAGTGGAGTAAGAATTTTTTTTGCGACTTTTCTCTCTAATTTTTTTTCGGAATATTTTCTAATTGGAAGCTTTCCTTTTTACTAACATACATTTTTTTTGGATAGAAATTTCTGTCTATATTCTTTGAAAATTCTCATTTCAGTATTTCGACGACATTTCCGTTTTTTTTTTCTTTCTTTCTCGTCGAATTTTCTTTCTTTGCAGCTTTGGGACCAATTTATTTTTCTCTCCTATATATATATATATTGAATAACAAAAAGAAAGGCCAATTTTTCCATAACCATATTTTTAAGTTAACCATATTTTAAGAATTGAATTTTCGCCATACATTATTTTAAACTTTCACTATTACGAGTCCATATTACACGAGACAGGCGGCTAGGCAGGGGGAAGAACAAATCCACTATCAACAGATACACATTAAACCCCCTGAAATGGCTCTTTCTGTCGGAATTTCTGATGTTTTCAGAATCGTCCCTACCTTTGACGGGAAACCCTGCGACTTAGGTAAATTTATTTCCGGGGGAGACGTTTTATTTAGATCCGTAAAGAAGGCAGACCCGGATATATACGAGACGTTTTTAGATCTAGTCAAAAATAGACTAGAGGGTCATGCTTACGATCTGATTAGGTATAGCCAAATCGCTAAGTGGGAGGATTTAAAAGAAAAATTAGAATCGGAATATAAAGAGGAGCAATCTCGGTCGATGGCACACAATGAGTTGATTTCTCTAAAACAACGCTACAGAGAAACCGTCCGGGAATACGGCGATAGAGTCGCGAATGCTCTAAGGACTCTAAACTCTGCCACGTGTGAAATAACAGCAGACGCGGTGGTTAGGGAATTCTTAATAGAAGAAAACATAAAATTGGCCGTACAAACATTTGAGGATGGACTAAACAACGAACAGCTAAAGATACTAGCTAAAGTCCATGGGGGAAACAATTTAAAACAGTCGATTGCACATGTAGTGTCACATGCCGCTCGAATGGACAACTCTCCCAGGTCATATCAATACAACGAAAAACCTACATGCAATCGTATAGTCTGCCAAACCTGTGGTAAGTCAGGGCATACACAGGACACATGTTATCGGAACATGCAATCCAACTATTTTCCGAATAGACAACCCATAAAAAGGGAATATAACATTGTATGTAATTTCTGTGGACGGAATAATCACACAGAGAATGAGTGTAGATACAAGATATCTAGGAATGGATCGGCTTCAACAAATTACCAACAAGGTACAACAACGCGTAACCCATTCCGAAACAATCCTACAAACTCTGAAAATCGTTTTGGTGAAAATTCTAGGACCACCAATAGACAAAACGATAGACAAAATGTTCACTTTTCTCGGGTGCAAGAGTCGGAAAACGAGGCCTGACGCCAACCAAAATTGATGGAAGACAGACCAAAGTTTTCTATTTACAGCATTAGATCTTTGGAAATAGATAACGACCGTTTTAATGAAGCTCCTAGCCAAATTTACCCTGAGCCCACATACTCCTATAAACCAAGCCATATAAACGAAGATAATCCTGTCCCTAATATAAAGACTCCGATTCATACTCCCATTCTGGAAAACAATTCAGCAACACAGACTGAAAATCCGAAATTTTCAGCAGTATTAAAGACTGAAATCGCTAATATCTCAGATATCCCTATTGACAACGCAGACACTTCAGCAACCAAGACTGAAAACTCAGCAGTATTAAAGACTGAAAATTCGGATCCTGCAGAAAATATACAAACAGAAACCCCTAATATTCCGGCTATCCCAATAGACAACCACGGCACTTCAGCAACAAAGACTGAAAATTCAGCAGTGTTAAAGACTGAAGACCCAATAGTTGCAATAAAATGCGAAACCCAAGTCAGTTCAGCAGCTAATACTGATGAACAAATCTTTTCAGCAGCAAAGACTGACGGATTAAATGTTTCTACAGCAGATATAACTGAAGAAATAGTTCAAACAGCAAATAGGACTGGGAACCAAGATGTTCTAACAGCTAATAAGTCTGAAGAACTATTCGAATCAGTAAATGAGACTGAGAAACTAAACGATCCATCAGCAGTGAGTAAGACTGAAAAGGTAAACGTTCCGACAGAAGTTAAAGCTATAGAAAATGATGACATTGAGCCGAAGACACTAAACATTTTAAATAACGATACTGAACAGCAACACGAAGTAATGAAAATTGAAAATAATAATTCAATTAAAGAAGTTAAAGCTATAGAAAATGATGACAATGAGCCGAAAACACAAAAAATTTTAAACAACGAAAACAAACACAGACACTTACTCAAACACGATATAATAAGTAATGAAAATAATAATTTAACTAAAATAGGTACGGAAAAGGAAAACCATATAAGTACATTACAAATTCTTTTTTTCAACAATAAACATTTATTCAAACACAAAATACAAAAAAATAAAAAGTTACACAATCATTTAGGACATTTGAAATCAGTTCTTAAGAAGATTTTTGGTATTATGCATTTCTATACAATAATCATAGTAATAGGCCCAGAAAGGTTTTGGAAACTTTTCCATAAATTTAAGGAAAAGATAAACACATAACAAATGGCCTTTGTTTTATTATTCAATATATATGAAATAATCTAACAATTGTAGGAAATGACGGAAATGAAAAAAAAAAAAAAAAAAAAAAAAAAAAAAAGTTAATGAGGGGGATGAAAGAAAGAAAATTTTAGAGGTAATATATATTGGAAATTTTAGAATTAATATATATTCGAACGGAAAAGGAAAGAAAGAAAATTTTATTGGTAATATATATATTAGAAATTTTGGAATTAATATATATACGGAAATGAGAATTTTGAAACAATAATATTAATATTATATATTTAATATAATAAGTAATACTGATTTTTAGATAAGAAAAGAAAAGGTTCCAAGGAGAAATATTTAAATTTAGTTAATATATAATGTAAATAGACTATTTTGGACTATTTTTCTAGTGTTAAGAACTTTTTGAGTATTGGAAAAATTTAGTTAATATATAATGTAAATAGATTAATTTTCTAGTATTAAGAACTTTTTGATTATTGTAACCTTTGATGAAAGATTAATTTTGAAAACCTTTGTAATGTAATTGAACGGAAATCCAAGTCTTTCTTAATTTAATATATAGTTACTAGAAAATTATTCTCTTCAAGGATAATTTTCTTTCTCGAAGAAGGGTGGGATGTTGTATTCCAGAATACTACCCTTATTAAATTTAACACTGAATCTCCTAACACATCCAAAAAAAAAACTTCACTTAACATATATTACATTCTCACTTAATACATACCATTCATAAACATTCACAATATTACCAGTTACAGCACACTTAATAACCTGCACCTTTTGATTATTTGAAAACATAGCAACTTGGATTTTCGTCCAAATGAATGTGAAAAGTCATAGAGAAAAAAATTCAGTTGATAACTTCTATTTGCCGTGAATACTTCGAGGCGTTTACTTCTACTCTAGAGAAAATAGATTTAATAATAATTTTTAATAGAATATTCACTCCAAGATACAATAACCAGAAATTTGTGTTCAAAAAAATATTTTGCAACGAGATCAAATAAAAGCCCGACATAAAATAAAACTGATATGGACATTTTTAAATAGCCGGCTGCAAATAAAAATCTAAGAAGAAGGAAAGGCACCAAGCGAGAGTTAAGTAATATATCTTTAGTGACAGTTCGACATAGCCATCTGCATAAGATTCCCGTGATAAGTTTCAACCAGAAGACGAAATGAAGAACAGGACCAGCATTTTTCAAGAAGAAAAGGAATAATAAAAGGTCCCCGCTCTTCCCTCAACCGAGGAAGCACGGCGCCGGACCTCAACAAAACCTAGATAAGTTTCTGCGCAGATTAGTAACTGTAGATGAGACATGGATACACCACTACACTCCCGGGACAAAAGAACAGTTGTGGCGGTTATGCGAACCCCACAAAACACTGTAAGGTAAATCCCTTAGTGCGCCAATGCACACTTTCGTCCTCAACCGCACGTGCTCTCTTACACGTGGGTCGCATGTTTCACCAAACTCCTCGTGCCTTCACGGCTACAGAAAAACCACATTTTTCTAAAACGAATTCGTTGGAAATGCATTAGTTCAAAAATTCATTAGCAGGCCCGGCGATGATTACTAAAACTCCACGCGGCCAAGTATTAGACAATACTGGTAATCTGTTCGGGAGCCAGGCGAAATTCGGTTTTTCCATCGCAAAAAGATCACCGTAGGTGCATGCACAAAGACGGCAATTATTTTCAACATGTTCCCTGCTGTAGAAAAAATTACCTGTAAGTATCGCAGCCGAAAATAATGTTTTCGGCCAGGTAAAATACCCTGCGTAATTTAGCACCAAATAACATACAAAAGATACCGCCGAGGTAGAAAAGGTCACAGGTACGGAGGAAATACAAAAAGCTAGAATAAGTGAAAAGAGAGAACAACGTGGCGAATCTCCTTCCGGTGAGAATTCTTTTCCGTCGCGAGATACTTTAATCAGTACGATAATGATCTCAACGAGAGGAAGATGTTGACGAGGAGTGGAAGTGAAGCCTTAGAGTCGTGTCGCAGATCGAGAGTGCCTAGTAAAAAAATATGAAAAGAAAGCGAAAGGCGTCAAATAGTTCTCCTAAACCGATAGTAATTTGTTTAGAAATAAAAGCTTGATAAACAACATTAATAAACTAAAAGTCCTCAATCAAAGTGAATACTGTAATTTCGATAAATTTCCATTGAACACAAAAAACGTGTAAAATTAGCGTACGATAGCGATAATAAATAAGAGTAATTCGTAAAGATACAACACGCGTTTTTTCTTTAGTGTACGGCGGAACACTATAACACAACAACAGTCAAGACAGTGGATTGTTGAAGGTGAACGGGCACCAAAAAGGCAAAGATGGTAAAATCAGCTGAAAAGGTTATGGGTACTGTGTTTCGGGATGTACGTAATATCTTCATTGACTATTTGCAAAAGGAACAGACTATAACTGGACAGTATTATGCATTATTATTACGTCAGCTAAATGAGAAAATAAAAGAAAATCGTCCTCCTCCTTTTCTAAATACTTATTGGCACAAGTAGACCTATTGTTGAAAAAATCGTAATGCTATCGGACGGTAATTTTGTGGGAGACACTTTTTTCCCCTCTTTGGGATTGGCTGAACTCGAGCCATTTTCCGGAGGCAGGAAAGGTCTGTGCCGACTCTAACAGATACACACACAATTCACAATATTAAGAATAAGAAAATACATCAGAACCTTAGCGATAACAAAATAATTCACATCAGTGGAGTTTAGTCGAGTTTAGAAATCAAGTTCTAAACACGGCCAGTAGCCTGATGGGTAACGCTTAGGTAAACATTTTTGGTGATTCAAACTGTCATAGTGTTCGAATCACACGTTCTTCTTCACTATTATTTCAAACGCTATAGGTCCCCCATGCATAAGATAAGCGGAAGAGTCTGCCAAAAACCGGCGATAGTTCTGGAGCATAGTTCTTAATGACTATTGCTGGTATTCCGTCCGGGCCGGTTGCCTTCCTACAATCCAGTTCACGTAGAATGCGCTGAATAGTGCGCGGACGAAATTTCACATCCTACATGGAAGACCGTACCGGCGAGATCAACAGGTGGCTCCAAAAGGCCGGGATCGAGGTTTGAATTCACGGAAAATAAATACGCGAACACATTAGCTTTATCCTTTGGATTCGTGACTAACGTCCCGCTGTCTGTCACCAACGGAGGGAAAGAGGAGGATGCGAAGTTACCGCTGACAGCTTTTGCCATTGACCAGAAGGAGCGCGAACCAGTTGGGCACCGAAGGAGCTTATTGATCACCCTGTCGTTGTGAGCCTTCTTCGCGGTATCAATCGCCTAGTTGCACGCGTTTCGGATTCTAAAAAAATTGGTTCTGTTAACATCGGTGGGATTGGAGCGCCATTACTTAAAAGCTCTATTTTTCGCCGCTGTAACCAGCTCGCATTTTTTGTCAAACCAAGGTTTATCAGACGAACTTCGTTTGATGGAATGTGGAATATACATCTCCATCCCCAGAAGAATAATCTCTGATACCGACTCCGCGCAAGCGTTAACATCGGAGTTTCCGAAGCACACCTCGGACCATGGAAAGGATGCGAAGAAATCTCGCAAATCGTCGCAGTTAGCGGCCCCATACTTCCATACATGGCGTAGCTGCCTAGGCCGGTTATTCGCTTGGTATGCAAGCGGCTTGCGCGACAAATACCAAACAGTATAGTCGAGTTTTTCACCGATGGAAGTTAAGCCTTTCATAAAGGACACATTATGAACTTATTTTTAAAATGATAATTAATGATAATTTTGTATAATCAAGGTACGTACCGTTTTATGACCCAAATTGGACAATACGAACCATGTTAAATAAAGACTTGAAATGAACATAAACATAATGGGTTCTTTTTCTCCAAGCAAATATCAATCAAACAATAAAATGTAACACTAATATTTTAGGAAAATATCTTGACATCAATGTGAGCTGCTATTCACAACTATGTGGAAGTAAGTATTTTTTCTTATCAAAAACTAACTATGCCTCCGAGTGGAAAAGAGGTGATTATAGTAGAAATTGTAGGAAAAACACCGAAACCAGGGCAAATGGAGTGTCAACATTTTTGACACTGAATAACTACACGCCGGTACAATACAACTTAAAAATACAATAAATTCTTATCAAACTACAATAATTCTGCTTACATTATCCAACGTTATCGTACAAGTAGCTGCAATCTCATAATCTAGCGGAGCAACGAATTTACATCGGCACGATGATCCTGCGGTATATTTATCAGGATAAAATGGTGATTGAAGGATTACAGTCGTATCCGGATTCAAGTTATACGTGTTATCACATTGTTCAAAATAGCCTTCAGATAAAGATACTAATTGCACTAACTCGAAAAATCCTAAAAGAGATTTCGTTTATCTATCTTACAGCGGAATTATCAGAGCAGAGGTGTACGTACCACAAAATTTAAACAACATATTCTGCGTTAATTAGCTAACTGAACTATTATCGGATGCTCTTGTTCCTTATATACGAATTATCTTTTGTGATTTTATTTCGTTGTTTCAAAAATGAATATGGACGCCCTAACTTCCTCATTGTGCTCATCTCCCGCCTTTTTTTTAAGCCTCGATGTTGAAGGTTAAGAAAAAATGCGTCATTTGGTTTTTTTTTTTTGAGTAAATGTCTGCAATACTGCTAAATAAGAAACAAACTGATAGTTGACTAACTAGTTGTTAAAAATAAAATAAAAAGATAATTAACAAAAAAAAAAAAGTTGTGTATTGACACAAATGTTACTGAACAGTATACAATGCTGATTAGTTCTTTGAAGTTTGAACCAGCCTGTCATAAGGCTGTGGTTGTTTATTTTTTGGAATTATATTTCTTTATAGAAAGATCTATACTTACTCCTTTTGGAACAAATTTATTAATTGGCGTCTTTAGAAATGCAAAAATATTAGCAATACTCGATGAGAAGCCAGAACTCATTAACGTATGGTATTTGTATGCTTACCTACTAAGTTAACTAATGGCCAGATTATATGTCTAATCCACATGCATTTTCGTTAATTACGCCTTGCTTTTAGTCTGCAACTTTTTGTTTGCCTTCATACCTATTTTCTTTTAAAATTACACTTATATAGTCAACCTACTCCTATAGTTACCTCTGACATTCCCGATTCCAAGAGTTGTACCGTCAAAACAGGGGGTCTATGTACTAAAACACACCCTTGAATCTCCGATCGCTCTTTCTGCGGAACTAACTGGGTTTTCCTTCACCGGACTGACTAGATCTTTGGGCTAAACTCACCCTTTAGAGTTCGCGCAGCTTATTCTACTCGTTTACCAGGGTTGCCGGAGTACAGATTTCGGTCGAAGATACTTTGGCTCTGTGAAAATGTTTCCTCATTGAACGAAGCGGCTGCCTGTGCACCATCCCCTCCTAAAACTTTACATTGTGGATAGATAGGTCAACTGTCGTGGCTAAAACAGTTTAGGTATATTCGATACTTACCATGCCATGGGGAGAACTGAGTGGGAAGGTAGTTGTAAGTCTCGTGTTACCGCTTTATCCAAACTTCTACGGACGTTCACCTGTCTTTTAAGTTTATATTCCATCTAGCTTGTCTTAAAGCAATAGTGGCCCTGTAGGGGTTGGTTATAGTACCGTACATGGGCACTAGTTCAACTCAACACCCATACACTTACATTGGTTTCACTGTAAATTGTCCACGAATAAAACGCACTTCAAGCATGCAGAAAAATAAAATAAAAATTCACGCAAGTTACTTAGTTGTTTGGGGTTCTTTATTTTTATCATTAATATGGCATCGACACATGCGCTTTAAACTGGGAGTTCACAATCACTTAGTCCTTTGCGTTGACGCCTGCACTCCTTCAGGATCGTTGAAAGATTTTATGCAAAGTTCACTTAAAAACAACAACGGATTTCTTGACTTGTTGACCGAAAGGAAAAACGGCTCTTGACTTAATAAATTGGATGTATTAATGACCAACTCGCGTAGAGACGGTGTTGGACTTTCGAACTGAACATGCACGCATCTCAGACTCGCCGTGCTGGGCGACGTTGACCAAGCATGTCATCGCAGGGGAAAACAATCTTTCCAGATAGGGTAAATGTCTTTTCCTCTTTTTTTTTTTTTAATTTTTTTTTATTTTTTATTTTTATTAGACTTCTCTCGGGAGAGGCGAACCTATTGCGCTGTGTGGGCGCCCCAGGATGCCATCAAATAACTGTTGCAGTTCTTTTTGAACAGTTTTAGGTTGTAACGCTCCGGGAACACTCGCGTGGGAAAGGAGTTCCACTGCTTCCCAGCTCTGTAATGGAACGAGTTCTGATGCAGGGGTGTTCACCCCGTCGGGAAATGAACCGCAAACTGGTGCGATCCGGCGGATTGTCTTGTGGAGCGCATATAAGCCGAATTGCGTGGAACAATACCAGCAATCTCCGAAGAACAGTACCCGTGATAATATCTGTAAAACAGAAAGAGGTCGGCAACGCGCCTTCGATATGATAGCGACTGTAGTTCCGACGTCAGCGTCGAGTCCCCGATCAGGCGGATCGCTCGTCTCTGTATGCTCTCAAGATGGTCGAGGGTATGTTTAGGAGCCGAACTTCAAACATGAGAGCAATATTCGAGCGCGGGTCTAATTTGGGATTTATATAGGCGAAGAAGTTGGGCCGGAGTAAAATATTTCTTGGCTCTAAAAAGATAACTCAGTTTTCCTGAAGCTGACACGGCGATACTCGACACGTGTTTATGCCATGATACATTCCCACAGACCGTGACGCCGAGCAAATTCAAACTCTCCCCAGCCTCGAGGGGCCGGCCATTCATCATCAGCTGTGGAACCGATAATCCACTTTTCTCTGTGAATGTTGTATATTGTGTCTTCGCTGCATTGAAGTCGACGAGATTGGCCCTTCCCCACTGCAGGACCATATCTAGATTCTGATTTAGAGAGTCAATCTGACTGCATCTCAGCTGATGCGACGCAGATGCACCAATCGGCCGAACACTCGAAAAGGAGGAAACAAGCGTACTATCATCCGCGAAACTGAACACTGTCTCCAACAAATCATTTATGTGAAACAAGAACAAGGTTGGAGCCAAAATAGAACCTCGGGGCACCCCCGAATTAACAGGAGACAGATCCAAATACTCGCCGTCCACAACAACTCGGATCGATCGATTCTCGAGGAAGCTCCTCGTCCAGTCGCAAAGCTGTTGGGGAATTCCATATGAACGAAATTTGCTCAGCAATGCCCCGTGCCAGACGCGGTCAAAAGCTTTGGAGATATCCAATGCGACCGCCCATGTCGTTTAATCGCACATGTCCATATATCGGTTATAGGAGTCAAAAGGTCTCCTGTGGACCGCCTGCCACGGAATCCGTATTGACGGTGTGGGGTAAGTTTAGTCCCGGAGCCGGCAAGGGCGCAGATTTACTATACTTCCACAGCTCTATTGTGCAGAAAACTTTTCAACAAATTCTACATATAAACGAAAGAAAATGAAAATCACTCTGTTGTTTATCGGTACACTCTTTATTTTTAATTTCCGAATCTATTTTTTTACAAATGTTTGCTGGAACCACAAAGTTCCCGTGCACTTAATCTAGTTTTCGTTTCTCAAGACTGTATAACTTTTATTTATTACTTGTTCACAATCGAAAGCTGAAGATTTCCCATTTGACGGTTCAGTACATTCCAAAGATCTCCGGGGTTACAGAAACACAGTCAATCTGTCTCAAATAGTCAACTCACTAAACATATTTTTAACTTCACCGACTACGACAAGAAAGATACTCCGTGGTGAAATTGACCCGGAGGTAGAATTTTTATTTTCGACGCGTGCACACTCTTCGAAGACTTCAATCTGACTGGTTTCAGCTTAGCAACATTGACCCAGCCTCCGCTGATTGCGATGAGTTTCAACGCGCACCATCGCAGAAGAAACAATTCTTCCTTCGCCCCCTATGACCAATGAAAAACGATTTTCATTCCACTGGAAGGTTCGCTGGAATATCATCCATAACAATCGGATGTCTTTGGCGAAGAAAAGGAAAAAAGAAAGGGAAAAAGAATACATATGCCACAGGTCAAACATGCCGATCGCCGCCGTCCGATAAGGATACAAGCCAAGTTTGATTGACGCTAAGTCAATACAGCCTTTGCCCACGCTGGCTAGGCACAGGGTAAATGGGATAATGAGGCTGGCGGGGCATACCGTCATAAATTATAGGAATCGGTTACCTATTCTGTTAGTGTTATATCAACAAACCTCAAGGACACGATCGAGGTTACAATGCATGAGTGCATATTATTTTAGGATATGTTAATCCCAGAAATGTTGCCGTCAGGCGACAATATTTTCTTGGTGTTTACTTTGTGTAAACGAAAGCCTTTCGATAGCCAGCGTGAGAATCATGGCTACTCGTTGTTTAGGTAACATATCCTGTCATGACCGATGCTGGTGATCGTTCCCAGATGCGGCAACGGATCATATAATTGGTCATGCTGGTATGCGAACAAATATGCATACTTGAAGGCCAATGGTTAATTTGATTTTTTTCTTTCGACAAATAGATCTCAGGCATGCCGTTGGAAATCTGGCTTGCAGATGTGCAAGCCAGCAAGTAGCCCGAAATGTCTTTTTGGACAATGGATGGATGAAAAGATAATGCACGGAAAGGTTGGCGTGTGTTGATGGACATGTGCCGCCCATTGTTCGGTCGATACATGTCAGATGCACCGAGTTCGCTCGGTTGATGCTGGTTTGGTGTCATGACAAGATGATAATCTTGCAACGGTCCCACAACGGTCATTCAGAAGTCCGTTGCACTATAAATACTTAACCAACTCTGTATTGATGACTTTTTCCATTACCTTAGATAAAATAGACAGTAATGCTATCGGACGGTAATTTTGTGGGAGACACATTTTTCCCGTCTTTGGGATTGGCTGAACACGAGCGATTTTCCAGCAGGCAGGAAAGGTCCTCCGTGCATAAGATAAGCGGAAGAGTCTACCAAGAAGCGGCGATAGTTCTGGAGCACAGTTCTTAAGGACTATTGCTGGTATTCCGTTCGGACCGGTTGCCTTCCTACAATCCAGGTCACGTAGAATGCGTTGAATATTGCGCGGACGAAATCTCACATCCCGCATGGAAGACTGTACCGGCGAGATCATAGGTGGCTCCAAAAGGCCGGGATTGAGGTTTGAATTCGCGGAAAATAAATTCGCGAACATATTAGCTTTATCCTTTGGATTCGTGACTAACGTCCCGCTGTCTGTCACCAACGGAGGGAAAGAGAAGGATGCGAAGTTACCGCAGACAGCTTTTGCCATTGACCAGAAGGAGCGCGAACCAGTTGGGCACCGAAGGAGCTTATTGATCACCCTGTCGTTGTGACCCTTCTTCGCGGTATCAATCGCCTGGTTGCACGCGTTTCTGATTCTAAAGAAATTGGTTCTGTTAACATCGGTGGGATTGGAGTGCCATCACTTAAAAGCTCTATATTTTGCTGCCGTGATCTGCTCGCATTTTTTATCAAACCACGGTTTATCAGACGAACTTCGTTTGATGGAATGTGGAATATACATCTCCATCCCCAGAAGAATAATCTCTGATACCGACTCCGCGCAAGCGTTAACATCGGAGTTTCCGAAGCACACCCCGGACCATGGAAAGGATGCGAAGAAATCTCGCAAATTGTCCCAGTTAGCGGCCCCATACTTCCATACATGGCGAATCTGTCTGGGCCGGTTATTCGTTTGAAATGCAAGCGGCTGCGCGACAGATACTGTGGGGGTAAAAGTATGATTGCCAACGTATGGCACAGATTCACTTTTAACCCACAAGCAAAAATTCCACCGAAGGAAATGGAAAATACTTTTTATATGTTGTTTTTTTGTTTTGTTCTTTTTTTTTTTTGCCCAATATTGAATTTGGTTTAACCTAGGTTTATACACTTGTAATTTTTTAATAGTTCAGCAACAATACGATTATTCAGCCGAGAACATTTTTCTAGTTGCCCTTTAAGCAACGAATTTAAGTAACAAATTTCGCGTTACGATTTGACGGAACCCGACGACGGCGTAACCTCCGACAGCAGTGGTCGAATTGTGACTGACTCTACTTAAGGGTTGAAAATTGAGCAATTGGATTTGCATGCCAAACAACCAATTGAGATCATCCTTACATCTGTGTTCTCTCATTCTCTCCGCCTATCGAGGTAGATAAACGCTTCAGTTAATTCGATAGCTGACGGACAAGAGAGAATGAGAGAACCAGAACGCGAAGTGCAATGATCTCGAGGTGAAATTAGCTCTAGCATGCATGTCGCAATGCTATCCTGAAGCTGACCTAGTGACACAATTAGGATATTATGGTGATGTCGGCGTACATTGGACTCTGGTAAGGGGAAATGAGATGAGTATGGAAGTTGGTTTGTAGCTATTCACCTGTTAAAAGAGATCATTGATCCCAAGCGAATAGAGTGGCTGGGGGAAGTCATAAATGACGCTTAATCGGCTAGGGATAATTAGTGAACCAAATTCGAAGAATTTGGAATATCCCTAGCCGATGCATGATTATGTAACCGCGTCGTTTGGTCTGGTCTTGGTTGTTGCTAACCGAAATGACTTTGAAATTTCTGGTGGAAATCTCATGAGTTAATGCAATAGTGTTGCCGTATGGCAAGAAAACACTGAAGGCAATTGTGCATTAACCGAATTCCAGTAACCAGTATTCTTTTAGGGATTTATCTATTGCAGGTGAAATAGCCGACGGTAGGAATTGGGATTGGGTTGACGCGCTGTTACCGGTCGAAATAGAGCGGACATTGGGGTTGGAATTGTGGGTTGGTTCTCCATGTAGAATAGAGAAACCCCACAATACCAAGCAGTGATCTGAGTTTCCGAGTGGCGCAGAAACCTCTATGGTATAAATACTCGGTTCGGATGTCAAAAACAGTTCCAGGGTGTTCGCATAATTGCCTCGGCCATCCGGCACTCGCGTTGGCTCCCCCACGAGTTGGGTCAAGTTGTGGCTTTCAGCAAACATCTCCGCCAGCCTCCCAGCGTGGTCGATTCTGTTAGAATGTACCAACCAGCCGGAATTATGCACATTAAAATCGCCAAGGACAACAATTTCAGAAGCTGTGTGGTTGATCTGTATCCAGTCGAGGGTATGTGAAAGATGTTCGAAAAATGTCACCGGTCGATCGTCATTCGGGGAGCGGTAAAGACAACAAAGAAATTTAACGGAATTCCTCAGCACGACCTTCAACCATATGATATCCATGTTATTGGGTTCCAACGCCTCCATCCTCTGGCAAGCCAGATTGGACCGCGCGAAGACGCAGACTGCGGCCTTAAAACGGAATCTCGAATGTAAGTCGTATCCTGAGCAACGAAGATATTTCGAATCAGTTGACGAATCGACCTGGGTCTCAGTTAGGGCAAGGATATCAGGTTTCGTTGTTTGCAAATATTGGTGGACGGCGTTTACATTGGTATTGGTGAAACCGATGCCCCTGATGTTACAAAATGCCGACACCAGTCGAGCGTGGGCAGAGCCCCGAGAGCGAGCCCGGTTATGCGATGACGAACCTGTTAAAGTTCCATTATTTATCATGATATCTACATGATGTTCCCGCTGACATAGTCCTGTGGTGGGTTTCAACTGCGCTCCTGCACGGGAGCGGATTCGATAAACACCCACTGAATAACACTGGATAACAAGAAGGCGAAAAGAATGTCAAAAATACTAAAACGCACTGGATTGACTGTTGTTAATATTTTCTTCCTTTATTTATCGGTAATTTTTTACGTTGACAAAGCTGACTTAATTGCACTAAGGCGCTTAGTACATTTGAGTTCACTTAATTCACACTACAAATTCACACGAGTGATTCACAATAACTTTAGAAATTGTCGAGAGCACTTCGACTTTTTGGTTTGAATGTTTCTTCACTGATATTGAACGTCCGCAGTATGTCCACATAGTTTTTAGTTCGCGATAGCACGTTCGCACCGATTATCCATGGGTCCGGTGACAGCCCGATCGCACAATAAGCTATTCGCGAATTCTCTAGTACGAAATAAAAATTGAAACTTTAAGTTTTTTTTACGCATCCGCACTCTACAACCCGGGGGTAAAGGAGAACTCGACTCTTGACACGCGTGTATTCCCGACAGCGGATGAAATCTGACTTAGATTATGATGCAACTCACATCCATCTGTTCGATGGCCACGAATTGCATCGATAGGGGAGGGTTATATATGTGGGCGTATAGGAAAAGTACAATGCCCTGCGATGAGGACGATGATCGGTGGACACCTGATCAAACAGAAGTACATCGTTGGTGATGAATCCCAGAGATCGAAATAGATTTTTGTTTCAAAGTAAACAAAAACGCTATTTCACAGATCAATGGGGTATATGATGACGATGATGCACAGATGATGTATATGATGTGCCTATGATACAAAAGGGGTCGTCATGATATTTGCCTAAGATTCCTTGGAAACACCGATGTAGGCAATATCCAATCTAGTCATATGGCTCCGGTGCACAAGGAGGCAAATTATTTTGTTGACATAAGTCAACAGGGACCTCGTCGACGGCGGCAAAGGGTCAGGCTGGATGGATATGTGTTTAATTTAGGTTTTCAGGCGGGTCATCATATGCATGGCATGGGTAAGGTTACCTAAAGAATGATCTTTTCCATGCCCAAATTCCAGGATCGGTTGATAACCGATGAAAGGGAATTATCGCAAGTGTTGCGGACCTAAGGGTATAGGCGCGATATTCACTCATGAACCGTAGCAAGAATACCGGCTACAGCTATGTCAACAATTACGCTGGCCAGCGTGTATTTATCTTTTATAATTGCTGACTAGCTGAGCCGATTGTCTGGCACGGTGCATGTATGAATGAAATAATTTTTTGGAGTGCATGGTTGATAAGATTTAACTTTCAGGTGAAAGAGAATGAAGGATAGCTTACGCTGCCCCAAAATTGCAGGTAAGCATAGTGGGTTGGAAAGTGGTTAATTTAAGAGGATGGGCGGTTCTTTGGGAATGTATTAAAGAGCTGCCACAGTCCCCTCCGGAGATCTGAATGGGAGACTAGTTTACCCCCGGAATTCTTTATATCAGAAGGTACCATCATAACTTATCTCCGTGTCAGCCAGGGCCATCAGCCACACATCCGAAACACCGTCGAAGATTTCTCTCGGCCATATCGCGGAATGTACAGCGTGACGGGGTGGTATCTCACCTTGGGACCGACTACCACCTAACCAACCTTTTCTCGAACCGGTCCATCAAGATGGCCAGGGATTTCTCCCGACCATTTCACGGAGCCTAAAGCTTGATGCGGTGGTATTTCACCGGGAGCACAGGGCGTTGGGACCCCGGCTACCACTCGGCCTTTAGTCGCCTCTTACGACAAGCCGGCCTAGCTGTGAGTATATTCTAACGCTCTACTCACAGGGCAAGAAAGACACACATAAAACTCGCTGGGCGCAGAAAAGGAAGAACAAACGTGCAGCTGGTCAAATGCGATGGTCGGTGTACGGGCTGGCTGTATCGCCACCGTACGATAGGGGATCGATTTTTGATCGACGTTAAGTCAACATAGCTTCGCTGCGACGGCAAAGGCTACTAGATTTGGGTGCATGTTTATTTTAGGCATTGGATAATACACAGGAATGCTGGCAAGCAGGCAAAAATAATATCTTCTGTTTATGTAGAGTATACAGAAGCCTTTCGTTTAGAATAGCCAGCGTGAGAATAGTGGCTAGTCATTGTTTAGACAACGAATCATTAGACATGACCATGGGTATGGTTGTCTAACGTCAATCATATTCGTGCCCAAATCCCATGATCGGTAGATAACCGATAAAGGAAATTGGTCGCAACTGTAGCGAACCTTGGGATTGGAGCTATATTCACCCATGAACCGTAGCAAGAATACCGACTACAGGTGTGTCAACAATTGCTGACAAGCCGAGCCGATTGTCTGGCACGGTTCATGCAATATGAATGAAATAACTTGTTTGATGTGCATGCCTTCTGGGGTTTTACTTACAGGTGAAAGTTATTTGAAAGAAATCTTACAGTGCTCGAATGCAGGTGTTACACCTCACTTTACACCCCCTCCCAACATACATAACACAATTAAGATGCCATCATCTTAAACCCACCAATTCCCAAGATCCCATCATACAATTAAGATACAATCTTATTTTGCATATAATACAATACCCGCCTGTCCGGCAATTGAAATTCGTATCTTGCATACAATGCAAAAATTCGCATTCATTCGGAAGTAAAGCCTTCCCCAATCAAATTATATCGCATACGATAAATCCATGCCAAAGCATATGTCGTGCACTTGACCTTGCCTTTCGTTTCGCATTACGAAGAGCAAAACCAGACCTAAACGGTTTTATATTACAGGTACACATGTTAACACAATGTTTTACATGATATGGGACACGAGCGGTACTCATCAAAGACGTTAACGCAGCGGCAACGAAATGCTGATCGCAGCGAAAATGGCGGACGCAACGAGAAGTCGCAAATTAAACGTATGATACGATTTGCACGTAGGGCAATGCACTGCAATTGGTTCGGTCATTGCTGCTGCAAATCGAGTAAATATATGAATCGCTTCTGCTGCAATTTTTGCAGAACAATTAAGCGATTGTTGAAAATTGCGAATTAAGAATGACAGGCAATTAGCCCCCAATTAGGCTACACGCGCTGGGTAGAAAAAATGCTCCACCTGCAATTGTAGTCAATTAAAATGGTATATAAAGTGGCTGCAGGTGAGTTGAAAGTCGCACAATAACGAAGGCAAGAAGACTGCGGCCAACCATAAGCAAAGCGGGTCTTCTTGCGAGTAAATTATTATAGGGCAGTTAAAGTAATAATCCAAGCAAAAGGACTTGTCCTCCTGCAAATGAAATAAAAGTTAATCACTCTTGTTTTGACTAGTGAATTAACTAATGTAATTGTTGTAAAGTCTAGAATTAAATAGTGGTGATTTTAAACAATAAAATTTAAGTGCAAGTAAAAGAAAAGGTTCTATTTCGATTGCTACAAACAACCCAACCCAGAAGGAAGCACGCTGACCTAAGGCGCAAGAAGACAATCAAAGAAGTCACAACAAAGGAAGAAAAGTCCCCGGTTGAGAAAGACGCCCGCTGACCAAAGACGCAAGTAGGCAACCCTCAAATATCATGAATAAATATTAAAATTAGAAGTTGTATGTCCAATAAAAAAATTATACAACATCTTGGCGCCCAACGTGGGGCTATAACAAAATACTAACAACAACAACAATACGACATTTTGGCCATTAGCCGCCTGTTGCAGTTCCGCCTCATATATCACATGATACCATTCCGAAAAGACATACCACATGGAACGCCACCTATTGCTGAATAGACAAAAGCAAAATTGTCTATTCGTGTGACGTTTCCATGTTACTGTTTACAGTCCTTGTTTTACTACTGTACGGTGCTCACACTGTTTTTGACCTTTTTGTATACGGTGCTTTCAGCACCTGTTGTTTTGATAACGTTTTTGGGAGATGACGGTTGGTGCTGGACAGTTTTTAACTACGAGAGACTCTAATCATTCACTCAACGTGTTTTAAATCGTTTTTAATGTGACATTAAAATTCGTAATAAAGTTAAATTAATGTAAAGTGTTAAAAAATGTTGTTTTAAACTATTTGCTATTACCGGGCTATAACGCCACAAGATTGCTGGGCAACAACGCCATAAGGATTTTGCTGTCACGTCGAGGAACCTATCTCGACGCTGAACACCACCCAATAATTAAATAACGAATGATAACATCTGGGGTTACTCTCAGGTGTTACATTTTGATAAATAATTAATAAATGATAATATCTGGGTTTACGCTCAGATATTAGATTACAATAACATTGTGCGCCCGAACAGGGACTCATAATAACCCAATTAACCCAATAGAAATTCCGATAACTAATTATTTAAATGTTTATATCGGAGGTCAAATTTCGATATAACACAGGTAAGTATAGTGGTTTATGAAGTGAGGGAAAAGTAGGTTGTTTTAAAGAAATGGATGGTTCTTTAGGCAGGCTTCAAAGAACCGCCAAATCATTGTTCGGGTAGCCCCTTGGTGTCCTCCGAAAGGTGAGTTATGGTATTCCGCGAGTAACTTTTGTATTTCATTAGGATCTGTTAGAAGCTTCTTTTTATTGGAGAAAACGTACATTGTCACGTTGAGGTGAGCAAAAGTTTCTTTTAGCAGGTTATTGAGTGCTACTTTTGATTCGTTTTCTATCATGGGGACTAAAATTCCAATGGAATTGAAAGTCCGGTTTTTGCAAATCTTCTTCAGATCAATTAGGGAACTTTTAGCGGTTTCCTGATCGCTTAGGTTTCTGAAGGGCAATGGCAATGTGATGGCGCATAACCCATCTTATTCGTGAAACGTAATTTCACCTACTTGGTGAAGTTTGGGATTCTTCCTGCCAGGTTTACTTTCTCTGCAGAGTCTATCAATGGCAGGATTATAATACGTAGTCCAAGTTTTTTCTTGGTATATATGGACCCTGTTTGTTCCTGCCATACAAGATTGGTAGTATCTTTGTATGATTGTGCAGCCACATCTTCTTCGAGTTTGGCTTTACTTCGTGTGGTGACGAGGATATTATTTTTGATGGGATCGACTGGGGTAGTCGTTGTTATACGCCTGAGAGCATCAGAATTTGCATTTTGCTTTCCTTTCGTGTTTCGCCGTCGTTTAAGGTTCGGCTAGCGAAAGCAATAGGTTTATCTGGGCCTATTGTTCCTTGAGATAGCACTGCTCCTAACGCAACATTGCTAGCGTCAGTGGTTATTATGAATTCCATCTTGAAATCTGGGTATGCCAATATTGGAGGGGTTATAACCTTTCTTTTTAAAGTTGTGAATGCCTTATCACAAAAGGCATCCCAATGAAATGGAATATTCTTCCTGAGCAATCTTTTATTAATAATATCTTTTTGTTTCTTAGACGTTGGAAACGTTTTTACCGCTTTAGTTTTTTCTGGATCTGGTTTTATACGTTCCTTTGAAATAACGTGCCCCAAGTAGGTGAGCTCCTTCCTCATGAAGTGACACTCTTCTGGTTGGATTTTCAGATTGTGTCCTTGTAATCGCTCGAAAATTCTACTGAGTCGAGAATTGTGATCGTTCAGATCGTAACCGTAAATTATCATGTCATCTACATAGACGAAACATTCGATTGCTTGGGGACCCATGAGTACATTGTTCATAAGGCTCTGGAATGTGGCGGGTGCGTTTTTAAGTCCGAAGGGCATTCGATTATATTCCTAATGTCCGAAGGGTGTGCTAAACGCTGTTTTTGCCTTGTCTCTGTTGGCCATGCGTATTTGGTGAAAACCATTTGCTAGATCTAAAGTGCTAAAATATTTAGCTTTTCCTAGCCACAGTGTGGCGACCCATAGCAATAAATAAAACAATCAACAGTTTTAGCGGTACTTTTTAGTGATTGGAAAGGCATCATATATATATATATTTTATAAATCCAAAGAAATCATTTGGAATTGTGATTTGGTACAAACGTTGCAGAGCGGTAAACTTTGACTAAGTAAATTTTTTTCGCAATCTTGAATTACAAGTGTTTTTTTGATATAAATTAAATTTATTGTCAGTTTTAATTATACGTATAAATAAAAACTACATCATGATAAATAATAGTGATCAAGGTATGGAAAATCATATTTAATATATAGAAAAATGTGTTTGTTTCGTATTTTTATGTATTGTGACGTTTAAAGTGCAAGTCTAATTGGAAAATTTAAAATTTTGTGATTTTTGTGTTTAGCTAAGATTTTTTAAAAAACATCAAAAAGCGTCTTTGAGATTTTTGATGTTTTGTGATGTTCTATGTATCTATTGATCATATCCGTAAGCGAAATTTTGCGCAAATTTGCGGTTCTGCAATTTTTTGACGTTTGTGTAGGCTTAACTCCATCAATCAAAAACGGTGACCTTTTCCAAAGATGGATTGAGAGTGAGAAGCCAGTGAAGATAATTGCTGTTGCTGAAAAATTAAGTGAATTACTGGGTCTAGAAGGGTCAGATGAAAATATTGAACCTGAAATTCAAAGAGTTTCCAAGTATTTTTGTTTGACATTAAAGAGAAAATGGGAAAATTGCCAAAGAAAGCGAAATAAATGTATGCAAGTTAATGAAAGCTGGCTAAACCTCAATTTGACATTGCCAGCAAATATTTTAACTCATTGGAGAAATAAAAATAGTTTAAATGCACCAGGCACGAGCAGAGGTAGACCGTCAAAATGATTTGAGGAATGCAGTGAACGCACGAAAAAACGTCGGGTTCATGAATTAGCTACGCAGCACAGTTCAGAGGAACTAAGCTATGCTGCTAACATTTCAAATCGGTTTTCAAAGGCTCCACAAAACTCGAATAAGACGTTAACTCTGCAACAAACGCTATATACAACTCGCTAGCATTGTATTTAGATTTGGATTTGTCTAAGAGAAAATACGCTCTTCTACGATCTGTTGTAAATGGCCTTCACAAAGACTGTTTTCCCAGTTACTATAAATTGAAAAAATATAAATCTGATCTATTACCCGAAATTGCTGTTGCGTCGGAAACAATTGCTAAAATTAACCTCCAATCGCTTTTAAATAAATCACTTATTAATTACTTCGGATCCTCTGATTTCAAATATAAGATTCAAAAGCTCATATATGCCTAAAATAGATCCACATATTGAACATTATCTACTTCGAAATGGTGCAGAAAGTTTTACGCTACCAATAGACTTGGCCGATATAGGTGGAACATCATCATCGGAGAGCGATAGCCATTAATAATTAACATACATATGCACATATTTGTTATTTCAAATTAATTTATTATACCTTGTTGCGAAACAAGAAGCAACAAAACCAACATGCTGGGGAAATAAATTATAGCTTCCACCAATAAATCCAAAAGTAAAGCTTGCCAATGATGTAGAAACCAACTCAATGACTGCAACGTCCTAGAAGTATGCAAGGGAAAGCCAACTCCAACAATTTTGAGCAAGGCAAGACACATATGAAGTGTGCTGTTAGGAGGCTAAAGAGGCATTAAAACCAACGTCAAGCTATAAACATTGCCAGCGGATAAAGCGTTTGTGGATAACCAGTACCGCTGCCGAACGATGACACACTACGGCAACTGAATTCCAAGGCACAACGGAAGATGGCTGTTTTCTTGTTTTGAAGTACAGTGGCTGCGGCAGTGCGGTTAAAAACAAACCAACCAAGGTGCGTTGGTTAACGTTTTGATATAGCTGAAAGTTCAGTTGCGGTTATAAGTTGAAGTTTTTGAATATAGAGATATGTTTTGAATTACATTATAAAAGTAGAAGTTAGTGGCAACAGTGGACGGTTTTTTTTTGTTTTCTAAAAGGTGACAATCGTTCCAAACCACAAAATATAATTATTGTAAATTAATACCATTTTTGTGTGTTTATTTTATTTTGCTTATTTGAAAGAGAATAATATTTGGTCCTTCGAGCCGGATAGCTTGGATTGCTGATTACTGATCTTGCGCTCGATATTACTATTGATCTTGCGCTGGATGTGAGTGATCTTGGATTGCTGATTACTGATCTTGCGCTGATCACTGGATGTTCCTGATCTTGCATTGCGGATTACTGAGCTTGTGCTGGATAGTACTACTGATCTTGCGCTGGATATTACTGATCTTGGATTGCTGATTACTGGAGTTGTGCATCGATCTGCTGGAGATCAACGTTATCATACACTGGGTGAGGAATCCGCTTGTGAACAAGACCAAACGTGGTCTGCAGAGGATTGAAGTCGGAGTTCATCATTCATCAGGAGCATCAGTCTGTTTCAAAGACGATCTTGTTGGCGTGATCCTGTTGGCAGATTTATGACCAGGTAGGTGGCAATTTATAATTTGTATTGATTAATTTTGATCCGAATTGGATCGTAACATAAGAAAGTGGTGTGGTGTGTTTAAAAGTGACTACAGCGACGGTCGTAATTTGCGATATATCAGTGTTATCGGTGGATACAAGGCAGACATCATCTTTATTAATTTCTATTTCATCACTTATTAATTTCGATTTTTAACTTCGGAGTGTATTTGGCTGTGTTAAATAATAGTGTACATAGGACAAAACATTCTTTTTTTAATAAAATAAAATAAATTTGTACAATAACCTATTCACGATCGTACTGGGCAAGACATCTTTCCCCTTTAATCCAGAGCTGAGTCTGGCTTCGGAGGTACGAAGCGCTAAAAACAAATTTGCATTCCCAAGGACTTCGCAAACAACGAACAATCCAGGGTGAGGTGCTGGGAACAGTGGACAACCAATATAGCTGATTAAGCTATAACATTAAAGAAGCAGAAGAAAGCGTACAATTGAGATGCAGAACAAAACTTTTATTTCTCTTCTTCAGTTAATTAATTGTTTTGGGTAATCAGCGAAATAAATAATAGCACGAAATAGTTTCTATGTTTCATTTTCTAAATTCTACAATTATAACGACAAGCTAAACAATTTCGTTCGAAAGGATAAGAATTTTACCATACAATAATCAATCTATCAAATACAGTCCACTTTTCAAAATTCGGAGTTGTTCATTTGTCAATCCAAGGCTGTTTATTGGTCTACAATCTACAAAATAAATTTCAGATAGATCTGCAGAAATCGTTCCAGCGATCTCAGCATTTTTGGCTGCTGACATTCCTCTATTCAATTTGTCAACGGCGTTGCAGATACTTTACGACACACGGGGTTCATTTTAGAAGTTGAGTCGTCAACAGAACAATTCACGACAACCTTTTACGCATTTCATCCGGGCTACATTTCCACAGAACATAATGAGCAAGCAAAGAACGGCAAACCTGATCGACTGTTTGCAGAACATTGCAAGCGAATTAACCGCCGATCATAAAGCATACTTGGCCTTGGATCATTCATCCAAGTCTATGCACATGAATGAGGCGCGGTTAAGGAACCTGGAGCAAGCGTTCGAAGACGCAAGGGGGCTTCATCAGAGGATAATCGCCGCTCCAAGTGATGAAGCCAAGGCGAAATATATGGAGGAGTTGACTTTCCATCAGCTCAAGGAATTGTACTACAGCTATTCCTCTGAGCTGAAGGCACAGTTACCCCACATAGAGTCCCAATCACTATTGCACAACTCGCTCAACGGCTCCATGGGAGGAACAAAGTCGCCAACGGCTGAATTAAAGCTTTCCCCCATCAAGATACCAACCTTCTCCGGCTCCTATCAAACTTGGCCGGAGTTTAAAAGTTTATTTGAGAGCCTAATCATCAGGAACACCACCATCTCTGATGTGCACCGGCTGCACTACCTCAAGGCAAACTTGAGTGGAGATGCGGAACGCTTGCTTCGAAATACGGCAATAGTGGACGGCAACTTCGAATCAGCATGGGAAACCCTGGTCAAAAGATACCAAAACCTGCGGTTGCTCAAGGATAACCAGTTCAGCCTACTTTTCAATCAGTCTGCACTCACGTATGAGTCGGCTGACGGAATCAAGGCACTGGTAGCCACCACCAACGAGGCCAAGCAATCCCTTCAAAACCTTGGAGTCTCAGTTGCAGCATGGGAAGATGTTCTAATCTATCACACGGTTCAGAAACTTCCCCCCAATATGCGCGGTTTATGGGAATCGCATATTGCATCGTATGTCGACTATACAGCTTATGACGTGGTGGAGGATTTCTTCCTTACAAGGGCAAGAACTTTGGATGTTATGGAACAAACGACGTCCAGTGTTCCTCACGGGAAGTCCAGGGGAACACCTGCTACAATTCGTGTTCATAATACAACCGTCGACAAGTGTTCAATGTGCTCGGGTACACACTCGCTCCGTAAGTGTTATAGATTCCAGGCTCTCAGTCCTTACAGGAGAAGAGACTTAGTAGACAAGCGCCACCTGTGTGCCAACTGCCTGTCGAACACTCACAGAACTCAAGAGTGCACGAGCAGGTTTACTTGTATACATTGCAAGCGAAGACATCATTCGTTGCTGCACTCTGACGATATTCGCCCGTCCACTCCTAAAAACGACTCTGCTTCGGTGACGACTCCAGCTGACACATCTGCCGCCCAGAGTCATCAAGCACAATCAGCACAGGATTCAGCGGTCTCCACCAGAAAAACTTCGGCATTCAACGCCTGCATCGTTGAAAACAACAATATACAAACTGTTCTTTTGGCTACAGCTATAGTCAAGGTCTACACAACCACGGATCAGCCTTTCATGCTGCGAGCTCTCTTGGACCCTGGATCGGAAGCATCCTTCATTACCAAGTCAACATCACGGACATTGAGGCTCAAAGAAGAGAATGGAAACATGTCCATCTATGGCATCGGAGACAAAAGGATGAGTGCATCAACGCAGAAGGTATCATTCATCATCCAATCCAAAGTCAACGAAAACTTCACATTACCGATTCAAGCATTTGTTTTGCCCAAAGTCACCGCGGCACGTCCCATGCGCAATATACAATGCAGGAACTGGGACCATCTAAAGGGTATCGAGCTGGCTGATCCGACTTATTACATGCCCGGCAAAGTCGACATCCTTCTTGGGGGGCGATGTTTATTCGGCGCGTCTTCTGGATGGGGTGATCAAGGGAGCGTCCGGCACCCCTATAGCCCAACGAACCGAACTGGGTTGGGTGCTATCTGATGGCATCATTGATATCCGATCATCGATAACATCCCTTCACGTACGAACGAAGGGCTCTGAGTTGGATTCTCGATTGACGAGAAGCGGTGGAATGGCAAATGTGGAACAAAGAAAGATGCGTTCACCCTTCGGGAAATCACATCAGCAACAAACGAATCATGAACATAGACTGCAACCACCAGTGAAGGAAGTGGTGCGCGCAGCGTCAGGACTATCTCATTCAGCAGTGCGTTCTCCGGTCCGACCTATTGCTCAGCAGATTATTCTTCCTGCTAGCAGCCTAAATACGCAACCTCTCTGGCTCAATCAAGTGCCTGTTTTGGTTCAACACGATCTGAGCAACAATGCAGTTCCTGATGGGTATCATATGCGGTCACAGCACACGCAACAACAACAATCGCAGCAACAGCATGCACATTATGATGAAAATCATCATGAAGATGATAGTGCTCCACAGACCCGGACTGCACCAGATTCATCTATTAAGGATCACGCTCGACGACGTCGACAGTGGAAAGACAAATCAGGTGATGGTACCTACCCGTCAAACTCCAGAGTAGCCAACAACACTGGAGAATTAATTTCCATGAACCATCTTACCAGTGGATTGAATACTCTGACAGGCAATGATGCCGACACAAAGTTCAGTTCCCATCCAGAAACTCGCCCAACGCCAAGCAGTGGCATTAGCGGCGTAAGTGGGACACATCCCCAACTGCAACAGCATCAGCCACATCAATCACTTCGGATTCGAAACGCAGATGATCCTATGTAGGTGGCGGCTACTCCAACATTTCTGGTATCGGCACAGGCGGGCCATACTCAGAAGATGGCGAACTTACAACCTATCAATTTCAACGTTGCACAGCCAACTTTAACACAACGAAGTGGATCTCATGCTGAATCATCGGTTTTATCTAATGCACCTCGATCTCAGCAATTACTAAACGGCCACATTCCAAACCAAGGTGTGGCAGCACAATTACCACTTCAACATATTGACGACCACATCGCTCAGTTACACCTGCCAAATGGTCTCAATGGTCCGATCGTTGCACAATGGCCGTCGCAGTTTTCACGGAGCTTACCAGGATATAATCAAATCAACCGGAAGCTTGACCTCAATTTTGAACAATTGGATAATACAAATATTCACCGAATCGTTGCCGCGACTGATGCGGCAAATATCGCCTTTCAGGCACTTCCTCCACAACATGTCGGAGAATTGCAAACATCGATAACTGCACCTGTTATGCCAGCCCAGAGCATCCGATTGTCTGGCATGGCTTCACCAGCAGGCTCTCGTCAATTGCAAATGGTTCAATCAGGAACCCCTGAACCGGCTAGGATTTCTACGCCATATAATCTGGAAAATGTGAATTCAAATTCACGATATACCAGCAATAATAAGCCAGCGAAGGTGTTCCACCATCACAAACAAAGACGTATGAGAACCCCATACATGAGGTTATATGGCGGAGTCCTAAAAAAGCGTAAAAACGAGAGAAACCAATTCCTCCTCCTGTAGCTGTATCAACAATTTATCAAAGTGATGCCATCAACAACAACAACGACGGCATTACCTAAAATTACAACATACACCGATTCTGTTAATGATTTAACAGTCATCACATCTAATTAACAATAGCTACAACATTAGCGCCCAATGGCCAATTGTGTCCTCTATCTGTCGCACTCACACCAACACACACCCACACACACTGATAACTGACATATGAGTTACGTGAAGTATAATCACCGAAACATAACCAATTATATTACATAATTCAATTACAATTAATCTTACCAAATATATAGTATAATATAATTAACCCACACACACTGATAACTGACATATGAGTTACGTGAAGTATAATCACCGAAACATAACCAATTATATTACATAATTCAATTACAATTAATCTTACCAAATATATAGTATAATATAATTAATTATTACCACCTCACCTTACCACGATGTCTCCAATGAACGAGACAATCACTAGAAAGCATTTAGGTCTCAATCACAAGTATTCCCTTGATTACAGCGGCCAAACCACCACTGCGCTGACACACCTCACCTGGATAGCAGGAAGGAAGACGCGCCTGATGATGCTTCATTGCCGGCCCGGGAAGATGTTGCGAAACAAGAAGCAACAAAACGAAGATGCTGGGGAAATAAATTATAGCTTCCACCAATAAATCCAAAAGTAAAGCTTGCCAATGATGTAGAAACCAACTCAATGACTGCAACGTCCTAGAAGTATGCAAGGGAAAGCCCACTCCAACAAGTTTGAGCTTTCACGTCTGTCATAAAGGCAAGACACATATGAAGTGTGCTGTTAGGAGGCTAAAGAGGCATTAAAACCAACATCAAGCTGTAAACATTGCCAGCGGATAAAGCGTTTGTGGATAACCAGTACCGCTGCCGGACGATGACACACTACGGCAACTGAATTCCAAGGCACAACGGAAGATGGCTGTTTTCTTGTTTTGAAGTACAGTGGCTGCGGCAGTGCGGTTAAAAACAAACCAACCAAGGTGCGTTGGTTAACGTTTTGATATAGCTGAAAGTTCAGTTGCGGTTATAAGTTGAAGTTTTTGAATATAGAGAAATGTTTTGAATTACATTATAAAAGTAGAAGTTAGTGGCAACGGTGGACGGTTTTTTTTTTTGTCTTCTAAAAGGTGACAATCGTTCCAAACCACAAAATATAATTATTGTAAATTAATACCATTTTTGTGTGTTTATTTTATTTTGCTTATTTGAAAGACAATAACATACCTATACATAATTCTTTTATATCAATGTTTTGAAGTTTATTAAACTATAAAATTGTTAACATACTTAAATTTTTAAATAAACTTTGAAAAAACATGCGCAAGCTTAGAAAATAAATTTTGAGTTTAAAAATAAAGTTCGCTGCTCAACTCTTTTTTTTCTTTTTAAGAAGCTGGACAGGCCATTTTTGCAGGTTGATACCTTTTTTTTAGGTCCTTGCATAGATAACAAATGTAAAAAGAGATTAAATGCAAAGTATTCATATTTTAGTTACTAAAACCAGAGATATTAATTTTGTCGTTTTTCCCATAGACTCGTCCCACTGTGAGCTGGTCCAAAATATCTGTAATATTGGGCAATGGATATGCATCTCCGACTGTTAATTTATTTAATGCTCTAAAATCGACAACCACTCTCCATCGTTTAGTTCCATCAGGTCCTGCCATTTTGGGTACTAATAGAAGTGGGGAATTCCAAGGACTGTAACTTGGTTGTACCACGCCATCATGAAGCATATCATTCACTTGTTTGTGGATTTCTTGCTTCGAGCTATCTGGGAGGCGATATGGTCTTATGTAAAGTGGGGGCTGTTCTTCCTCAGTGATAATTTGATGCTCTATGGCGTCAGTGTGTGTGAGATGGTCGCCCTTTAAGTAAAACAGATTGATATAGGTACGACAGATATTCAGGATAGATTTACTTTCCTCCTGGTTACAATGACGCAATTTTAGGGGTGATTCTAACCGTTGAAGCCTATTTTTTAGAAAATTTTTAGTTTCGTCCGCCTGTAACACATTGTAGTCATCCAGATCTTCCCATCCGGCTTCTATATCGTTGGTGCTTATTTCCTGGTCGGTGTCTAATGTGTTCATTAGTAGTACCTTTATTTTGTTGTCCTGTGGTGTTGTCAAAGTATTACCCAGATATATCCCTGGCATGATCTCGGATTTTTTAATTATCAGTTCTTGACTGGATTTTTCTTTAAATGGAATCTCCATTATTTGTTGAGATCGTGAATGCAATTTTATGTATTCGACCGTGGTGTTTTGTTTTAGATTTTCTGAGGATATTGGCGTTTCAGGTTCATATTTTCCTGAACTTAGTTTTGCAGTTTCCTTAACTTTTCCGTTACCACAAACTTTATTTAAATGGGAAGAGGAAGATTCACGTGTGGTTGGTTTCGTTGTGTTTGTCACAGCATCAGATCCGGCCCGTAGACAAAAGGATTCGGATGTTGACTCACGAACGGTGTTGTCCAATTTTTCATGAATGCCTGTATTTTCCGTGGAAGACACCTCTTAAGACGTGGCATTCGGAATATTTTCCTTGACCTCGTTATAGTTTCCTAAAAGCTGCTCGAGTTCTACCATGGTTCTCTTCTTCACAGCGAATTTAAGCAATCCCTTCTTAAAGTTAATGTGGCACTGGTGCTTCGTGAGGTTATCGCTTCCCAGTATGCCATCGTGCTGAAATTTTACATTTTTGCCTATCACAAAAAGGTTATGCTTAAAAGGAATGGTGCGCTTGTCAGTTCTGAATTCGAACTCCCTCAATACCTTTCCGGATGTGCTGACCGTTTTTCCAGCAATGGTGGATATAGTCACTGGGTCTGAATTATCTACAGATTGTTCAATATATAGGTTGTCTAATTTGATCAGGCTGATGATGAAGAAAGTCGAGTATTGTTTAACCGATGGGTTAAATTTTACACGTATTACTAGCTCCTTAAATTCAGGGCAGAAAAATACGCGCATCTGAAAATTTACATCGGGATGGGGTGTATATCGGCGATTGTCTGGACTCGAGAAGGATTGCCGTTGCTTGCTGCCCGAGTGAGTTCGTTTCCCTGTTGTGAATTGGATACCCTGTTAATATTTTGGTATTGTCGGGTGTTTTGATTTCCAATGCGAGGCAAGTTTGTCATTGTCCTATTTTGAGATTGATTGGATTGGTTTCTAAAGGGATTTCGACTCGTCGACGGTTGGTCCTGGTTTCGCACATGAGCTAACCTTGTTCTGCACTCTGCCTGAGTGTGGTTATACTTCCGACAGTATGTGCATTGGAGACGTTCAGCCTATGTCTTAATGCGTTGGGGGACGAAATTTGGGAAATAAGTGTTGCGATAGCAAGTCGCAGAAGTATGTCCCCTCTTGTTGCATGTTTGGCAAACAATTTGTTGATTATTTCTCTTAAAATTATTAGTGGAAGTTAGCATTGTGTTATCGCTACCTAATCTTCGAGATTGTTCTAAAGCCTAACTGATAGCTGCTTTAAGATTTGAAGCCCTATGCGCTTTTACTAAGATTTTGAGGCTGGTATTTCTTATCGCATCCTCAAACGTATTCAACGCGAGTTTCTAATTTTCAGCCAGAAGATATGTTCTGACTGCAGGCTCAGGTGAACTAGCGTATGTGGCGCTGTCCAATTCATGCAGGTGGTGTGCGAGTCTATTTGCAAATTATTTCGCACCCTCCTTGTTATCCTGCTTCGTTGCCACTAAATTATTTTTCGCCGCAGTCCTAGAGGTGAGAGTTTTAAATTCTCCTTCTAATTCGGATACCAGTTCTTCCTAAGTTGGAATGGTTTTATGCCTGATGCAGCCACGCGCCGGTCCCTGCAATCTGGTCTTTACCACCCTTAGATTGAAAGATTTCTGGTTGTCGTGTGGGGGGTAAGAAAGGTTGTATGCCAACGTATGGCATGTATTCACTAACTCCCCAACGATGTTGCTGCACGAAAATGATCCTCAGGAAGTCCACGAAAAGAGATTAAATAAAACGCACTGGCTTTAACTGAAGGGAGTTCTTTTATTTATTTTTTTTTTTAGCACGCACATTGTTAATTCTATCACATTCGTATCCTTATTTAAATAGATGAACTTGAAATGTATTCAATATACTCTTTTACACTCTTAAGATGATTTTAAATTAATAACTCTTCGTTTTCATTTGGTTAGTTTTTTTTTATTGTTGCCGAAATACGCGACGCGACCTTTCGCCCTGGTGATTAAGATGTGACTTGCGCGGCAGCGTGACTGCGCGCGATGGTGATTGAATAGCGACTGGTGTGAATTGGGGTTGAAATTCATATTTCATTCACACAGGACAACCAAAAGAGGCCACGCCTCTGCTCTCTCAACCCCACGCCCGTCAAAGTGTGAGTAACTTTTGTTAATAGGGTAATTGACGGACATGAAGAATGAGAGAACAGAAAACATGATATGCTGTGATCTCGTGGTAGCCTTGGTTGTGTGTGTTGGTATCAGATGCAGCTACTGACACGACCTACTGACCCAGTAGGTACGGCTATGGTGTAGTTAAAGCGCATTGAACCGTGGAAAGAAATACGAATGAGAGGGAAACCTAGCTGATGTTACTCCCCTGCAAAAAGAGATCATTGATCCCAAGCGAATGGGTGATCTGGGAGAAAGTCGATAGGACGCCGCTGATGTTTGGGAAATAATTCGCGTGAGAACCAGACTCTAAGACGCTGAAATTACCCCAGCTATTTTGCTATGATGCAACAGCGTCGTTCTTTTAGACTTGTTGTTGCTAACCGACATTATGAGATTTCCGATGGGAAACTCATGGTTAGCAAGAATGGAGTTGCCGTATGACATTTATGTAGCTAAACTCAATTATGCATTATCTGCAAAGGATGCTGAGTTTAACTATACGTCCGTTTGAAATGTTTTACAGGGGAATACATATAAAGGAAATGGGTAAGTATGACGCGCTGAAGGCGGTCGAAATTAGGTGGAAATGTTGGTTGGAATTGTGGGTTGTTTCTCATGTGGAATAGAGAAACCCCACACAGTCGTCTTGTGCTTGTGAGAACAAAATGTCTCCACAAGAGACGAATCCATCTAATTCGTCCGGATTACCGTTGAACGTCGGCACGAATCGTAATATGTCACTTAATCCCATAGGGAAATTCATTCTAGAACTCTGATCGCGTATTTCCGTGCGCAAAGTTTCCGTTTTCTCGTCTTCGCGATTCTGTGTGATCTCGGGCTCAGGTCTTTGTGAAGGTGTACCCGGTTTTCCTTTATCATCCACAACGTATTTACAAAAAAGTCCTTCCAAAATTATGACGATAAAAAGCAAAGAGCATAAAGAGAAGATCTTCATTATTTTGAGATAAGATGGCCAAGAGAAAAGATGAGAACAAAAACAAGAGAAAGTACCTTCCAACTTGGTTAGTTTGATCTTATGAGAAAACCTTTGTTCTACTTAAGGTGAGAGAAACAACCCTTTCGCCCTATGGAAAAAGTGCCCAAGCCGTCGAGAGAGAAAAATATCTTAAAATAGATTTTCCAAAGAAACGCAAATGATACAAAAGGAAAAAGATCCAGCACACAAAAATGTCCAGAACGACGCTAAAGACAAAGGACCAAGAATTTTAAATTTGTCCGTTATTGTTCAATTATACCTAAAAAGTATCAGAAAAATCTTCCCGAAAAGTCGAAATAATCTTGGAAAATATATGTATACTCGTATATGTATGTACAGTAAAATGTATATCTTTATTTTAAGGTTTAATTAATGGTATGAATTTACTTTTAAATTACTTTGTGTGGATTACTTTTTGAGGAGGCCTGTTGGTTTATTCTTACGAAATGCAAAAAGTAATCAACATAAAATCTATTTTTCCTAGTAACGTGAATTCACTGGCAAAGGATATGGTGCCAAAAATCGAAGTGACTAATACAACGACTGTCCTATGGTGTTCTAGGTTTCAGATTTAGTTTTCAGAATAAAGTCATAAAATTAAGATTGTGTGTGTATGAATGTGAGATTGATTTTGAGACCATGGTGTCAATTTGTGCACTTGAGAGAGTTCTCTTTTCCTCGTGCTAGTAGAGTCAAGTTATTTGAATATGAGAATAAAATAAAAGTGAATGAAATTGTTTATTATTTTATCCCATAACTCCCACAGTAGTATTAGTTTTAGTTACTACTGGTCTCGCTCTCAGGTAGCGTGTCTCCTTGTCCTGAAAAGGATGAGGGATCTCTTAAGACCGATCCTGAGGGGACCTGATGTAGTCGCCGCCGTGCTACTCAAACCTTGAGGGAAGAGCAACGACCAACCCGTTCGTGGGACGTCGTTTCAAGAATAGTGTCCTAGCGCCGTGCAACCTGGCGCCTCCTGGTCCGAAATCGAGGAAAGCTGCAACGATCTGTTTTGTGGGCGTGCCACCATTCTACTCACCGGTTCTTGGTTGGAAGTCGTCGCCTGTGCTGGAGCAGCCAAAGTTTTGTAACGAACGCACAATTCCAAATAATAAAAATACGTTTGATATCGTAAATTCACTTTTATTTTATTTACTTGAAAAAAAAGGACGATTCTTCTAGGGACACCACCTCCAAGGACCTTGCTCTATGATGTTACTTAGATACTGTTTGCCCTGATCGTGGTCCTGCAGCACTTCCGTCGGGGACCATGTACGTTAATTACCAGCCTCTACGAGATCTTTTTTTTTTTTTTTTCAAAACTGTATTTATTAACCATAATTAGAATTTGTACATTTAAGTAATACAGTGACTTAAAATTAAATTCGTGACAATTGCTTACATGTAATTATTATTATAATACATTTTCGAAACAATGTTTTTAAAGTTACAGGCTAGATGTGTGTTTATACATTTAGTAGGGTTTCGTCTTCCTGGAAAAGGCCAGAAAACCAGGAATTTCTTATTTTTACTTTACTTAATCTAAACCTAACCCTAAATATAAATATAACTTAACCTAACTTATTCTGATTATTATAAAGTGAGCTATAAACAAAACAAAGTTTTATAATTAATGGGATATATGAATTAAAGGATGTGGAATGAGGTCAGTTATGGGTTTGAGGAAGAGTATTTCTTTCCGGTTGTTCGTTGGAGAAACATAGGATGTTGGAAAATGGTTGGACGTTACAGTATTTGAACTGGTTAGGGGTAACTTCGGTGTTGTGGTATATGATCTCGTTTGAATCATTTACCAGTCTGCCTGAGGCGAAGATAGCTCTGGTGTGGAGACAGTTGGGATAGTTAGTTCTGATATCTAGAGGGTTCTCTAAGAGCGGGGTTATTATGGGATTGGGATTATTTTGTAGGTTTTCGATAAATTTGATAGATTGCTCGAGGAATCGTCTATCGAGGCGCTCAATACCAGCGGTATTGTAGAGTTCGACGTTACTATAGTACTTATAGGAGTTAGGACGACGATGTAACCCAGAGACATACCTAAAGCATTTTCTTTCGAATACTCGTAATTTCTCCATTTGGGAGGGAGTGATATGGTACCACAATGGGCACGCGTACGTGAGTGTGGGCCTGATAATTTGTTTGTAAATGAGCAGTTTGACTTTGTGAGAGAGACTATTAGGTTTCCACATTACCCTTCTACAGAGATTAATCTGAATTGTGGCTTTTTGAAGGGAATTTTTAATGTGGGACGAAAAAGACCAGTTATTAGAAAAAGTGATTCCCAGATATTTTAGGGTTTTGGAGGGTTTTATTAGAGTGTTGTTTAGGTTAAGTTTAATTTTGTTGTGGCAGCGTCTAGTGTTGTTTGTACAGTGCTCGTGTTTGCCCTTGAACACTATGAGCTGCGTTTTATTTGGGTCAAGGTGAATTTTCCACTTATTGAAGTCTGATGATAGGTTAGGGAGAAAGTTGTTAATGCGATTTCTTGCAGCCTTAACAAATTTGCTGCTAGAGTAAATTAATGTATCATCAGCATAATTCAGCATCACAACATTAGGAGATACGGGTTGAGGAATATCCGCGGTATATAACAGATATAAAATTGGCCCTAAAATAGAGCCTTGGGAAACACCCGCAGTTATGTTGTGGGTTTCTGAGACGGAAGAATTTATTCTCACAACGAATTTTCTGTCAGAAAGATAAGACGCTAAGAGCTTTGTTGTGTGAGAGTTTAGATTAAATATGGAGTGCAGTTTGTACAGAAGCCCTGAGATCCAGACGCAATCAAACGCCTTAGAAATATCGAGAGATATACACACAGTAGGGCTTTGGTTTTGGAGACCAGTTGTAACATCGTGTGTAAGTTTTAGTAGAGCATGACATGTGGATTGTCGCTTACGAAATCTGAACTGACAGTTAGGGATGAGGGCATTCTCATTGGCAAATGAGAGAAGATTTTGGTAGATCTTGAGTTCCAGTATCTTACTTAATGTACTTAATAGGGATATTGGACGATAATTGAAAGCGCTATTACTACTACCGGGCTTCTTAATAGGAATTACTACCGCAGTTTTCCAGTTCTCTGGGAAGTGCGATGCATTAATTATATGATTAAGAAGAATGAGAATGGGAAGTAGATTCTGTGGGCGTAGCCTTTTAAATAGAAGGCGTGGGATTCCATCTAATCCAGTTGACTTTTTGTTATTTCCTGATCTTACGATCTCGGATAATTCGTCTGCAGTTAGAAAAGTTGTAGTGTCTAAGGGGTGTGAAGCTATGTTTGTGTTGTTAAATTCACCGATGAAAGGAGTAAAAGATGTGAATAATCTGTTTGAGATGTATTCGTTTACTGTGTTCTCGAAGCCGGGAGTTGATAGAGAATTATTTTGCTCATGAATCTTTGCAAAGTGTTCTGCGAGGCAATTTGCTATGTCCGTATCGGACTGGGCAATATTATTGCTGATTGGGTTGATGAGATGATCAATTTGGGGTTTATATTTACGACCAGTTAATTGGTTGATGTTTTTGAAAAGATCCCGATTTGGTTTGATATTTTTAAGTGTGGAGATGTAGTTTTCATCTGCGAACTTTTTCAATTGCTCATTTATCAGAGTGGATAGGAGTTGGATTTGGCTTTTAATAAAGGGGCAGTATCTTGTATTGAGTTTACGGCGGAGCTGCTTTTTAAGGCGCAATAATTTGGTTAGGATGCTGGGCAAAGGCTTTCCTAAATAGTTATGAGGAATGGTTGTCGGGGTGTTGTTGCTGAGAGCCTCCTTAAGAATTTGCTCTATTCTTAAAGATGCGTGATCGATTTCAGTAGGGAGTAAGTTAGATGCTTCAGGGATATACAAGTCAGAGAAACTTATCGCTATGTCCCTATTGACTTTTCTCCAATTTGTTTTGGTGAAGTTTGGGACAGGGTTTGACGAGTAGAGTGGGTCGAGAGAGGGGATTTGGATCGTGGTATGAACGGAACCATGATCAGAAGGAAATATAAAGGAGACTGTAGGTGTACCCGCTGAGTGAACATCATCGGACTTGAGGAAGAAGTCGATTGTTGACTTGGCTGTGCTAGTGACACGAGTTGGCTGTAATGGGGAGTGCTTCTACGAGATCGCGATACATCACCTTTTAAACGGCACCAAATCGAGATTTGTATCTTGAAACGAAAGTTTCAGATGGAAAATCTCGATTTTCGATACATTTCGTGTGATGCTCAATGTTTGTTTTAGATAAGAATTCAGTTTTCTGAATTCTCATGAAACTATTTGCATATGACGATTCGCACTTGAATTTGGGTTTTGTTTGTTTGTGGCAAATTCGAACATCTGGTTCGGTTTGCCATGGGTTTGGTTTATTTAATTTACGAGGGATTTTACCAGATTGAAATGTATTTCTGGATTTTGAATTTAGATTATGCAAAACGATAAACGAATATTTGCTTCGTTTACTGCGAATTTTGGATTTAGTTTAGGTTTTTTAGGGTTTTGATTAGTTTTAAGGTTTTGGTGTAGGATTACTGGGATTAGGATATATGAATGGGGGAAAAATGTGGTAGGGCTTTGTAGAGCACTACATTGGCTACAACCGAGGATATGGAAGAAAGTTATTCCTACGTCATCATCATCATCGGCACTACAACCGAGGACTGGTCTTGGCCTTATTTAGCAAGCCCTGAGGCTTGTTAAATTTTCCATAATGATTTTTTTTTTCCGGGCAAGGTCATTAGTCTTGCGCCAGTGTTCCTACGTCACTAGTTCTTTAAATACCAATGCTTATCGGCCACAGTATCATTCAAAAAGCAATCATACTCAGCTTCAAATAGAACAACAGCAAGTACCCACCTCAACAATAACAAATACGTTGTCGTTATCGATATGGAACAATGGCAGCGGATTATGTAACATTAGTTTACAACCGCGGACACATAGAAAAACGAAGCCACCGTCCCATACCATCACAGCACAAAGCACAAGTAACGGCACCAACTCCAACTCCAGTTCTATTTCTAATTCTAACTCTGGCAGTTGTAACACCACAACTTCCATAGCTTTGACTTTCTTTGTGAATATTCTTCTGCTCACCGATTTGACGACAACGACAGCTGCCGCAAAACTAAAGGCATTCATTGCAACGCCAACAACAATAACAATACCAACAACAACTGCAATACACACGACCCCACCATCGTCGCCACCCCTACCCTCATCATTAGTAACAATAACAACAACACCAAAACCTCCATTAGAATTTGATATAAGCAACGCTTTGTTTTTCGAATACTACCATCAGCAGAACTTAGAGTATGAGTTGCATCAACCGCATCACCATCACAGGCAACGTGATATTCAGAATGAAGGCAGTAAAACGTCGGCATCCTCAACGTCAACAGCCCCCAAAACTCACACTACCCCACCAATAACGCCATCCCCAACGAACTCAATCCCCGGGTCTAGTAAATGTGAGCCAAAAACTCTCGACGAGATTCTGCCCGATCCGGTGAGTACAAGTGTGCCTGAGCAATGTGCGTTAGTGTGTTTTTTGTTTTGTTTTGCATCCACATTTATTCAACAGTTCCATTACATATTTCACTTAAGACTAAATGTTAACTTCTATTTTACAAATAACATTCTTACATTAACTTACTGGCTCTTCGCAAGCACTCTAAATTATACATTATCATATTTCATATGCCTTTCGGCGTGCAATAACTGATTTTATAACATGTCACAATAATTGATATGTTTTCTTATTTAAAATGTTTTCTATTTTTTCTACATCCAACAAGGAATAAAGGAATACAAATAAAAATCAAAATAAAAAAAATTAAAAATTAAAATTAAATTAAAAACAAAATTAAAAGATAAAATAAAAATAATTGGGAATTGGGGATAGGGGGGAGGAAAGCGGCATACTATGTTTGGGGACGTATAGTCCTTTCTTCACCACTGATCCACCACCAGTTGGGATGGGATCGATCTTTTATTCATTTATCTCTTTCACCGATCACCATACTACAACGCAGGCGATCTGGAAAATTAGAGATATCGTTATCGTGGAGAATTCGTTTAGGTACTCCACGTTTGTCTTGGATAAGTCCTTTTTTATCCAAGAATGGGAACGCTTCTGGGGGAATGAACCCATTTTGGAGAGTACTCTCCATATACATATTATTGGGATAGAAGGCTCCCGAAATGAGATCGTTTTCACTGCACATTGCCCTTGTTGTGTGACCACGAATAATCATAATAATGAAGTTATCTATTCTGTTTAGTCCTGATTTGTCATACAGGACTTTATTCGGATAGTATTTCTTATACTGCGACTCTTGGGTTCTATACATTCCAAGGCAGGAACGCAAACACTGCCTCTCGAACGCCCGACACTTCTCCATGTAAAATGGGAATATGTTGTACCATACCGGGCAGCCATACACCAATATTGGTCGGATGAATGCTGAGTATGAAATTATTTTCACCTTGGGGTCCAGCAGACTACTACGGAAGAGCTTCGTGTCATTGCAGATGCGTTTTTAGCTGGTGTAAGAGCAACTGCTATATGCTTATCAAAGTAAAGATATTGATCAAGCCAGATTCCAAGGTATCTGACTACAGTTTTTACTTGCACGGGAAGATTATTACTTCTTGCAATGGACCATTTTTTCCCAATTCCGCTTTGTATCCCTTGATGCACTGGACAGGGGCGTTCTGAAAAGGATAGTCTCTGTTTTCTGGAAATTTATTTTTAATTTCCAGTGGTCGCAAAAACGTTCGATTTTGTTGAAATCGTCTTGCAGAAGTCTGTTGATGACATCAATCTTTTCTCCAGATCTGTACACCACAATGTCGTCGGCATACGCAATTGCATGGTTGAGAGAACCCACTAGACCACTAGTGTAAATGTTAAATAAAATGGGAGAATTCACTGCTCCCTGTTGTAGACCGTTTTTGATGTGGAAAGTCTTGTTAGAGGTTATATCTCCATATTTCACCACAAATTGTTTACCCATTATCATATCGTAGATAATGTATAATAAATATTCGGGCATACCTAGGTTTGATAACTTATATACAAGCCCTTCTAACCATACGGCGTCGAAAGTCTTTTCAAAGTCAACCAAACAGGCCTCTGTGCATTGTCTTTTCGCCTTGGTCCATTGTATGTCGGAAACTAGTTTTGTCGCAGCATGAACTGTGTCATGTTGCGATCAAAAACCAAATTGGTTGTTCAGGATAATACCATTTTCCTCACACCAGTTAGTCAATGGTTTATTTATAATTTTCTCGAATACCTTGCTGATGTTCGGAAGCAAACTAATCGAGCGAAGATTGGCTGGATTGCTCCTGTCCTTCCCCTTTTGAGGATGGGATGGACTACTGCAGATTTCCATTGGGTTGGATAATATGCATTATTTAGAGCGTTATTGAACTAAATAGTGTAAATCTTCACTACTTCAAGAGGTAAATGCTTTAGAAAAATGTTTGGAATACTATCTATTCCAGAAGATTTTTTGTTCTTAATCGATCTAAGAATGTCCGTCAGTTCATCCTTGTGTACAAATATACTAGTGTTTAGATCTCTAAGCGGGGAATCCGCTCTATTATTTTCACTAAAGATAGTGAAACTTCGACTTAAGAGACGCCAATTGTTCAGTTCATTGCGTAGCGAAATATGTTTTTGGAGAGCCCTATTTTCCAGGTCAAGGTTAGAATGAGCCAATTCGTTCAATCTATACAGTGCTTCGAAACAAGCACCAATTGAGTTCGCCTTTTTTTGCGGATCCTCGACTATTATGAACCCTTCGTTAGAGTTGATGTGTTCCAGGGTAAGTCCTGCGTTCAGCAACGTTTGACAATTCTCGGGAGTCCGCGGAACTCGCAGTGCGTTAGTGTGTGCTTACTTATTGATGTCAACTTGTTAAAAGTACTTTAAAAATTCTTTGAGCAAATAGGAAGTGAAAAAGGAATGATGAAATAGGTCTAGAAGTCGTCCTGTATGCGAACTGGAGTGGGCATTAGAGAATCATTGATCAGATACATTTACGGATCCTTGAAGTAGTCACAAAACTCATACGTGGAATGTGTTGACAATACTTACAAGACGTTTTTATATCCTGAAGTTTTCTAATGACATTCATTTACGGGTAAATACTCTATTAACACCTCGTCGACAGGAATCACTGACATATCCAAGTGAATGGAGTTTGATATTGAAACTTCGTAAATTTGTTTAAAATATCATTAGGGAATTTTGGACAAAGACATGCTGAGATTTCGGTGGCAGAAGTGTTGTGGTGGTGGGAATCTACTTACCTACAATATTTTGCGTAGTATTTTTCTTCAAAAATAAAAAAACGAGTCATCACAATAGTAAAAAGTTATTCATACATTTTTAAGTATTTTTGAAATATTTACTAGAGGGTAATTTAATTAAAAGGCTTGTTGCAGAAACCTCCAACAGCATTCTGTTGAATCCAACTCAGGAATGAAGTCACTCTTGTGTTTATACCTGGGTCATTACCGCAAGCGTTTCCAAAACTTATTATACCCAAAAGAAACTGTCGAACAGATCCCTGGTAAGTTACTGGACCACCGGAATCAAATTGACAAGAATCTCGTCCTGGATAGTAAGTACAAAGCTGGCTAAATACTAAAGTAGGATATGTCGTTAGGCAATCTGAATTCGGTATAATACTCATGGTTGCAGCTTGAAGAATATTTGGTCTACTTCCTGCAAATTGTGTCGTTCCCCATCCCATTATATTGGCACTGGTGTAGCCAAAACTATTTGAACTAAAAAAGAAAACAAATATAATAAATAATAATTAATTTAAATCTGTTATTCATAAATATGTCAGAGATCTCAGCTCATATGTAAAGGAGGTAAATGAGCAATTGTTAAAATGAACGAAGGTGTTTCATTATGGTTACTAATAAAATTAAATTGGTATGTAGTATATTCTAACATAACTTTTTTTTTATTACACTTCTCTCGGAAGAGGCGAACCTATAGCGCCGAGCGGGCACCCCGAGATGTAACCAAAAAACCGTTCCAGTTCTTCCTGAACAGCTGCAGGTTGTAACGCTTCGGGAACACTCGCGTGGGAAGGAAGTTCCACAGCTTCCCCAGTCTGTAGCGGAACGAGTTCGGATGCAGGGATGTTCGCGCCTTCGGGAGATGAACCGGAAACTGGTACAATCCGTCGGGCAGTCTCGTCGAGCGCGTATAAACCCAATTGCATGCCACAATACCACGAATCTCCGAAGCACAGCACTATCGTGATAATATCTGTAAAAAAGACAGAGGTCAGCCACGTGCCTTCGATGTGATAGCGCCTGTAGTCCCGACGTCAGCGCCGAGTGCCCGATCAGGCGAATCGCTCGTCTCTGTATGCCGTCAAGTAGGTCGAGGGTATGTTTAGGAGCCGAGCTCCAAACATGAGAGCAATATTCGAGCGCGGGTCTAATTTGGGATTTGTACAGGAGAAGAAGTTGACCCGGAGTAAAATATTTCTTGGCTCTAAAAATATAACTTCGTTTTCCTGAGGCAGACCTTTCGATGCTCGATACGTGCTTATGCCACGATACATTCCCAAAGACCGTGACGCCGAGCAATTTCAGGCTTTCCCCAGATTCGAGGGCCCGCCCCTTCATCATCAGCTGTGGAACCGATGCTCCACTTTTCTTTGTGAATGCTGTATATTGTGTCTTCGCTGCATTGAAGTCGACGAGAATGGCCATTCCCCACTCCACGACCTTATCCAGATGCAGATTCGGAGAGTCAATCTGTCTACATCTCAAATGATGCGACGTAGATGCAGCAATCGGACGAACACTCGAAAAGGAGGATACAAATGTACTATCATCCATGTTACACGAATTCCAATACCCTGATACAACATCCAATATAACTCCCAGACCCTAATATTCGCGTTCACATGACATGTATACGCATGCATGCTGTACGCAAAATTCCAATAATGAATAATACCTACATACTTATAACATGTATCATATATGGATATGTTCAAAACATATAGCATCCCATGCAAATTGCACAATGCAACTTGAAACATATCTGAAATTGCAACGCATCGAATGTTGCACGCCATTTGCCATAGGCAAATCCAATTCCCATCACCTTGAAATGCAATCCATTTCCCACTCGCATACCTAAAATTGCAATTATGCATTACCGACTCGCTACCTAAAATTACAATTCTGCAATTCCCACGTCCCATCTATGCCCATACCCAGGTTTTAACAAGCGGATTGCAAGTACGTTGATAATCACCTAACACCCCATCACCCTCAAGGTGATCTTACCCAGGCGCATGCATGCTATTTGCTATGGGCAAATCAGATTCGCGTCGCCATGAATCGAAATTTTCCCATAGCCTTGGGGTAGAACTACAGCCAGAGTAGGTGTAAAGTTGCCACCATAGGATGGCTGACGGCAAAAAATTGCGACGTTGCAGTTCCCTTCGTCGTTGGCATGGCCTTCGATTGGGACTAGCGTCGGGTGGCTATCTGGAAGGCAGCAATGACCCGTGGTAAAGTATGTAAATCTTGATTTGGATTTTGGGTATAATAGGGAGTTCTATTTGAAATTAATTTAATTAGAATCCGACTGCCAGGGTGTGGCATCGAGTATTAAGGCTATTTTAATTTGATCTGATATAAATTAAAATAAAAGAAGTGAAATAAAGTAACCCTTAATCTAAATCCAAAAACAATGTCCTCTGATTGAAAAGCATCGACTCATCGGGGTCCCATCAAGACGGGCCGAATGTGCCGAAGGTTACGGGGACGGTGTACCCGAATGAACACAAGGTGCCGAAGAAACATCTGGTGCCGGAGGACCCCCCCCCCCCCCCCCCTCCGAAATCCTCCCACCGCATACCACTGGGACACCGGCCAATCAACTCCCTGCAGAGCTCAACTACGGACTCAACTAGTCGGAAGCCCCATACCCACGGGCTAGAGACCCGGAAGCCCCCCCCCCCCCAAATTGAGTGTTGCATAGCAAAATACAACATGCGCGAAACTGAACACGCTTTTATCCGTTGACTCCAACAAATCATTTATGTGAAGCAAAAACAAAGTTGGATCCCAAATGGAACCTTGAGGCACTCCGAAATTAACAGGATACAGATTCGAAAACTTGCCGTCCACAACAACCCGGATCGATAGATTCTCAAGGAAGCTATTCATCCAGTCGCAAAGCTGTTGGGAAATTCCATATTGAAAGTCCACATGAACGAAGTTTTCTCAGTAATACCCATTGCCAGGCGCGGTCAAAAGCCTTGGAGATATCCAATGCGACCACCCCTGACGCACCATGCCGCTCAATCGCAGATGCCCATATATCGGTTATAAGTGTCAAAAGATCTCCGTGGACCGCCTGCCACGGAATCCATATTGACGATCATTCAGAAGTTTTACACTCCAGACATTTAATTAACTCAGTATTATTGACTTTTTCCATCACCTTAGATAACATAGTCAGTGATGCTATCGGTCAGTAATTTTGTGGGAGACACTTTTTTACTGCCTTTGGGGATTGGCTGAACTCGAACGATTTTTCAACAGGTAGGAAAGGTCCTTCATGCATAAGATAAGGGAAAGAGTCTGCCAAGAATCGCCAATAGTGTTGAAGCACAGTTCTTAAGGACTATTTTTGTTTTATTAGACTTCTCGCGGGAGAGGCGAACCTATAGCGTCGAGTGGGCGCCCCGAGATGCCATCAAATAACTGTTGCAGTTCTTTTTGAACAGTTTTAGGTTGTAACGCTCCGGGAACACTCGCGTGGGAAGGGAGTTCCACAGCTTCCCCGCTCTGTAACGGAACGAGTTCTGATGCAGGGATGTTCGCGCCGTAGGAAGATGAACCACAAACGGGTGCGATCCGTTGGATTGTCTTGTGGAGCGCATATAAACCGAATTGCGTGGAACAATGCCAAGAATCTCCGAAGAACAATGCCCGTGATAATATCTGTAAAACAAACAGAGGTGGGCTACGCGCCTTCGATGTGATAGCGACTGTAGTCCCGACGTCAGCGCTGAGTGCCCGATCAGGCGGATCGCTCGTCTCTGTATACTATCAAGTAGGTCGAGGGTATGTTTAGGAGCCGAGCTCCAAACATGAGAGCAATATTCGAGCGCGGGTCTAATTTGAGATTTATATAGGAGAAGAAGTTGGGCCGGAGTAAAATATTTCTTGGCTCTAAAAGGATAACTCTGTTTTCCTGAGGCTGATCTGGCGATACCCGATACGTGTTTATGCCATGATACATTCCCACAGACCCTGACGCCGAGCAATTTCAAATTTTCCCCAGCCTCGAGGGCCCGGCCACTCATCATCAGCTGTGGAACCGATGATCCAGTTTTCTTTGGTAATGTTGTATACTGGGTCTTCATTGCGTTGAAGTCGACAAGATTGGCCTTTCTCCACTGCAGGACTTTATCCAGATCCTGATTCAGAGAGTCAATCTGTCTACATCTCAGCTGGTGCGACGTTGATGCACCAATCGGCCGATCACTCGAAAAGGAGGAAACAAGCGTACTATCATCCGCAAAACTGAACGCTTTGTAATCCGTTGTCTCCAACAAATCATTTATGTGAAGCAAGAACAAGGTTGGAGCCAAAATGGAACCTTGGGGCACCCCCGAATTACCAGGATACAGATCCGAACACTCGCCGTCCACAACAACCCGGATCGATAGATTCGCAAGGAAACTCCTCGTCCAGTCGCAAAGCTGTTGGGAAATTCCATATTGCTGGTATTCCGCCCGGACCGGCTCCTTTCCTACAGTCCAGCTCACATATACTGCGTTGAATAGTACGTGGGCGTAATCTCACATCCCGCACGGAAGACCGTACCGGCGCGATCACAGGTGGCTCCAAAAGATCGGGATCGAGATTAGGCTTGAATCCATGATTTGAATGCCAAAATAGGTCGGAAACCGGTTTTCAGGCACTACGCAGGTTCCCATAGTCTGCATGAGAACACTATGGGCAATGGACTACGAGTCATCGACTTCGCAGCATAAAAAAACTTGGCCGTTGCGAATACCAGGTTTCCCCGTAAAGATATCCAAAAAGCCACCTGGGTATCACCTGACAAAGCCATTCGCAACCAAATTGACCACGTGTTGATAGATCGTCGCCACTCCTCGAACCTAATGAGGGTACGAACGTACCGAGGTGCCAAAGTCTTGTTGGTACAGTTTTCTGAGCGCAGATTGCTTTAGGGAGAAGCATTGCATCCGTGGATAAGATTCGGATCAACACGGCTGCCTTACGCAATGAGAACACCAGCAACACCTTTGCTCATGTGCTAAGACTCGCCCTCGAAGAGCTCGATGGGGGAGACTAAGTCATTGGGCTAGAATGCCGGGCGTAGAAGAGAAATGGACACGCCTTAAGAATACTGTCATTAGTACTGCCAACTCCATTTTAGGCAGTAGTCGTAGAGATCGGAGCGACTGGTTTGATGTTGAGTGAAAACTAGCGACTGAACGTAAGAATGCTGTATACCGCGAAATACAGCAGTCTCACAGGACGCGGGTTCGCGAGGACAAATACAAAGAGCTCAGAACACAAAAAAAAAAAGACTTCACAGACAAAATAAAAGTGCCTGGGAAAAAACCCTGTCTGTGAAATAGAGAAAAGTAGAGAGCGAGGTCCGCACCAGGTGCGAAAGTTCTATCAAACAATCCGCAGTATGACGCGGTACCCACCACGCTACACTTACTGCAAAGATAAAGAAGTAATCTGATCACCGATCTTGAAGGCAAGCGATGGAAGGTGCACTTCAATGAATTGTTAAATGGTCAGCTCACAGAAGAACTGGAGGCTACCCCAATGCGAGCTCAAGATCAAATGCTGCCGCCACCAAGTATTGAGGAGACAGTAAAAGCCATAAGACAGCTCAAATCAAATAAAGCATCCGGTGCCGATGGCATACTAGCTGATCTGATCAAATAAGGAGGGACAGCGTTCCGTCACGCAATTCATGAGATTCTGGTGCACGTATGGGAGCAGGAGGAGATGCCGGCAAATTGGCGTCGCCGAATAATTTGCCCCATACATAAGAAAGGAAATGTCACAGTGTGCACCAACCATAGAGGTATAACATTGCTGAGTATCGTCTATAAGATACTCTCCACTATCCTATAAGATCGGATAGCCCCATACGCTAAAGTCATCATTGGTCAATATCAGTGTGGGTTCATCCCAGGCAAGTCAGCGATTGATCAGATATTCACCCTTAGGAAGGCGATGGAAAAATGTCAGGAATTTAAGATTCCATTATATCTATTATTTTGGCTTTAAGGCCGCCTACAACAGCATATCCAGGGTAGAACTATATAATGCCATGAGAGAGTTCGGAATTCCAAACAAATTGATACGACTTTGTAGGTTGACCATGACCGACGTAACTAGTCAAGTCAAAACAGTCGGATTGCTGTCCAAACCAATAAACATCTTTAATGGACTCCGACAAGAGGACGGTCTGGCCTGCCTTGTCTTCAACCTGGCGTTGGAGAAAGTAATCCGTGACTATGGGGTTACAACTAGAGCGACTATCGTCACCAAGTTGAGCCAGATATTTGCGTACGCAGATGACATCGACACCATCGTAGAACCGAATCGGCTGTACAGGAATCCTTCACCCAGATCGAACAAGCGGCACAAAAACTGGGACTGCACATTAATGAGGGAAAAACTAAGTACATGGTGGCAACTTCTGCGAAGAGAAGACCTAACATTGGTCAAACTTTCAGGGTAGCGCAGCACGAATTTGAAGTAGTGCAATCCTTTAACTACCTTGGGCCAATAGTATCAGCCGATAAAAATATGGAAGAAGAAACACGCGAACGGCTGATTAAAACCAACAAAGCCTACTATGGTCCTTCAAGGCTCTTTAAATCCCGAAATTTATCCAGAACTTCCAAGCTACTACTGTACAAGAGTACTCATGTATGGATCTGAGACCTTGGTGATCAATAAAGGGCACTCTGAACTCTTAGCCGCGTTCGAGGGGAAGGTCTTAAGAAGACTTGTTGGCCATGTATGTGAGGGAGGACGATCCGGAGACGCTATCACCATGAGTTGTACGCAATCTACCTTGAAGCTAACGTTGCTAGATCGGTAGACTCCAGTGGGCGGGACACCTGAATGGAATGAGAGAAGAGGAGCCTGTCTGGAAAATCCTTTGTGCAGGATGTATGGAAGGAGACAGCGCGATGGAGGGATGGCGTAGACCATGACGCCCAGAGTCTGGGAGTGCCAAACTGGATGACATCGGCTCGAAATCGGGACCGGTGGAGAGACCTGCTAAATACGGCCAAGACCGGATTGCGGTTGTAGTGCCGATCATTATGATGATGATGATCCCTCCATCCAAGTAGTTAGAGACTTTTGAACTAAGACTGTAGACACTATTCTTAGATACCTCCCCCTTCTTTTTCAGATATCTTGAGACCGAGTCCAACTTCTTCACGGATGTGGGAGATTCTGGTTGTCGCATAATGACCAGAAGCTGGAGACAAGATGAAGGGCACATTTGACTTTGTCTCATTTAATTCGGCCTCCCGCCACACATTTTTGTTTTTGGTATATTTCAGAGTAGACTTGTAATCAAAGAAGTAAGGTTACCTTAAGCACATAAACATTTAAAATAAAAGAAATAATTTTAAGAGAAAAAAAAACGTCCTTATTCTTTTCTGAGTCTCCGCGAAACAACTTTTCGTTTTATAAAAAAGGCGTACTGTTGGCCGTCGACAACAGCTGAAACCGCCTTTGAACGTCCCAGTATAATATTCAATGCCAGATTTGAAGTTTTGTCGACGTGCTACGCCCTCTCCTTGCAGGGTACTAAAACGGATGAAATACCAACAAGAGCCATTAAAATCTGTGCTTCAGAACCCTCGCTGGTCCTTAGTAAACTCTTTCGCTTGTTTTATGAACAGAAGACCTTTCCTATCTGCTAGAAAATCGCCGAATTCAAAGGACGGCAAAAGGTGTCTCCCACCAAATCACCAACTGATGGTGATGGAAAAGCTCGCCAATGTGGATTAACAAATATTCAGTTTTACGGACATCGGCACTACAATCGGGATCCGGTCTTGGCCTTATTTACCAAGTCTCTCCCCCGGTCTCGATTTCGGGCCGATGTTATCCAATTAGTACACTTATATCCTCATTACCGAATGATCGGACGATTAACGCATTAACCTCGCATCAATTGACATGTTGGCAAATTGACTCTCCGAATCAGGATCTGGATAGAATCTTACCCTGTGGAAAGGCCAATCTTGTCGACTTTATTGCAACTTTAATACAACGTTTACAAGAAAAAATGCATCGTCGGTCCCACCGCTGATGATGAATAATTAATTATATAACAAATGTACGTAACTGACCTTTGTCGGTTTACAGATATTATCACAGGGATTCTTCCTCGGAGATTCGTGCTATTGTCCAGCGAAATTCAGTTTACTTGGGGTTCACAAGACAGTCTGGCCGCCCCCACCAATCTGTGGTTCATTTCCTGAGGACAATCTTGTCGACTTTATTGCAACTTTAATACAACGTTTACAAGAAAAAATGCATCGTCGGTCCCACCGCTGATGATGAATAATTAATTATATAACAAATGTACGTAACTGACCTTTGTCAGTTTACAGATATTATCACAGGATTTCTTCCTCGGAGATTCGTGCTATTGTCCAGCGAAATTCAGTTTACTTGGGGTTCAGAAGACAGTCTGACCGCCCCCACCAATCTGTGGTTTATTTCCTGAGGACACGTACACCTCATACGAACTCGCAGTAGCAGCGGTTGATCACCTAACCGAATTAAGTTCTTCCCTAGATGATGTTGTTATTGGCGATTTCAACCTCCCCCATCTCAAATAGACGTTGTCAAACAATTAATCCTTGTACTTCTCAAACTCCACTAGTACCATGGAATGTCTCTTTATAGATGGTCGCATCGGCTCGAGCCTCTGTCAAATAAGTAATGTCCCAAATCATATGGAGAGGCAACTTGACCTTGTGTTGACTACGGACCCCTATAATTCCTCAGTTGCTCTTAGTCCTCACACCCCCTCAAACGTTGACAATTACCACCCCCCCGCTTTAATCGCCCACCTGGTGCAACCGCAAACTATGCACTCTTCGAAACAAGAGGAATAATTTGCGGAACATTTTCCTATGAACACGTTCCTTCCTGGGCTACTCCAACTATCTCGGTTCATTTTATATATTTACCGAGCTTTACAACTCCCTCTCCTACAACAATATCACAAAAACTCAAAACAACCTGAGCAATGACCCTAAATCTTTATTTTCACTTTATTAACTACAAACGTAAATCTGACGCCTATCCCAACTCCATTTCCTATGACACGATTACTTCAATCGACCCCCAAACTACTGCCAAACGTTACGCTTCTTTCTTTAAAAAATCCTTCACAGACAACTCTTTCGAGCCTAATCCGTCTTACTTCAAAGTTCTGGCTGCATTTACCATTCCCTTCATCTCCCAACTTATTCAGCATTACCTTGTTGAGGACAAATTAAACTTCCTTAAAGACGAGTTCAGCCCTGGACCTGATGTACTCCCTCCTGTCTTTATAAAACAATGCTCCTCTTCTCTTTTTCTCGCGCTATCAAAAATCTACAATCTACCCCTTATATAAGGTGTTTTCTCAAGTATTTGGAAATCCTCTTTCGTCACCCCCTTACATAAAAATGGACCTAAGAATGATATTAGTAGCTACTGTCCCATCGCCAAACTGTCACATATCCCAAAACTGTTCGAATGTATTCTTTATAACGCGTTTTGTTTTCTCAAGTATTTGGAAATCCTCTTTCGTCACCCCCATACATAAAAATTGACCTAAGAATGATATTAGTAACTACTGTCCCATCGCCAAACTGTCACATATCCCAAAACTGTTCGAACGTATTCTTTACAACGCGTTTTGTTTCCGCTGCAAATCCATCATCTCATCCAATCAGCATGGTTTCCTTTCGGGTAGGTCAACCACCACCAATCCAGTTCTCCGTGCCTTAGAGAATGCCAACGAAGTCGAAGTAATCACAATGGATTTCAACAAGGCCTTTGACAAAATCTCCCACAATCTCATTGTCTTTAGCTATCCTCCCTTGGTTTCAAAAGCCTACTGACTAAAGGGAATTCTTATTATCTCAACGATCGAACCTACAGTGTCAGATTTAGATCAACCCACTCCAAACCTTTTTTTCCCACGTCGTGGGTTCCCCAGGGCAGTCATCCTGGGCCCCTCCTATTCATTCTTACTGTTAATGATATAGTTTTCAGTATCAAACATTCCTCCATCTCTCTATACGCGGACGACACTTAACTCTTCAAGACGATCCGCTCTTCTCTCGACTCCTCGCTTCCCTAAATGGATCTCAACTTGGTGCCGATACAACTGCCTCGAACTAAATATTGTCAAATGTCACTCAATCACCTTCTCCCGCAAACGACCCCCTCGTCTCCACCCGCTACATTCCTATTTCTTACTCAATCAACAGATATCACCTGTATAATCGATTCGTGACCTTGACATCTTATGTGATAGAGAGCTTAACTTCATCCCACATATTTATGACATTATCCTCAAGGCCAACTCTGTCCTTGGTTTTGTGAAACGCTGCTCGAAAGAATTCCTTAATCCCTACGTTTCCCGATCGCTCTATATTGCCTTTGTCCGTCCCCGTTTTGAATATGCTAGTCAGGTCTGGTCTCCTCACTACTCGTCCCATATTCATAGAATCGAAAGCGTGCAACGTCTTTATTTGCCTTTTGCCCTCCGAGGATTGAGTTAGGAGAATCCTCTGATTCTACCCCCACACACGAGCCGTCTTCATCTAATTAATCTTAACACACTTGAAGAGTGCAGATTTTTTTCTATCTTAACGAACGAACCTACCGAGTCAGATTTTGATCGACCCTTTCCAATCCTTGTCCTCCTACATCAGGGGTTCCACAGGGCAATCAACTAGGGCCCGTCCTATTTATTAGTACTATTAACGACATATTTCTGGCGCAAGACTAATGACCTTGCCCGGAAAAAACAAATCATTATGGAAAATTTGACAAGCCTCAGGACTTGCTAAATAATGCCAAGACCTGTTCCCGGTTGTAGTGCCGAAGATGATGATGATTAACGACATGGATTCCCATGCCAAGCACTCATCCATCTCGGTATACGCGGAAGACACTAAACTTTACAAAACAATCCGCTCTCCGCTCGACTCCCCACTTCACCGAATAGCTTCTCAACTTGGCGCCATAATAACTGCCTCGAACTTAATATTGTCAAATGTCACTCTTTCACCTTCTCCCGTAAACGTCTCCTTTCCCCGCTACGTTCCTATTTCCTACTCAACAGATATCACCTGTACAATCGATTGGTGACCTTCGCATCGTATATGCTAAACTTCATGCCACATATTAATGACATTATCCTCAAGGCTAACTCTGCCCTTGGCTTTGTGAAACTCTGGCCCAAAGAATTCTCTAATCCTTACGTTTCCCGATCGCTCTATATAGCCTTTATCTGACGCCTTCTTGAATATGCTAGTCAGGTCTGGTCTCTTTACTAGTCGTCCCATATTCACAGGATCGAAAGCGTGCAACGTCATTTTTTGAGTTTTGCCCTTTGAGGATTGAATTGGGAAAATCCTTTGATTCTACCCCCATACACAAGCCGTCTACATTTAATTAGCCATAACACAATTGTAGAGCACAGAATTCATGCTGATATCCTCTTCATCTACCGTCTACTCTCAGATTCAATAAACTGCCCAAGCCTGCTCTCCCCCACTATATATTACACTAACCCCCACAATCTGTGGCTTAATGAACCCATACTGCTCTAATGAACCCATTTGGCGAATACAGGGCTGGACAAACCCTTACCCCACCTTCTTTAACTTCAATCTCACCTCTTCCGCTCGCAAACGTCGTCTCCTCTCCTACTCCCCCTGACCACACCTCCCTCACCGACTCCACTGTCCCGCACTAATACTCACACCCTAGCCTTCGGCCTATACTCGCCTTCCACTGTCCTACCACTTATACTACTATCTATCCACCTTTGTTTACTTCCTCATGTCCCAATTTTTAAGTTACATTAACGTTATATTTATGTTTGGTAGCCTCACTTTTTTTTAAATTTTTAAACCACATTTATTTTCCTAATTCTTTACATAATATGTAAAAAGAATTAGGTAGCCTCACTTTCCCTGTGACTGCATTCAATATTGTACCTATCACCGAATAGTCAATCAACTATACCCTGATGTACTAGACTCGGTCCATAGACATGTTGCTCTTATGGATCGGTGCCATCATCTTCAATCGGATCATCATGTATAAGAACCTTCAGCGTTTTGTGTAACACATCTTCCTTTTGTTCAATCACACGTTTAGAGGCATTTACAATTGTCACTGTATTGTTAACAGCCTTACGTTCACATCTTCCGATGGTCATTGGTGTGCATGCTCGCTTCTTTTGAACTCGTTTTCAATAAGTTGAGATCTGCTTGCGCTGGTCTGACCTTCGCTTGGCGACTTCCATCTCTTTCGAGTAGCCATCATATTGGCTTCGGTCCATTTAATCCACCGAACCAATCATTCAACAACTTTGCGTGATACTTCACTGGCTGACCCGTCTTCTGGGTATCTAAGAGGAACACTGGCATGACCCTCTTCCGGTTATCTATTGCAGCGGAGTGTAGTAATGCCATTTTTAATTTATTTGATTTATAATACTGGCGGATAGTTCTCATTGCCACAAGTTGATTATTTGTAGGCGGCATCGTTTGTTCCATCTAGGACATTTTTCCTGACATAGGATTTAGTGCCAGCGGTACCTCGATAAAGTTTTACTTCCAGGTGTCTGTCGGCGCTCCATAGACGCGAATTTGCACTCATTTTGTAATTCCCGGTTTGGTTTGTATTCCATTGGTAGTGTTTGTTAAAAAAAAAAAAGTACTTTGCTCTCCTCACTGTCTTTATCACATATAACAACATTTTAAATGATTAGAATTAAGGGAATAGCACAATTGTGCAATTAACTTAAAAATAAATAAAGCGTAAGGCACGCACTTAATCACGAATAACATTAATTTTGCATCACATGAAAGAGGGCCAAACGTATGCGCACCTCAACAGAAAGTGTGAATTATATCAGTGGGAATAAAGACATGTTTGGAAAAAGGGATGGGTAAATGAGATATGGTGATCTTAGTTTAATTTGCATGGAATGGAGAGCAATTCAAATAGGAAGATAAATCATTCCTTTTTGTGCCTTCGTGTGAGTAGAACAAACATACTTGCCAAAAAAAAAACATATTCTCAAAGACTGCTTTTTACTTACGTTTGACTGAACGGTAAACATATCGGGCCAACACCTAACGACCACTCGATGTTGTCATTAGTAATTAGTAACGCGATGTCATTCGAATTGTCGTCGCTATTATATGAAGGATGTTCAATGATCGAGTTTACAGAATAAACAGCAGTGTAATAAGAACCTGTACAACTTCTATTACGGAAACTGTTCAAATGTCAACATATCTAAACTTACTTGTCGTCATATCAACTGATCCCATGACTAAAGCAATTTCCGATGGATCCGGATAGAGTTGGGTGCAATGTGCAGCAGTCACGACGGTTCGGTGATTTACTATAAAAAGAGCAAAGAAACAAAGTACACAATTATAAATTATTTAATGCCGGTGAAAGAGTCTTAATGCATACGTGTACTTGCTCCACAGAAAAATGCTTGAGTTGGAATGTGATAAAGGTTTACCATTGAAGGATATTGGAGTGGAGATGTGTCCGAACCTCCAACAATTCTTGTGGTTGCAGACCATCCACAGTCACATGCTTGCGGTCGAACATCTAATTGGCAAGTGAATTCCCCTGAGATATCTGCATATGTCGATGTTGATATATACGCTATCACCATTGTGCGGAACAACGAAGTCTCCTGTATGGTACTAGATTCGCAGAATTGTTCAGCATCATTCAAATCGGTACGTCCTTCACGAGAAATTAAAAAATATTCGGTGGTACATGTTGAACCCTCCTAAAATAAATAAAAGTACTGTAGTGACATTGAGTAGGAAGGTTTTACTGCATTTTTTCAAACAGCTCACTTCTACTATATATTTAATAATCTTGCATCCAACTCTAAAATGCTTAACACTTTCGACCCTGTTGGGGTACATATGTCCCAGCGATAAGGTTAATAACGGCATTCTGGGTTGAAAGGGTTAAACTAAATGCACATTTAATTAATAGGGATTGCAGTGGAGCTACGATCACTTTATTACGATCTCTTCGTAACACACTTTTAATTTATAAAGGGTTGTTCAGAAGGGGCATAACCATTCTTCTTTTTTAAACGAACCCACCTGTTATCTTTTTATGTTAGATGACTACTTTTGGCCACAATTGGATGGGGTTGACGGCAGTGATATGTGTTGCAGAAATTGTTTGTAGGAAACAAATACATAATTTATGAAAGGGTACTCACAGTTTATGGCGCAAGGCTAATGACCTTGCCGGAAAAATAAATTATTATGGACAATTTAACAAGTCTCGGATATGGACCGGATACCGGTGGAGGGACTTGCTAAATAAGGCCAAGACCGGATCCCGGTTGTAGTGCTGATGATGATAATGATGATGACTCGCAGTATAGGTGCTGCTACTGATGCTTCCGTTATCGAATGTTGGGACCTCTACTGTTCCTATCGGTCACGGCTGAACGTCCCATTCCTTGAACTTTGGGGAACCCGCGGCGGTTCCGCCAAACCTCACGGCCCACTGACTTGAAAACCCCCCCATATCCGCAACTCAACCCCCATTGTCTCCCGCCAATGCAATCGCATTGGCACCTGAAAATATTTCCTTTTCCAAGGACATTAACGCATACAAGCATTACATATAATTCCTAAAAAGAATTGCATCTACAAGGCCATTCATATGTAGTGCTCCAAAAAGCCCTACCACCTTTTTCCGCCATTCCTAATCCAAAATCCCAGCAATATTATCCTAAAACCCAAAATCCTATCAAAACCTGAAAAAACCCAAACATGATCCAAAATTCGCAATAAACGAATCAAAAATTCGTTTATCGCATAACATTTGCCCCCACGGCATAATTATATCCAAAATCAAAATTAAAATTAAAATTTACAATAAACGAATCCAATATTCGTTTATTGTTCTACATTTGCTCCACAGCATCACCCAAATCCAAAATTCAGAGATCGTTATCTCTATTCCAAAAAATTCCATTGAGTTAAACAAACAAAAAACTCAAAAGCAGATACATTCACACATCTGCGTAATAGTTTCGTAAGAATTCAAGCAATTGATTTCTTATCTTATGTAAATACAACATCTCGCTCGAAATATCCAAAAGATCGAGATTGTTGCACGAAAATGTGTATCTTTGGGATACAATTTTCGATTCCTTTTCCTTTATAAAGGAATAGTCAAGTGATCTCCGGGCCGTAGTCTAAATTCACAGTCCCTGGAGGAAGTACCCCAGGAAAATCCTGAATAATATAATAAAATCATATTCGAAAAGGAAACTAGACGACTTTTAATTTCCACGGATATCTAAATATCACCTGGCCCCTACGGAAGACCAAGTGAAGACATCAGGACGAAGGCCGAACCAAAGGACGTTGCTCTTCCCTTTGAACTCAGAGGAAGCACGGCAACGACCCCTTTTGTAGGACAAATTTTCAGGAGCGGTCAAATCTTGAGAGATCGCCTTGACCTTTTAAGGACCAGGAGACTAGCTTCCTGGAAATAAAAACCCCTACAAGAAACACAACACATACATTATGAATGCATCTCTGCATTAGCGACCCAAAAACCGAATTTCCAATTAGTGTAGATATTCACACTATAGTTCGATCATGCCGTCGCCATAGATGCCATGCATAATTGACAGAGATGGTATATACAACTGTCATTTTGCATCCATCTAAATTACTGTCCGAAGGCTTGCAGCTATTGATTCACTTGCAAGCACTTCTCGCGGAAATATTTCTTTGTTTGAATCTTCAAACAATCACCGACGCCACGCTTTGCCGTCGGATCGGATTCAATAGCATAAACACATGCAAACAAAAGAATCCGATTCTCCCAGTCGGCAGAGAGACGATATACGATCTCCATATTATGAATTATCGCAATCCCTTTTAGCATCTAATGAGTGGCTGCTATTTAGACAGCTTACCCTTCTTACCGAAAGACGCCGTAGGGCGTTTCACCATTGCCCTTTTTTCTTCGTTTCAGGTTTGGTTTATCCTTGGCTAAACGCATCGATAAACACGGTGATGTGCACAAACACACATATACACCACCGCGTCCCAGAGATCGCCTTCCATTGGTCACTGGTCAAAGGAAATTTCATTCACAAAAACTCACCCCAAACGATTGAATATAGTTGAGTCTTTTACAATCCGCTGACCGCCACGGTCATGCCACTTCCGCACTCCGTCACTGCGGAATCGCGTAGATATAACCAGAGTCGAGAGTGTTCGAGATTTTAGTCAATCTTTAGTTTTCCGTTTCGCTATTGTTCGCCGCGTTATTTTGCACTGTGCCTTTTAACCAGTTAAGTAAACTCGTAATAAGGATTAAGAAGGACAAATTTATTGTAAACAAGTGTACTTAAATTACCCCATATTAAAGGAACCTTAATCAATAAAAAAACAAATTTAGAAACAACATTTCCGTGTTTTTTATTTTGTGTTGGTGAACGAGTGCCCGAGTGACTTTAGATGAGGAACTCAAATATTTCTGTTGGCGGTACATCATTTTCGGGAAGTGTTCGGCGGAACTTTGACAGTGACAGGGAGTGGTGTTTGTAGTGAACCTAGTGCCAGTGACTGGTACCATACCAAAAACCCTACAAACTTTCGAAGGCGTATCGAGAAACAATTCGAACACACCCGTTACCAAAAAGTTGTTTCAACTCAGAGAATTTTTATTTAGCACCGTGCACCATCAAACCGAAGTTTCTTTGTCTCACTACTCTTTGTATTTATTTATTTCACTTTTTGTTTATTAGTTTACATTTACCAATTTACTTTATAAATCTACGCACTTTAAGTTCTCTAGGCTTTAATGTTATTTTTATTTAAGTCTATCTTAGTTCTGTGTGGTTTCTCGATACCACATGGAGAACCAACCCACAATGCCAACCAATCTCGGGCGTTAACAGCGCGTCTCCCTAACCTAACCTGTAACCCATTTCAAAACATGCAAAACACATTCCAATCTGCAAGCGCATCCATCCCGAAAGAATCCATCTCCCAATCTGCAATGAAAGGCATTTCCCAAAACTCCCAACAGAATACAATTCAATAGAATACATTCTAAATCATCTCCCTCAATTACATCACCTCACATATAAATTTTCCCACAACCGCTTTGGTGAATTCTCTATTTAAGTCATAATCCTTCCTTGCGACCAAGCAATCTTAATTTCCCCGGAAATAATAAAACGCATATTAATCATCACCACCAACTACACCGAGCCGCATACATTTCCCTGAAATTGCTTCGGTTAATTCTCTATCCAAATTATATCCCTGACTTGCACCCAGGCAATTCCAATTTCCCCCGAAAACTCATGCCCATACTTGCTCGTGTTCCCAAAACCGATTTCTCGGTACACATGGCAACCGAGAAATCTAGCCCAGACAGTACGGCAGGAATTCCCGGAAGCAAACTCCCTATACAGGCTTAGCAACTCTTTCCGAAGTTCCTAGTAAATGGCAGCGAGTCGATTTTAGCTATGACTCAACCGCCACGACACGATGAATGGATTCTTTCCTTTATTAGTCAATCGTCATACAACTACCGCCACGCGCACACAAATTTCACACTAACGATATTCGTCTCGCGTTGCATAATAAAAGATCCTTACGGCTAATTCGGTATGTTTCATTTTTCCTTGCGTCTATGGACAGTGTGCTGGTGAACAACTCTCTAGTGGGGCGATAGTGAACTGGTGCCATACGTTGTCGACGAGGGTTACATACAGGGGGAAGTCTTAAAAAAAATCTGGCGGGAGGCCGATTTAAACGAGATAAGAACAACTGTGACCTATATCTTTTCTCTGGCTTCTGGTCATCTTGCGATAACCAGAATGACCCACATCCGTGGGGAGGTTGGGCTCGGTGTCAAGATATCTAAAGAGTATTTAAGGATAGTGTCAACAAGGTTAGTTCAAAGGTCTCTAACTACTTGGATGGAGAGATGGAGGGTGGGATAGAAATCATACAAGGCAAGTAGGTCTTGAGTGCGGTAGTAAACGAATATTACGTCTTTGGCGTCTAAAAATCTGAGCTTTGGTCGGTGTGTGTGTGTTAGCAGTACACCATATGGAATGGCTCCAGGAATCCTCTATTATAGAAGGGAATGTGTTGGAAAGGGTGCTTTCTTCAGTTTTGTACTGAAGAAGAAATTGTGATGGTCGGATCCGAAGAGATCGAAGGAGAGAAGGGTCAAGAACCCAAGACCCCCGCACAAGTAGGTTCTCGCTGTTTTCAGTGCTTTCGAGTTACTTGTGTGGCTGGTTTTTTACGTTGGCATCAGCAAGGATGCGCGTTCAATAAAAACATCACCGATGTCTGCTGCAAAAATTGTGCAACAAAAGAAAACAAAACAAATAAGAACACACAGGTATGGTTTGTCATTTAACGTTCTTTATTTTTATTTATAATATGGCATTGGCACATGCGCATAGAATAAGAAATTGCTCACTGTTCACAAATTTAGGTGATCGACTTTAAACAAATGATTCACTTTCTTTTCTTTATTGATAAACTGTTCACTCAGACATTGTCTTTCATTAAGTCACAAGTAATCGTGAGCTACTTCCACTGCAGTTCGTCCGCACTATATCATCCGACACTCCGTATCTCTGACATTTTAATGATAAACGTACATTAATCTTGGACACAAATTCCGACTTAATTTACTTTATTAGCTTAACGTTGTAAAAGACTATTCGGCTTATGGTGATCCACTAGACTCTCGACCGCATTCAACGGGGGATGAATTTTGACTCCTGGTGAAAGGCAATCGAACTCCTCTCGAAACTCGCACGACCGCGGTGATCTTAGAAATCTGACTCAACGATTCAACTCACATCCATCAGATTCAATGGCCGCGAATTGCATCGATAGGGGAAGATTCTATATGTGTCCGTATAGGACAAGTACGATGTCCTGCGATGAAAACGATGATCGGTGGACACCTGGTTAAACAGACGTACGATTATCGGGGGCTGCGGCGATGTACCCATACATCGTTGGTGATGTATGCCAGGGATCGAAATAGATTTTTGTTTCAAAATAAACAAAAACGCTATTTCACAGATCAAATGGTGGCACACATGATGCTGTTGTATTCCAGAATACTACCCTTTATTAAATTTAACACTGAATCTCCTTACACATCCTTAAAAACTTCACTTAACATATATTACATTCTCACTTAATACATACCATTCATAAACATTCACAATATTGCCAGTTACAGCACATTTAATAACCTGCACCTTTTTATTCATTCAAAACATAGTAACTTTGATTTTCGTCCAAATTTTATTCATGTTAAAAGTCACAGAGACCTTGTTAAAAGTTGTTTTGTTCATGTTATAATTTCCAGTAACTATGAACACAATGTTCTATAAGTATAGAGAAAATTCAATAGTAAAATGAGTTCTGAGTTGAGTTCGAGAGAAGTAGGAGCTCAAGGAGTTTGAGTTCAGAATCAGAGAAGTGAAGTTAGAGTTTAGAGTTCGAAGTCAGTAGTTGAAATTAATATAGAATAAAATATGCAAAATATAAAAGAGTGAATAAAGAGAATAAATAAAAAGAAAAACAAATTACTATTATTCAATAAAGAAGACGGGCGGAAAGCCCTATATAAATAGGATATCAATTAAATTCGAAGTCTGAGATTGATAAAAGGTCCACGCTCTTCGCTCGAAAGAGGAAGCACGGCGCCGGACGTCAACAATGCACATGATGTGCCTATGATACAAAGGGGTCGTAATGGTATTTGCCTAAGTTTCCTTGGAAACAGCGATGTAGGCAATATCTAATCTAGCCGTATGGCTCCGGTGCACAAAGAGGAAAATTATTTTGTTGACATAAGTCAGCAGAAACCTCTTCGACGGCGGCAATGCGTCAGGCTGGATGGCTGTATGTTTAGATTAATATGTGAGTAAGTAAAACGAACACAGTGAGATACTGTATGTTTAATTTAGGTTTTCAGGCGGTCATCATAGGCATGGCATGGGTAAGGTTACCTAAACAATGATCATATCCATGCCCAAATTCATGATCGGTTGATAGCCGATAACGGGGAATTATCGCAAATGTCGCAGACCTAAAGGTATAGGCGCGATGTACAATTGTGAACTATGGAAAGAATATCGGCTACAGCTATGTCAACAATACGCTGACAGGCTGAGCCGATAGGAGATGAACTGGTTCATGGAACATGAACCAGGGAAATTCAGAATGTGTTGATGCCGTCGGGTAGGTTTTCCTTTCAGGTATGATGCTGCAGGGGAGCTTACGCTGCCCCTAATTGCAGGTAAGTACTATGGGTTTGCATGGAAAGAGGAAGGTGGTTAATTTAAGAGGATGGGCGGTTCTTTGGGAATGTATTAAAGAACCACCACACTTGTATACTAATTGTAGCAGGTACTCGTTGAAAGAAGTAATGGAGGCACCTTCATATAGGTGATAGTTGGGGTAATGGCGAACGTCAGACCTCTTTAGAGTGGTTGATACATCTTCTGAGGAGTTTCCTTTCGAAAATTTGAAGTCTCCATTTGGGTCGAAGATATACAAAATCTTATGGGAAAGGCGTACGATAAACTCTTCGAAACTGAAATGCATCGTCCTTTCGTACCTATCTACCTATCGCAGTCTATTGGTTTGGGTCGATGATACACAAGACCATATGGGAAAGACATATGATATTCCAAATCGGATTAGCTGCTTATAGCACAGAAGCTGAATATTGGTGTCAACTATGTTGCTCCACTTCAGAAAGTTGAGCAGTTGCTTAGACCAATCGAAGGCCCTTTGAAGAATGCGGGTCGCATGTTTGATAAAATTCATTTTTCGGATATATGTGACCCCAAGATATTTCATCATGTGCTGTGGTCTAACCGTAGTACCTCCTATTTGTATTTTAATATTCTGTGAATATCGAGAAGCGGATTGGGAGTGTTTACCACTCAGAATTATGGCTACTGCGATGGGTGGGTTAAGTCGAATTTTCCATCGACTGTAGTACTGATATATTTTGTCCAGGAGACGGTTGAGTCGATTAGTTCCTCGCTTAGGGCTTTTGGATTACATGTACACTATGATGTCATCCGCATAGCATATCTGCTTTACCCGCTCGTCCACAGGGCGAGGAATACATAAGGTGTAAATATCAAATAAGGTGGGGCCGAGATGGGAGCCCCGTGGTACACCTACAGCGGCGTTGAAACTTCGAGATAGCTTTCCATTGAAAGGTTCTGTTTCGAACGAAATAGTAGATGATACTACACAGCGTTCTACTAAGACCAGTGTTCAACAATTTAATGTAGAGACCTTTTTTTTATTTTTATTTTTTATTACACTTGTTACGTGCGGTTTCCGCCATCTCCATCATTTGTTCGTTTTAATATAATTTAATAGTAGATGGTAAGGTGGTGAGAAAAACACACGATCCACATGTTGAATGAGCGACCATACTCCTGTTCGAGTGTGGATCGTGTGGAAGTTAGATCTCTGTTTTCGGAGTGGATGCTGAGGGAGGGGGAGAGAAAGATGATATTTTGATTCCGTTTATTTTGTTTTTGGTTGCTCGATACGGTTTTTGAAAGAACACAGTTCGTTAACAGAGATAAGGAGAAAAGAAAAGAAGTAACGCTCCGTGCTTTTTTTTTTTGGTTAAAAAAATAGAAAAAGTTAAAATTTAAAAAGTTAAAAGGAAGGAACGCGGAAAAATACTGTAACAATTGTGAACGTAAACGTTTTTGAAATGAGAAATAACCTTTTTTTTTGGAGTAAAGAAGAGATTGTCAACGTAAAAGTTTTTGAAATAAGAAATAACATTTTTGAGCAAAGAAAAGATTGTCACCGTAAAAGTTTTTGAAATTAAACGTATAAGAAAAAGAATAAAAGCTCTTTCTTTTCTTGGAGCGCCGTTTAGCAACGCAAGTGCTTAAACGTGGATTGGCCAAATCTATCTAGCATGCTCGTGTTTTAATCCATCAAAGACAATTGAGTTCGGAAGCAGGAGGTGGACATCCCATCGCTTGTGGTGCGATTGGATTCGCGGAAACACATCGACTTCTCTCTAAAATCACCATTTGGCGGTGGCCGCCCTGGTCGTGTAAAGAGGAAGAACCTGAAGAAGGACCTGAAGAAGAACCACAGGTAACCCATTTTAAATACATAAATTTATGTGGCGGAAAACGTCACACACTTCTCTCGGGAGAGGCGTCACCCCTTAATACCTGCCTATTTGGAGCCAATCTCCACCATTAATTGCGGTACACACAAAACCATCCACTAAAAGGATGAAGCGCTCTCCAAGCCCTAGCTTTTTTTTTTTTTTTTGTTGTTATTACACTTCTCATCTCGGGAGCTATAGCGCCAAGTGGGCGCCCAGAGATGCGCCTAAATGACTAATAACATTTTGGAGTTATTTTTGAACAGTTGCAGGTTGTAACGCTCCGGGAACGCTCGCGTGAGTTATCGCCACTGTCGAGATGAGTCATCATGTTAGATAACACGATGTACCCTCAGTAGATAACATAACTCATGTGACTCACCCATGTTATCACCAAAACTGAGTTAACATCAGTCACGACTCATAATGTATATCGATGAGTTGAATGTATATTGATAAGATTATTCGCATAACCAAAAATACAGGTATAAATAGAAATGTAAGAACCGAGGAGCGGTGGTAGCTTTTCCATACAAGTAATGGCCATAGGCTAATAGAAGAAAAGTTTGTTTTTTTACATTTAACAAACAACATTAATTCGTGGGAAGGAAGTTCCACAGCTTCCCCGCTGTGTAACGGAACGAGTTCTGATGCAGGGATGTTCGCTCCGTCGGGAGATGAACCGCAAACTGGTGCGATCCGTCGATTATCTTGTGGAGCGCATATAAGCCGATTAGCGTGGAATAATACCACGAATCTCCGAAGAACAGTACCCGTGATAATATCTGTAAAACAGACAGATATTATTGCATTAAATATTCCTACATCAATTCAATATCAAACAAATTGAACGTTTAGTTCAATTCAATTTGCTCACATTGAAATTAATTTAATTCAATTTTGTGCGTTTTATCGCCGACCAACATGGAGAGTGGTAAATGCTCATCAGCAAGATCCTTTGTTGACTGTTCCTTTGTGTTTCTTATTTTGATCCCAACCCGGGAAAGATAAAGAAAGGAAATGGCGGGCGGCAAATGGGCCATATAAATAAAACAAAGGATCCTTCGATCTGCAGGACGAAAGAAAACGTTTTCGTTCAGGCAGACGAAGGAAAGAAGAGCGGACTTGGTTGGAGACATTTGACCGGGGCGGTCAGTTGTTGGTTCTAGTCGTTTCCCCAAGGCGGTCGCGGGTTTGTTTTCGAAGACAGTGTGTTTGTCAACCGGGTAGTAAGCTAAAAAGCATTTATAAATTATAGTTCTGGAAATAAGTACCGTGTAATAAAATAAAAAGTAATTAGTAAAACATAGTTCCGGAAATAAATACCGTGATATAAATTAAACAACCTTAAGACATGATAGTGCTGACACTAAGAAGAGGGTAATAGACTAAAAAGTATTAGTAAGATATAGTTCTGGAAATAAATATGATGTAATTAACGACAGACAAATAAACTGACAGAGGTTGGAATAAAAATAGTTTTGTAAAGATAAATCGTGTCGTTTTGTGGTGTTCTCGTCAGAAATCGATCAAGGATGTACAAGCAGAAGGCGTCCCCCAACCACCTAAACAGGGGGTACGAAGTCTCAACGCCGAAGCCGTAAGGTAAGAGTCCATTGCAAATACATTACAAATAAAATATCCAACACCCAGTACAACCCACGTAACTAAGTTCAAAGAATACAACAAAATAAAATATAAAGAAAATAACCCTACACTGCGCACGTATGCACTCGTGCATTATCCTGAAGAAGAGGACTTTTTTTTTCTTCAAATGAGGACGATTTCCTTTTCTTTTCCCATTTACCTTTCTTTTATTTTATTTTATTTTACTTTTCCCAGAAAATGCGAACCTTTAGTGCTGAGTCAGCACCCTGAGATGCTTTTTTTTCACCCGGTCCATCAACAAAACTCTGAAAGATGCTCAACGATTTTTCCCAACCATTCCACAAAGCTTATAGCTTAATGGGGTGGTATTACACTGAGCGGCTGGGTTTTTGGACCCGACATACCACTCAGTAATTGTGAATTTGCGAACTGCACAATAGCAAGAGTCGTCAGTTGAACCTAGATTTGCACAATCAAACTCAAGACACAACCTCCTTACCAACTCAGCCATTGTGGCGCGCCAATAGCCATAACCTTTTCCGCTAATTTCACCGTCTTTGCCTTCTTTGAAGTCTGTTCGCATTTAAAAATCCACTGTTTTGACTGTTCTTTCGCCTCGGGGTGTAGTGGTGTATCCATGCCTTACCTATAGTTACTAATATGCTCAGAAACTCATCTGGGTTGCGACAAAGCGCTCCAAAAGGTCTAAGCTGAAATAAAATGCAGCACCCGTCTCGCATATTTTTTTTTTTTATACCAAAATTGAAACATGAAACAAATTGAGAATTGACAGATACCATTAGCGATGCTACGAACGCCATCTCTTAGATTTTCTAAGGACTTATTGACCAGCTCTGGTAACTCGATGTGTACACCAGTACACTTTGATCAGTTTTTTACATCGCTATTATAATAGCGAAATAATATTGCTCCCCTCGGCAGATAGTTAAAAATACCGAAAAGCTGGCCTTCAATCTTGAAATATGGCCATGGAATCGTTTAAAGGAAACAATATGACTCCGGAGAAAGGAGATATGGTCGTACCCTTACGTGTTAACGTGCAATAAAGACGGAAGAAAGAGAGATGGTTGAAAACATAAGTATCGTTGCACATTGGTACAAAATGCTTGAGTAATAAAAAAACTACAAAACATTGTACGCTTAATTGGTTCACCTGAATAATGATTCCACATGTTTTTTCTTACGACTGTAGTTAATTTTTAATCCCTATAGTGAAGCGAAAAAAAATTGCACATTCGTGCGGTTCGACTGAAGAACGATCCTAGTTGTTTTTCTGTGCTTTTGGCGTGTCGTTCTTCGGAAATTCGTGGTACTGTTCCGCATAGTTCGGTTTATATGCACTTCACAAGATAATCCGACGGATCGCACCAATTTGCGGTTCATCTCCCAAAGGCGCCAACATCTCTGCACCAGAACTCGTTCCGTTACACAGACGGAAAGCTGTGCAATTCCCTCCCCGGACAAGTATTTCTGTAGCGTGTCAATCTGGAACTGATCAAAAAGAACTGCAACAGTTATTTGTTGGCATTTCGGGGCGCTATATGTTCGCCTCTCCTGATAATATAAAAAAATTGATGCAGCACACGTATATCATCGTTTTTTTTTTTCGTAATTTTCGAAATATATATTCTACAGGCGGCCTTCGGGAAAGCTTTCATGAACCCAAACACGGTAGCCCGGGGCAGCAATTTCAGTTTCGGAGAGCAGAAGAAATCACGCGATGCCAAATCTGATGAATAGGGTGTTTTTTTAAATACACAACACAACGGGTATCGAAGAGAACAACAAGCATCATTTTCTCTTCTCAGCGACTTTGGTGTCGGTTTTCCGGTTTGGCTAGTTTTTTACTCTTTGCGATGCTTATTGGCTTATTTGTGTGCCGGACTCGTAGATCCATGTATCATCAACAGTTATGATGCTCTCCATGAACTTGGGATCGGAATTATAACAAACCAACATGTCTTCAGACACCTGCTCAGGATAGCTATTTAAATAATAATGATAAAATAGAAAACCTATTTGTGTATTGCGCTAGCAAAAATTGTAAAAGAGGAAGTCCTCTTATATATCGACTGTCATGGTAAACAAAATTACAAAAGTCATTGTACGCCGATAGGCATAATAAGAAAACTAGGTATTGTTTAAGTTAGACTGCTTGCAAAGAGCCAGTAAGTTAACACAAGAGTAATATTTGTAACATAGAACATGCATTTAGTCCTACATAAAAAGAAATGTATAATTTGATTTCGAATTAAAATAAATGGGTACTTCTAATCAGAAAACAAAGTGCTGGTGGTACAATAGGGCGATATCTCACAGAAATCAAAAAGAGGTTAAAAAACAACGCCACCATTCCTGGTGGTTGAATGGCAACTAAAGACCCGTCAATCGAAATTGACATAGTAAGAAACAACATAAATCAGTGGCAAGCTTACATAGATTTAGCTCTCCTTAGGTTAGGGTAGTGTTTGGTAAGTTCTAACAATAACATTAAAAAAAAAGTTAAGTTAGTGAAGTAAGTTTAATTAAGTGTAAAAGGAAAAAATCGCGAAGTTTTTTACTTTAAATTTTCGAGTCGAAAATAAATAAAGTCGAAAGGCAACAACCCATAGGTTGGCACCTCAAATATAGCTTAGAGTGTCCGCGTAGAGCCAGTAAGTTAGCATATAATATAAATAAGACAGAATTTAAGCAATTTTTTGTCTCTCATGTAAGTTAAATAGAAGGGAAAGGACAAAATAAAAAACGTATATTAAATGAAAATGAAATGAAGTACATACTTGGAAACCAATTCGTTTTCCATCACACTAACTGCGCGACAAACTTCTCACTGATGTTAAATTTAATCTAGAACAAAAAAGATGCACTGTGATGTGCACCTTTGAGATGGAGAAAATTTTCGACAGTGGCTGGAAAGAAGGTCTTCTTTATAAAGTTGGAGAAAGCGATGTTTTACCGTACGTCAGTAACATGATATGCAGTTTCATGAATGGACGGGAGGCATTAATAGAGTGCAGTTATCCTTAATCGGATAACTTCCTTATCAATTGGGGAGTACCTCAAGGGTCGATTATAGACCCCAAGCTGTACAACATATACATGTGCGATTACCCCTGTGAGGTATTCCGTAACAACACATTGGCTGAATCAAAGGCACTTTCTTACGCCGGTGACACACTCGTATATGGACACAGCAGGTCCCCAAAAGAGGCCCTTCAAATTACCACTGAACAGTTAAAGAAATTTTAACCTTTTATAGTCGATGGGATATCAACAAATAACAAAGGCAAAAGGCAACAATACATGACAATAGTCACCCCAAGTTTAGCTTAGAGTGTCCACAGGGGATCAGTAAGTTAGAATTTAATATAAATAAGATTTTGAGCATTTCTTGTCTAGCATGTAAGATAAATATGATTAAAAAAAAAACAAAATAAAAAAGTGTACGTAAAATAAACACACCCACACAAAAGGAATTTACTTAAGAAACCCGAGTGGCAAATGCCCCTCCGACACTGCAGGGAAAAGCAAACAACTTAACTTGGTAATCGAAGGAGGGAATATCCCAATTGCTAGGAATCTAGGGATGGACTTTTCGAGCCTACTAAAATCCAACCATTACGCCTCATGGTCTTAAAAAAAGGGAAAGACATTGCACACTCTTTGGAGTAAAGTATTGTTACAGCTGGCAAGGTACTTGTACATAAAATATTCATAAGACTTATCCTGCTGTATGTCTTCCCAATATCGTTCACTATATTGCCCACAATAGCAAGGAACCTGGAAGTGTTTGAAAAAGAAGTACTTACATCCTACACGGACATGCACTATCAATTTAAAAACGAAAAGTATTCAAACAAGCCGATAAATCTCTCCTCAGAGGTGACATCTCTAATGATCTATGCAGGTTAAATGATGGGGAACATAGTCGAGAAGATGGCTGAGAGCGAGAATTATGCCATCAGAGACCTGTACGAATGCAACATTAATAATAATTGGGAAGCATGGACGTAGTTCTCCCCAATCGGTGCCGGTTATAAGTGCCTGGACGGGAAACACTTTGCATCTATCTTGGAAGGATCCACCACCGCATTTTATGCAAAAGGGGCCTTGATCCAAAATAGGGGTTAGACCAGCGGTCGGGGAACTTTGTTAACCATTACCCCAAAATATTTTTGCGTAAGTCTATATTACCCCCCCCCCCCCCCCACCCAACCACAAAATTAATTGAAAGCTTTCCCCCTTCAGGTTTTGGAAAAATGATGCTGCTTCATGTTTGATATAATTACTTCAAAATTGGGACTTTTTGAGGTAAGAGCAATTTGAATACAGTCTTCGGCGTTTAATCGATTTCTGTTTTTCGTTTTTATGTTCATTAGAGTGGAAAAGTCTTGTTCACAAAGGTAGGTTGTTGCAAATGGCAGCAATTTTTTTACCTCCTCCTCATGTGCAATTTTGAAAGCCTTTGCAGCCTTTGACAACCAAAAAGACGACAGATTTGCTTTGGTCTCAAATTGAATACGTGCTTCAGTATTGGATCGAAGTTCAAGAATTGCCTCTGCCAAACCTGGAGGTTCTTCTGGTATGTTAGTAATTTCACATGTAAAAGGGTCTACAACCCAATTCACAGTATGTACATCAAGATCTGGAAAAAAGTCGGAGAACCGCTCTCTGAGTTTGGTAAGATGTTTTATAACTCTATCCGTGATGTCATCAATAGTAATATTTTCACAGTTTTCCAAAAACAAAGCTAACTTTTAAAAAGAAGCTAACTTATTCTGTTCTGCTTTATATCTCCAATATTGAAGCTTTAATCAAAACGCTCATAGTATTTCTCTGGCTGAAATGATATTAATATTTTTTCCTTGCAATTCTTTCTTCAATATATTTATATGCTCAAAAATGTCAGATAAATATGCGAGATGTACAACCCACGAGGGGTTTTTAAACTTATCTGCGAGAATATTCTTTCGATCAAACATACAAGTTTCCTTTAATAATATTAACAATCTTGATGACATCATGCTTGACGGCTTCCAGTGTAGGTTTCAAATGTTTCACAAGAAGTGCCTGGGGATGGATCATACAGTGAATAACTTCAATATTTGGATTACTTTTTTTCACCAAAGCCGAAAAACCATTAATATGACCCAACATAGCTGGAGCTCCATCAACAGACAAAGCAATACAGTTTTCCCACTTTAAATTAATGCTTTCAGTATTAAAGTATTCATTTACCTTATTATACACATCAATTCCACGAGATCTCAACTCGAGAGGAGAACAAAACAACAATTCCTCTTCAATTGCATGTGTACCTTTGTAGCGAACATATACCATTAGCTGTGAATTGCTACTAATATCTGTAGTCTTATCAAACTGAATAGCAAAATATTTAGACTGTTTTAGTGAGGAAATAACCTGTTCCTTTACATTTTCCTCCAAGATAGAAATCCTTTCTTTTACAATTCTTGCGGACAAGGGCACTGAATTCAGTTTATTCACCTCTTTCTGACCACACATGATCTCTGTCATTTTCACAGCTGCTGGTTTAATCAAATCTTCACCAATAGTATATGGTTTCTTGTTTCGGGCAATCAACCAGGCTACTGCAAAGCTAGCCATTGATGCTGAACGCTGATCAAAAGTACCTAACAAGTTGATGAAATTGATGATGAAATGATGTGTCTCGTAAGTAAATTGTATGCAATCAAACGACGCGTCGGAAACCCGTGCATAACTGACCGTTGAGTGCTAAGTTTAAACATTATAACATACACAGCGCCTCTAGTGGTTGATGCAAGAAACAACGTAACGCAAGCACGCACACACACACACAACGCGCGTCTCTTGCTTATCACGCACACACCAAACGAAAAACTCGACTTCAACCAGAATTAGCGGCCCGGCCCGTATATCGGGCTGAATTGTTTAAGTTTGTTAACATACTACAATGTTTATGAAATAGCAATAGAAAAATTAGAAAAATTTCCCTATTACCCAAAAATTTCATTTTTACCCCATTTGGGGTAATTTAGCCCGGTTCCCCGACCGCTGGGTTAGACAGACAATATCTGACCCCAGATTATATACAAGAACAACAATAGAACACAAAAAATATATATGTACGAGGGTGGGCTGAAAAGTTTCCGACCTGACAAAGATACAAGACATTTTTTCCTTAAAATTTATTTTTAATTTTCTACATAGTTTCTTTGTAACTCTACACAGTGCACCCAGCGATACTTCCACCTCTCTAACCCGTCCAAATAGTACTCGGCGTTTTTCTCTGCAAAATAACTCTTCAAGAAGGTGATCGCCACCTCATTTGATGACAATCACTGTCCTCCGAGCGCAATTTTTAGATTAGGGAACAAAAAGAAATCACCTGAGGCTAGATCTGATGCGTAATTCGTGGATTTTCGCCATGGCAATCGCTGCGGTGTAAGACGGTGCGTTGTGTTGGTGAAACAGGATTTTCTTTTTCTACAAATGTGGCCATTTTTCCACAATTTCTGCCGTCAGTTGGTCAAGTAATGATGTTTAGTATACTCCTGTAATGGTTTTCCCTTTTTGAAGATAATCGATTAAGATAGCTCCATGAGTATCTGTTGCGGATTGCAACTGAATGCAGTCAATGGATTCGCAACTGAATGCAGCCAACAACCAAAACAATAACAAATGTCAGCAACCAGGACATATTAATTGTCGAGCTGTCACATTGAAATGAATTGGTTAGACTGGTTGTTCGCTGCTTTTTCGTGTATGCAAATCTAAATAAATCATGTGCATCTAGGTGCGTAATTTTGTGTGTCGCTGAATTTAATGCTAGTTTTATTTGGAACATCGTTTTGTATCAGCGGATTCACATAAATAAAGTTATTGAGTACATTCTCGTGGATGTGGTGTCAGAGTTCCAGGGGTTTACAACAGAAGGCGTGGGTGTTTATAACTTTGATCCTTGGTGGTGAACAAGGAATAAATAGACACTGTGCACACCTTCTTTTGGCGCAAAACGGGACGAATTCCCAAGCTGCTGAGCCAGCATCGCTCGCGAACCGAAAGGGACACTACCGACATCGGAATCTCTATGTAGCTGAAAAGGATCACCAATGGAATTCGTTTCGGTTGCTGTCTTTCTTCCAAGTGAAGGTAATTTGTTGTTATGACGTTTAATACATTAGTGCACTTTAGAGCAAGATTTAGGTAAGACAGCTTTCTCTTACCTAAATCTTGATCTAATATGTGAAAAACACGTTCTTTGAACATTTTCATAGCCTCTGCTATCTCTCTCACTTTAACTTGGCGGTTGTCTAGCGCCGTGTGGTGAACTTTAGCGATGTTATCGTCAGTTGTCGTAGTTTTTATACGTCCCGAACGTTCATCAGGTCCCAAGCTCTCCCGGCCACGTTTAAATTCAGCTGCCGAAAATTTCATTGTGGTAAATGATGGTGCAGAGTCCCCATACACTGAGTCCAACTCATCTTTCATTTGCGTGGGCGTATTGCCTTTCAAAAACAAAAAATTGATCAGAGCTTGATACTCAACTTTGTCCATTTTCACAAAAACACTCCCACCGAATCACTCAAACGACGATCAAATAAAAACTCAGTGTTCGCTTGACGTTCGGACGTCAAAGACGTTTTGAATCGCGCTCCTCGCCACACATTGAATACACACACAAAAAAAAAACATAACTGAAAGTAAATAAACGCGTACGCGGGTTTTCTATCGATAGTGCTAACTGAATAGTGTAAATCACAAAAAAACGTGTAAAAAACAAAACAAAAAACGTGTAAAATAATACATAATATTAATAATGGACACTACATCATTCCACCAACAGAATATCCAGCAAAGTAATACGAATAACGGCAACATTATGACGTATGAACAGTTTATTAAATAGTTTTGGCTTACCTCCCTTTGGGATTTCCAATGGGTCCAAAAATGAGACGAGTGGTTTTAAGTTTTTATTTAATTATTTCATTTATTTTCACTATATTCCACACTTAATTTTGACTGCTGCCTCGGCCTCTGGATTTCGACTGCCTGTTTCGGCAGCTCGTTATTGACTGCCCCGAAACCAAGATGGGCCGCCCATTTTATATGGTGTCGAATCGAGGTTTGCACACAAGTATGTATTTAATGTTGGAGTACAAACCCGATCTTTGTACTAATAAAAAGGTTAGTAATTAGGTCAATGTGCGGCAGATTAGGTTTAGGTTTCACCCGTCGCACATATCCCCCGCTATGGGAGAATGGATGAGTGGATGGAAAAGCTAAGTATGGAATGGGTTAGGTTAAGGGGTTTTAAGTAAGTGGTTATTCGGGATAGGTTGTAGGTAAAGGAGTTGTGATTACGAATCACAGCAACAGCTAGCAGCAGCATACCAACAACAAGCAGCTATGTGCCAACAACAACAAGCGATGATAAATCAAATGCTTCACAAAATCAGTACAATGAAAAACCAATTGCCAACAGAATACCATACAGACGAAGAAGAGTTGGAAAGGGAAACCTCTGCAGTTTATAAGAAAAGAAAAACTGATAACAGTCATACGAGGGTTGCCTCTTATGTTTCGGGATTTGGCAACCCTAGTGTTGCAATCCGGCAATTGACAGCTCTGTCGTAAAGTTGGACATTTTTGAGGTTATACTCGTACGCACTCAGAACGTTTTGACGTACGAGCGCTATTTGTGTTGTTTACAGTAACTTAAAAGATTCATCTCGGCCCAAAAATGGAATTAAATCGTCAACATTTTCGTGCGATTATTTTTTACAACTTTCGGCGTGGATTAACTCAGCAACAGTGCATGGATGAACTTAATTCAATTTTTGGCGATGAAGCTCCATCAAGGACCAGTGTTTATCGATGGTACGGTGAATTCAATCGTGGTCGTAGTTCACTCCAGGATGACTTTTGTGAAGGTCGTTCAAAATCAGTTGTTGTTCCAAAAACCATTGATGCTGTGCGCGAACTGATATTGGAAGATCGTCATGTGACCTATCGTGAGATTGAGACAACCTTAGGCGTTGGTGGGACCAGCATACATTCAATATTGCATAAACATTTGACTGTCAAAAAAATGTGTTCGCGTTGGATCCCACACAATTTGTCAATCGCCCAAAAAAAGGCTCGTGTCAATTGGTCGAAAGAAATGCTCAAAAAATACGGTCGCGGTGCTTCGAAACACGTCTATGACATCGTGGCAGGTGATGAATCGTGGATTTACGCGTACGACTGTCTGGGTGTTTCAAGATGAGCCAAATCCAACAAAAGTTGTTCGCGCACGAAGCACTTCCAAGCAAATGGTCGCCTGTTTTTTCGGAAAAACTGGACATGTCGCAACCGCACCACTAGAACAACGCAGAACAGTCAATTCTGAGTGGTACACAACCATTTGTTTGCCAGTTGTCTTCCAAGAAATCAGGAAAACCAACCGCCGAAGACGGATCACTCTTCACCACGACAATGCGAGCTCTCACACATCGACTGCGACAACTGCATTTTTGAGCACCCAAAACATCGAGTTGATGAGTCATCCGCCGTATAGTCCTGACTTGGCACCGAATGACTTCTTTTTATTCCCGTACGTAAAAAACAAACTGAGAAGTCAACGTTTTTCGACACCTGAAGAAGCGGTTGCTGCATTCAGAATGCATGTGTTGGAGATACCTCAATCAGAGTGGCAAAAGTGCTTCGGCAATTGGTTCAAATGCATGCAAAAGTGTATAGAACTTCATGGGGAATATTTTGAAAAACAATAAAGTGATTTTCGATGATCAATATTTGTTTTTGTTCTCTAATCCCGAAATATAAAAGGCAACCCTCGTAAGCAAAATACAATACCAACTGTAAACAATATGACGTTAGTTCGTGAATCAACAAATGAGGTTACTAAAGAAAGGAAAATTCCCCTGCCACCACCAATCAATGTGAGGAATATAAGGGATTTTAATGCATTTAGAAATGCCATTTTGTCTGTAGTGAAAGACAAAATTCAATTTAAAGTATTATCTAATAATGGCATAAAAATAACATGCGAAACAGAAAATGCAGTTAAAGAGTAATTACAATCCCTTAAGATGGATGTAAGAACCCAACTCTTAGAGTATCATACCTACCAACTAAAAAGTGAGAGACTATTTAGATTCGTAATCAGAGGACTTCCAGCATGTCCATAGATATGATTGCAAACGAATTATGCTCACTAAATCATAAAGTGGTAAAGGTAACAAACATCCGAAAAAGCACCACGTCAAATAATGGAGAAAAAATCGTTAAAGCCTTTCCATTGTTTTATGTTGTTATATAATTAAGTTCAATTAATTATCACCCCCCCCCCCCCCCCCCCCCCCTATGAATAATTAACATCTCGTGTCTTCACGTGCATATCCTTCCCTTCCCTCCAAATCACCAATTTCCCATTACAATAGAATATCCCTAAACACAATAGTTGAATAATTTAGATAAAGTAAAACCCCTATTTTAAAACCTCAATCCTATTGTACATAGCCATTTTCTCCCTATTTAGACATAGAGTCCCTACCGTCCATAGCCAAGCCCCCTATTACTCAATTCTGCTTCATAGAAATAACAATCGTGGAAGCGGGACGAAAAAGGATGTGAAAACGAAAGACACGAGATTCGTTCTTGTTTAATTTGTGAGTTCATGGCGAGTAGTCGGTCGCTCCGCCAAACGATTGAAAGATTGTTGTGATTTAAGCAGTCGTGTGCGGCGTGCGGTTCTCGAAATAAAGTTATCTATAAAAGAAATACAGAACGTTAGTTTATTACACTTGAAATTAAAAGTAAAAACCTCTATGTGGTTTGAGCGTTAGTTTATCGCACTTGTAATTAAACGTTAAAAAACTCTATGTGGTTCGAGTGTTAGTTTATTGCACTTGTAATTAAAAGTAAAAATTTTGTAAATAAAGTTATCTACAAAAGAAATACAGAGTGTTCGTTTATTTCACTTGAACTTAAAAGAAAAAAACCAAATCTTATAAACAAATATACAGATTGGGAAAAATTCTGGAAAGAGCTTGTCATTCAGATTAAATTAAACGTTAAACTTCAAAGTTGTGAAGAATTAGAACAACAAGTACAACAATTTATCCAAACGTGGAAAAGTGCAGCCGCAACAGCAACTCCGGTGCCAAGTGATAAACCAGAAGCAGCAACCACATACCCTATTGAGATTAAAGATCTAATCAAAGACAGGCGCAAAGCTAGACGAACCTGGCACAGATCCACGCACCCTAACGATAAAAAAATATTCAACAAGGTGAGCAATCTAGTTAACAAATTAATTAAAGACCATAAACAGAGTTGTATAGATGAGTATCTAAGTGAACTAAGTCCGTCAGCGGATACGGATTACTCTCTCTGGAAGGCAACACGTAAATTTAAACGTCCCCTTATCCAAGTGCCACTTATAAAAGATACGCAGAGACAGTGGGTATGCAGAACTGAAGATAAAGTTGAAATATTTACACAACACCTGGCTTCAGTGTTCAAACCACACAACATCCACAGTAGTATTGATCCTTCACCCAGGTATCAAACTGAGCAAATAATCAAACCAGTGACCCCAATTGAGATTGCCCAAGAAATCGACAAAAGTTTGAACCACTAAAAAGCACCAGGCATCGATGAAATATCACCTGGCGTGTATAAGGAATTACGTCGAAAAGCTGTCATTATGCTAACATATCTGTTTAATGCTTGCTTTCGAGTAAGATATGTGGCGTTTCTACTAACACCACTGCTACCTTTTCAACCTACCTCCAAATCTTCCTTCCTAAAGCTCCACTAATTTCATCATTTTTGCGTATGCAAGCGCAATATCTTCTCCAAGCATTCTCCCACCGATTGCATTACCTTTCGGTTATGCAAATCTCATCCAAACATCAAGCATCTGCCCATCAAGGACATTCACGCAATTAACGCGTTATATCAATTTTCCCTAGAAGAAATTCGGTACGCCAGTACCGCATACATCAATGCATCTCAGCATTGTTCTAAAAAGAAAACATTTCGGTTGCCATACTAGATAACCGAAGTGGATTATGAAAACAATCAGCAGAACCCCTGTCTGCCTGCATTTACAGTCCCACACGTGCGCAATAGATTTTCATGTTACGCCAGTACTCACGGCGGCTTTTATGCAATCTTCAAAGCACCGGCGCAATTCGCGCCTAGCTGCCAAGAGCCGAATTAAATGCCAGTGTAAATACTCACACTGGAATTCGACCCATGACTCCCTAGGAATGGAATACGCAATTAACATAGTTGTAAACACAACCATCATTGTGTAATTATTCCAAATGCATCCTAATCCCTAACGTAGTATTTGGACAACTGCAAATACTTATCCCAAAGATGCTTTTTCATGAATTTTCATTCCCACGGTTCGACCACCCATGAGCTCGCATCACGAGCCAACAAGGTGATCCGCGCGCAAAAGTTGTTCAGTCGATTGAATGCCGGTAAAGGAGTCGAGTCTCAACCGAAGTGGAGTGCGCCCGGAAAATCGAGTGACGTCGAGTGTGTTTGCGTGTTCTATAGTTTAGTGAAAACAAATAAATAATACAAAAAATAAAAGACAAGCAACAAACAATGTATAAGTTAATTAACTGTGTGATTTTCGAAATTTAAACGTTAAGTAAACACAAGTCTAGACTCTTTTAATTGTGAAGCGGTTGTCCTGTGTCGCTGCCAATAAAAATTGAATTGATGTACCACGCAAAAAAACACCAGTAGTACAATAAACAATAAAATTCCAACAGTTGAGCCAGTGTTTTACTTCATCAAAATCGGTGGAGCAATCCGTGGAGTAGGAGTTAACCAGTGCCAACGTCGGCACACATACGTTCTATCCCACAGATACATTCCAAATTCATTCAAAACAGCCCAGATAATAATGCTCAAGAAACCAGAGAAACCAGCAGAAGAAGTAACGTCTTATAGACCCATATCGCTATTGCCATCCATTTCAAAATTGTTTGAGAAAATACTCCTCAAGCGACTCAAGCCTCTCATCAATAATCCAAACTTTCAATTTGGCCTGAGGAATAAACACTCAACTATTGAACAGGTTCACCGTGTGACCACAGCAATAGAAAAGGCTTTCGAAGAAAAGAAATATCGCTCAGCTGTCTTTCTTGATGTTTCCCAAACATTCGACAGAGTATGGCATGAAGGTCTTATATATAAAATGAGTAAACTCTTTCCAGCAAACTATTGCCATCTACTCGAATCATACTTGTCTGATAGAACGTTCAAAGTAACACACGAAGGAGCTCACTCTAGTTTCTATCTAATAGAAGCAGGAATACCACAAGGAAGTGTCCTGGGACCTTTCCTCTTTGTTATAACGTCCGCCGGCCGTGCTTCCTCGTCTCGTCCGAGGGAAGAGCGGGGACTAATCCTTTTTCTTATTGGTTGAATTTTAAAACACTAAACTTTCCTTTGCTGAGCTAGCAGACTAAAACGCCGATTCATTTGTTTCTGTCCTTCTATAATGCCGATTTATTTGATTTACACAACAAAAACGTTCATTCGGAATCGCGTAAAACTAATTAAAATAAATTAAATACTGTGACTCGAATAACTCGGTAATCAAAGATTGGTTTTTTGTATTGTATTCTTATATTGATCAGCAACCAACTCACGACATCGTTCGGAGGCTATTCTTTGACTCTGCCCGTAAAAGTACAAATTCTCTCTTTTTACATTATTCTTTCGTTAAGTTTTTGATGAACGAAGTCGAACCTGGGGAAAAAGGGTCATCTTGCTCTCCAGGTACCCGAAAGCCAGCAACGCGTGAGCGTGTTTTCGCCAATCAGAATCGAGCAGCTGCTATGGTTGCTCGATTTTGGTTTATGGCTTGTGCGACAAGGATTTATTCTTTTACCAGCTGCTGGTTGCTTGATTTGATCTCAGAATCGTCACGTCGAGTATTTGTATTTGTTATACTTGCTTGGTAACGATTCTGGGATCGTTGTATTAGACAACCGCAGTTGCAGCTGCTATGTATGTAGGATGACGATTTTAGGCAATTCGTTTAGGAAAATGGGATAATGGTCGGATATGTATATCGTATGGGGAAATGGGATAATCGATGGGATATATTTGGGAAATGGGTTTAGATTGATATGTAGATAAGTCCATATCATGTATATATATATATAATATATATATGATGTGGAAGTGGGTATAAGTTAATATGGGGGTACGTCTAATATGTGTAATAGGTATATAATATGGAAATGGGTATATTGGGATTGTGGGAGGATGGTGGGGCTTCGGGGGCACTACATCTTCTTACTATACACAGCAAACATCCCAACAACCAAAAACACATTCATAGGCACCTTTGCACATGATACAGTTATAATATCAGCTGACGAAAATAAAAAAAAAAAGCTACACAACAATTGCAACAGGCACTCAACGAAATTAGCCAATGGACCACTGATTGGAAAATAAAACTCAACGAGATGAAATCTATTCACGTAACATTTACATTACGACGATCAGAAAACAATATTTCTACATATCTCAACGGAATTCCAGTTCCCAAAGCAGATTCAGCGAAATATCTCGGTATACATTTGGATAGCAGACTAAACTGGAGACATCATGTGAAACAAAAAGCTGAACAAATAAAGCTGAAACGTAGACAGATGTATTGGTTAATCGGGAATCACTTTTAACTCAATCTCTATTATAAAAGATTGATCTGCCAATCTATCATCAAGCCGATCTGGATATATGGAATCCAATTATGGGACTGTAGCGATTCTAACAGATACGCTATAGGACTGTACAAAGCAATCCAATAGAGATATAATTTAACGAAGCCAGAATAAATTCCTTCGCATTATCACGAATGCCTACCGTTTTGTGACAAATCAGGAAATTCATGATGACCTAGAGATCAAGAGGATTTATAAAGTTATCCAACAATATCCTGTCAAACACGAAAGACGCACACATAATCATACCAACGTAGAAGCTATTCAGCTCTTGGATATTACCCACGAATTGAGACGGCTAAAACGGACGAAACCTCATGAATTAATATGTTATCATCTAACATACTAAAATCGAGTTGGAAAATGAACACTGGTCCAGTAAACCCTTACACGTTTTACTTAATTAAATTAAATTAAGTACAATTTAAACCTAGTATTAAATTAAATTGTTAAGATTGTACTATTCATATCCAATAAAGGATGTTATTAAAAAAAAAAAAAACGACGCGTCCAAAATGGCTGAAATTTTGGTGAGTAAGTGTCAAAAAATCCGCCTGTCACGCGGGAGACCGGGGTTCGATTCCTCGTCGGGGAGCCTCTGGTGCGAGACTAATGACCTTTCCCGAAAAAAACAAATCATTATGGAAAATTAGACAAGCCTCAGGACTTGCTAAATAAGCCCAAGACCGGTTCCCGGTTGTAGTGCCGATGATGATGAAGTGTCAAACAACTACATTCACTAGCTTTTATTAACGAGGGGTAATATCTTTACGTTGGGGTCGGAAACCTATTCAGACCACCGTCATAGTTGTGCATTTCCAAGTCAGATACGCATATTATTTGCTATTATTATTTCGACATGCTTCTCGTCGAATCCACGTGACCTGTGAAACAAATACAAGGATAACATCTCTTTCCTAACGTCGCTAATGGTCCGTTTTTAGTAAGCATCATTCCACACTAGGTATCTGTCAATTTTCAATTTGTTTCATGTTTCAATTTTGCGTGATAAATTGGGTATGAAAAAAATATTTTCGAGATGGATGCCGAATTTGCTTTCAATTTAGAACTTTTGGAGCGCATGCGTCAAAACCTAGATAAGTTTCTGCGCAGATTAGTAACTGTAGATGAGACATGGATACTGTGGGGGGGAAGTAATGTACCTGCATGGGTACTCCGTTCTACTTCCTCCTCCATCATGTATTGTTCCACCGACGAGCACTAAACAATTCCGCCGAAGCAAAGGAACGAAACGCCGCCACGTTTGGAAACAACCAACAAAACGAACACCAAAACTCGGAACGAACAACACACCGTCCACCAGAAGTGATTAATTGAAAGGCACTGTTTTTTGAATTATTAAATCTTTATTGTTACTAAAATTAAACGTTAGCAATGCGCGAAAGTTACATTAAGAACACAATATCACAATCTTCGCCACGACTCGGGGTATATTTTCGTCACCGTGTGCACCGGTGAGCGGGAGATCGCGTGTGACCAACATGGTCGACGAATTGGAAACGACTCAAACGATATCCTCTCCAATAAGGATATCGTTTTTTAACTACCACCAGGGAAACGTAAAGTCTCTCTTGGTGGTATAGGAAACCAGATCTTGTAATAAAGGTCATGGTGGTATGTGTGGGATCGTTGAGATCAATGCTATTCACACGTGCAGTGGAACAGCGAAACAGGCAGGCGGCAAGGACAAAAGAAAAGGCGACCAAATGGTTCGCTCTTTAATGAGGGTCATGTTTATACGATGCCTCGTCGCTATTTTCGACGTTAGGAGAAAAAGGTGCTAAAAGCAAATTGGATGTTTATGGCATCTCTGGCTGCAATAGAAACCGGGTTCATATTTGCATTAGGAAATGCTGGAGAATTTGGTTTCAGCGTCTATTGCGCTAATTATATGCAGCTGCTTGGGTTGTTTGTTGGTAAGACAAACAAAAAAGGTTGCCAGGCAATGTGTATGAAAAGGTATATGACGCGGCTGGGAAAATAGACGACGCGATATTTATGGTCCCTGTCATGACGGTTACATTGAATGCAATCCGAATTATTTTGTTTACTGGAATCTGTCTGGTACCGAATTGGTTCAGAATACCAAATAAGCAAACAAAGAAATCTTACGGAAAATTGTATGCGAAGGGATGCATGAAGGTACGTTTTCTTTATAGGTTTTTTATGATTACAGATGGTGATCTATATAATGCGTGAAGCATTTACAGGTACTAATACCGTTGCATTAGCAAACTTAAGGGAGTTGGGTAGTAGTTATGGGGGTTTTTCGGGTAAGTAGACCGTAGGGTTTAGCGGAAACGCTACAATACACCACTACACTCCCGGGACAAAAGAACAGTTGTGGCGGTTATGCGAAAAAACAAAACACTGTAAGGTAAATCCCTTAGTGCGCCAATGCACACTTTCGTCCGCAACCGCACGTGCTCTCTTACACGTGGGTCGCATGTTTCACCAAACTCCTCGTGCCTTCACGGCTACAGAAAAACCACATTTTTCTAAAACGAATTCGTTGGAAATGCATTAGTTCAAAAATTCATTAGCCGGCCCGGCGATGATTACTAAAACCCCACGCGGCCAAGTATTGGACAATACTGGTAATCTGTTCGGGAGCCAGGCGAAATTCGGGTTTTCCATCGCAAAAAGATCACCGTAGGTGCATGCACAAAGACGGCAATTATTTTCAACATGTTCCCTGCTGTTGAAACAATTACCTGTGTAGTATTCCAGAATACTACTGTCCTTATAACTATTAAGTTAAATACTGAGTCTCATTATTTATCTAACACATCCTTAAAACATTCTCCTTACATATCTAACATTCTCATTTAATACATATTATAAATAAACATCCACAATATTCTATATCAAGTCAGTTCCAGTACATTTCATAACATGCCCCTTTTTTCATTTGAAACATGGCTCTTTGATTTTCGTTCAAAGTTTATTCAAAATTTAAAAGTAAAATTGTTTTTGTTCAAATTATAATTTACAGTGAATTAGAACACAATGTTCTATAAGTAGAGAGAAAATTGAATTGTAAAGTCAGTTGAGATACAGACGAGTAGAAGTTTAGTTTGAGTTTGAGTTTGAGAAGAGTTAGTTCAGTTTAGAGTTGGTTGAGATTTAAAGTTCAGTTGAAGTTTTAGTTTTGAGAAAAGTAAGTGTGTGAAATAAGTTGAGTTTGAGAAATAAGACAGTCGAGCAGTTTAGCTAATTTAATAAAATAAATATAAAAGAAGACAATAAAGAAAAAATTAATTAAAACCAAGCGTTTTAATTGAATCTAAATAAAAGGTCCACGCTCTTCCCTCAACCGAGGAAGCACGGCGTCCCGTACCTATAACACCTGTAAGTATCGCAGCCGAAAATAATGATTTCGGCCAGGTAAAATACCCTGCGTAATTAAGCACAAAATAAAACACAAAAGATACCGCCGAGATAGAAAAGGTCATCAGGTACGGAGAAAATACAAAAAGGTAGAATAAGTGAAAAGAGAGAACAACGTGGCGAATCTCTTTCCGGTGAGAATTCTTTTCCGTTGCGTGATACTTTAATCAGTACGATAATGATCTCAACGAGAAGAAGATCTTGACGAGGAGTGGAAGTGAAGCCTTAGAGTCGTGTCGCGGATCGAGAGTGCCTAGTAAAAAAATATGAAAAGAAAGCGAAAGGCGTCAGATAGTGCTCCTAAACCGATAGTAACTTGTTTAGAAATAAAAGCTTGATAAACAACATTAATAAACTAAAAGTCCTCAATCGAAGTAAATACTGTAATTTCGATAAATTTCCATTGAACACAAAAAAGGTGTAAAATTAGCGTACGATAGCAATAATAAATAAGAGTAATTCGTAAAGACACAACACGCGCTTTTTCTTTAGTGTACGGCGGAACACTATAACACAACCCCCAAACAGTCACGACAGTGGATTGTTGAAGGTGAACGGGCACCAAAGAAGGCAAAGATGCTGAAATCAGCTAGAAAGGTTATGGCTCCTGTGTTTCGGGATGCACGGGGTAATATCTTCATTGACTATTTGGAAGAGGCACAGACGAAAACTGGACAGTCTTATGCATTATTATTAGGTCAGCTCTGGCGCAAGACTGATGACCTTGCCCGAAAAAACAAAAACAAATCATTATGGAAGATTTAACAAACCTCAGGACTTGCTAAGTAAGGCCAAGACCGGTTCCCGGTTGTAGTGCCGATGATGATTATGATTAGCTCAGCTAAATGAGAAAATAAAAGAAAATCGGCCTCATTTTCTAAATACTTATTGACCTGCCGTCGTAGTTTATAAGCACCAACAATGTAAATTAGACTTAACAAAGGGGTATTACTACTTCGCCGAAAAAAATCAGTATGTTTTACAATATGGCTTTGATACGAATCAACATGGAATCCATGTGGCTGAAATTCTGATTTGTGTTTATAGTCCCGATACTGTCAGAGCTGATTCCTTTTCGGTATTTTCGATGTTAAATATATACCTCACAGAAGTAGACCTATTGTTGAAAAAATCGATAAAATCATGGAACTGATCGGAGTTCGGTATTTTCGATGTTAAATATATACCTCGCACAAGTAGACCTATTGTCGAAAAAATTGATAAAATCATAGAAGTGATCGGAGTTCAATTTTTAGAAGTCGTATAATCGCTCAAGGACTAGGATCGACTACAAAACAGTTCTGTACCATATGTATTAGACTGGGTTCACAAAGACGCTCGATGTTTGGCTGTCACACGAATTGACGCAACAGAAAAAAAAAAGATGATGAGTCGAATGCTCATCTGGGGAGGTTTGGTGAAACGGACGAACCTGAACAATTTCCTTAAACGGATGGTGGGTATAGGGAGAAATTCGCCACATCCCACCATATTATGCGTAAACGTTGGTGGTAAATGTGCAGTGATGCGAATCAAACTATAGTGAACCCGGGGCTAAAGTCCAGTGAGGTTTTTGCTGTGTATTTGTTGGGATCATCCACTATGAGGTCCTTCTATATTGTCAAACACTAAATTTTTATTTCTACTGTATTATATTTAAAGTAAATAACCTTTCGAAACTTTCAAAACGAGTTTATACATTAGTAGATCAATAAGACCTTACAAACGTCTACGATGGCGCTCAAACGTCGCTAATGGTCTGTTTTTAGTAAGCATCATTCCTCACTAGGTATCTGTCAGTTTTCAATTTGTTTCATGTTTCAATTTTGCTTGATAAATTGGGTATGACAAAAATATCTGCAAGATGGGTGCCGCATTTGCTTTCAATTGAGAACTTTTGGAGCACATGCGTCAAAGCCCAGATTAGTAACTGTAGATGAAACATGGATACTCCGCTATACTCCCGAGACAAAAGAACAGTCAAAACAGTGGATTGTTGAAGGTGAACGGGAGGCAAAGACGGTGAAATCAGCTGGAAAGGTTATGGGTACTGTGTTTTGGGATGCACGTAATATCTTCATTGACTATTTGCAAAAGGAACAGACAATAACTGGACAGTATTATGCATTATTATTAGGTCAGCTAAATGAGAAAATAAAAGAAAATCGTTCCCATTTTGTAAATACTTATTGAACTGCCGCCGTGGTTTATAACCACCAACAATGTAAATTAGACTTAATAAAGTGGTACTACTACTTCGCCGAAAAAAATCAGTATATTTTACAATATTGCTTTGATAAGAATCAACATGTAATCCATGTGGCTGAAATTCTGATTTGTGTTTATAGTCCCGATACTGTCAGAGCTGATTCCTTTTCGGTATTTTCGATGTTAAATATACACCTCACAGAAGTAGACCTATTGTTGAAAAAATCGATAAAATCATGGAACTGATCGGAGTTCAATCTTTCTAAGACTACAGGGGCTAGGATCGACTACAAAACAGTTTTATACCATGTGTATTAAACTGGGTTCACAAATACGCTCGATGTTTGGCTGTCACACGAATTGACGCAACAGAAAAACAAAGATGATGAGTCGAATGCTCATCTGCGGAGGTTTGGTCAAACGGACCAACCTGAAGAATTTCTTAAACGAATGGTGACTATAGGTGAGAAATTCACCACGTCCGACCATATTATGCGTCAACGTTCGTGGTAAATGTGCAGTGATGCGAGTCAAACTATAGCGAATCCGGAGCTAAGGACCAGTAACGTTTTTGCTGTGTATTTGGTGGGATCATCTACTATGAGGTCCTCCTATATTGTCAAACACTAAATTTGCATTTCTACTGTCAACAATTCGTCCGTTTAAAACGATTGATCTACCAAAAATGGCCAAAAAGAGAGTCGTTGTGTACCACCAGGACATTGCCAGGCCCCACACATATATAATAATTCTCCAGAAAGTCCGGGGGGTTGGTTAGAGGTTTTGATGCATCCACCTTATAGTCACGACCAAGCCCCAAGCGATTATCATCTCGTTCATCAATGGAAAACTCTTTCAGCGATAATAAACTGGAATCGAGAAAAAGTTGTGCAAACGGTATAGTCGAGTTTTTCACCGATGGAAGTTAAGGCTTTCATAAAGGACACATTATGAACTTATTTTTAAAATGGTAACTAATGGTAATTGTATATAACCAAAGTATGTACCGTTTTATGACCCAAATTGGACAATATGAACCATGGTAAATAAATCCTTCAAATAAACATAAACATAATGGATTCTTTTTCTCCAAGCAAATATCAATCGAACAATAAAATGTGACACTAATCTTTTAGGAAAATATCTTGACATCAATGTGAGCTGCTATTCACAACTACGTGGAAGTTAGTTTTTTTTCTTATCAAAACCTAACTATTCCTCCGAGTGGAAAAGAGTTGATTATAGAAGAAATTGTAGGAAAAACACCGAAACCAGAATAACCGAACTCTGAATAACTAGACGCCGGTACAATACAAGTTAACCCTTATGTCAATGACCAACTTTACCGACAGTAGTCAATGACCGGGTACCCGCATACAGAAACATTGTTTTAACAATGTTAAAAGAAATATTTTGCAATAGATTGTAATTTGTTTATCAGAAACAAATATATTGTGAATATTTTATGTATTTTATATAATTATTTTTTATAAATATAAAGAATTTTGACTATCTGCGGCTACAAAAGGCCTATTGAAATCGGCGCAGAGCAAGGTCAGGATAGGCAGGTGTGTAACAAATTCAGTTATACCTGCTAGAGGGATCTCGAGTATTCGGTTGACGAATAACTTGTACGGTCAACTTTCTATAACTTGCGAGTTTATGGTGAAACCATTCGAATCCGGCATTAGAGAAAGCGTGGTTCAGTCAGCGTCCTTTGTGCATCTGAGCATCTTCAAAATGACGACTTTGTTGACACGTGCTCAATTCAACAGGTAATAATATTAAAATTAATATTGTTAATGTATTTAATAATATTAAATAATTCTGTTGTTGTATTTTTGTTTTTAAATTATGTAATGCACAACGAGATGCCTACTTGAAAAGCGTGTGTGGTGAATCTGACGACGAGAGCATAAACCTTTCTGATAGTGATGACGATGATTGGATTCCTGACGAGCGAAATGAAAACGAGGTGTCTGATAACGAAGAATATTGCGTGGACGAAAATGATACAAATGAAGCAGCCATTGACGATTCTGAAAGCGAAGATGACAATGATACGAACGGATATGTCGACGCAGTTTCAAAATAATTCGAATAGGTGGCCCTTGGCAATGTTCTTCAATGTCCTCGATGTAAGCCCGCTCGCGGCGTTCGTCATTTATAAAGAGAACAACTCCATGCTGCCGAAAAAGACGAACGCCCGTCGTATGTTTTTGCTCCAATTAAGCGAACAACTTGCCCTGCCAAGTATTCATGAACGCTCGGAAAATGTTCAAATCATGAGGCATTACTCAACAAAACTTGCAATCGAGTCCATCATCGGCAAGGTTCAGCCGCTCGTGCCGACGACCCAGGCAGCATGTCCGCCCCTGGATAGTACAGGAAGAAAACAGGTCACTGGTTGTTGCCACATTTGTTTATCACAGGCTCTGAAAAAGCGGCGAAAAACAAGAAAAGCGTGTCGGCAATGTGAAATGCCGGTTTGCGGCGAACACGCTACTACGTTGGTTGAATGTAATGCATGTCACAGAAGTCCTTCTGAATAAATTTGTTTGTTAATTTAAATGCATTTTTATTGTTTTTCATTAATTATTAGTTATTTAAATAGTTAATTAGCAATAATTAATTATTAATTAACTATTTAACATTTTTAATGGGGTACCCGGGTACCCGGTGGTGGTTCTCAGAATACAATTTTTTAAAATGTCAATTTGAAAGTAAAAAAAAAATTTTTTTTTCATTGAAATTTCGTAATTATCATTCAGAAACGTTTGAATGGAGATGATCTAAGAAATGGGACCGCAATTCGTCTACTAGGCCGAGCAATCGTGAAATTGTGACGAAATGGGTCGAGCAATCGTGAAATTGCCACGAAATGGGTACCCGGGTACCCGGTCATTGACATAAGGGTTAAAAATACAATAAATTCTTATCAAATTACAATAATTCTGCTTACATTATCCAACGTTATCGTACAAGTAGCTGCAATCTCATAATCTACCGGAGCACGTAATTTATATCGGCACGATGATCCTGCGGTATATTTATCAGGATAAAATGGTGATTGAAGGGTTACAGTCGTATCCGGATTCAAGGTATACGTGTTATCACATTGTTCAAAATAGCCTTCAGATAAAGATACTAATTGCACTAACGTGAAAAATCCTAAAAGAGATTTCGTTTATCTATCTTACAGTGGAATTATCAGAGCAGAGGTGTACGTACCACAAAATTTAAACAACATATTCTCCGTTAATTATCTAACTGAAATATTATCGGATGCTGTTCTTCTTTATATATGAATTATCTCTTGTGATTTTATTTCGTTGTTTCAAAAATGAATATGGACGCCCTAACTCCCTCATTGTGCTCTTCTCCCGCCCTTTTTTTTGAACCTCGATCTTGAAGGTTAAGAAAAAATTCGTCATTTAATTTTTTTTCCAGTAAATGTCTGCAACACTGCTAAATAAGAAACAAACTGATGCGCGACTGTCTAGTTGTAAAAAATAAAATAAAGAGATAATTAACAAAAAAAAAAAGTTGTGTATTGACACAAATATTATTGAACAGTATACAATGCTGATTAATTCTTTAAACCTTGAATTAAACAACAACTGCCATATGGCAGTTGTTGTTTATTTTTTGGAATTATATTCCTTTCTAGAAAGATCTGTACTTACTCTTTTTGGCACAATTTATTAATTGGCGTCTTTAGAAATGGAATAATATTAGCAATACTACACCAATCTTTGAACCTTGAACCATATGGCAGTTGTTGTTTATTTTTTGGCTTTATTTCTTTCTAGAAAGATCTGTACTTACTCTTTTTGGCACAATTTACTAATTGGCGTCCTTAGAAATGGAAAAATATTAGCAATACTCGATGGGAAGGCAAAACTCTTTAACGTATGGTATTTGTACGCTTACCTACTAAGTTAATTAATGGCCAGATTATACGTCTAACTCACATGCATTTTCATTAATTACGCCTTGCAACTTTCTATGCCTTCATACCTATTTTCTTTTAAAATTACACTTATATAGTCAACCTACTCCTATAGTTACCTCTGACATGCACGATTTCAAGAGTTGTACAATATGTCACAACACCGGGTACTAAAACACACCCTTGAATCTCCTATCGCTCTTTCTACGGAACTAACTGGGTTTTCCTCCACCGGATTGACTAGATCTTTAGGCTCAACTCATCGTTTAGAGTTCGCGCAGCTATTCTACTCGTTTACCAGGGTTGCCGGAGTACAGATTTCGGTCGAAGATACTTTGGCTCTGTGAAGTTTTTTCTTCATTGAACGAAGCGGCTGCATGTGCACCATCCTCTTCTGGAACTTTACATTGTGGACAGATAGGTGAACTGTCGTGGCCAAAACAGTTTAGGTATATTCGATACTCACAATGCCATGGGGAGAACTGAGTAAGAAGATAGTTGTAAGTCTCGTGTTAACGCTTTATCCAAATTTCTACGGACGTTCACCTGTCTTCGTATTCCATCTAGCTTGTCTTAAAGCAATACAAGCCCATCTTTCTTCAAGAATTATCGCCACCATTCTGCTAGGCACTTCATCCCTTTCCCTTGTGAGTACGGCGTTAGAATATACTCACAGCTAGGCCTGATTGTCGTAAGAGGCGACTAAAGGCCGAGTGGTAAGTGGGGTCCCAACGCTCTGTAGCCCGGTGAAATCCCCATCACCCCATCAAGCTATAGGCTCCGTGAAATGGTCGGGAGAAATCCCTGGCATTTCTTTTGGAGCTTAGACGATGAACCGGTTCGACGAAATGTTAGTTTAAGTGGTAAGTCGGTACCAGAGTGAGATACCACCTCGTCACGATGTACATTCCGCGATATCGTCGGGAGAAATCCTTCACTATGTTTGGGATGTATGGCTGATGGCCCGGACTGACACATGGACATTTCATGATGATAACTTCTGAGATAAAGAATTCCGGAGGTAAACAAGTTTCCCATTCGGATCTCCCGGCCCGGGGGGGGGGGGGGGGGGATGGGGCCATGCCAGGGGGTAGTCATCATCATGCAAGTGTTTTGATAAATAACCGAATTTTAAGAAATTCATCATCGCATAATCGGGGTCGCTCTCGACGCTCTGTCGACGCTTGAATGGTAACGGCATTTTGTAACAACAGGGTCATCGGATTCACCAATACGAATGTATACGCCGTCCTCCAATATTTGCAAACAGCGAAAGCTGACATCCTTGCCCTAACTGAGACCCAGGTCGATTCGCGGGTGGTGTCTGCGTCTTCTCGTGGTCTGATCTGGATGTCCAGAGCTTGGAGGCGTTAGAGTCCAATAACTTGTAAATCATGTGGTTCAGGGTCGATCTGAGGAATTCTGTTAAATTTCTTTCTTGTCTTTACCTCTCCCCGAACGACGATCGCCCGGGACATTTTTGGAACATCTTTCACATACCGTCGACTGGATACAGTGTTACGTGGTAACTTTCCCCGACCGTCCTTGTCTAGGCGAGAAACGTATGAAAATCAACAGACATACATAAGCGTTAACTGTAAACAGAATATAATATATATATATATATATATATATATATATATATATATATATATATATATATATATATATATATATATATATTCACTTAAACACTTGTTGCTTAAACGAAAAGAAAACTGAAATCGCGGACGGCGCTTTCTCTATCGACGCCTCAGTCTCTGCCTTAGTGGACTGTATATCCGGCACTGGCCCGCCAACGATGATTTTAAATTGGCGAATTGTACTTCCAGAGCCGGGCTCTGCTCTGGACGAATGGGCGCCCGTGTCTTACCCAGTACAAATCCCTAAAATCTACAATTCCGCGAGCAACGCTGCGGACAAGAAGGGAACGAAAAAGAAAACAACACGACCAAACGAATCAATATGAAGCGATTGCCATCAACACTTAACACGTGGACGAAACGAAAGAAAACAAACAAAAACACCTCGATACAAATTATTTTATTTCTAATTCTTGATTTATTATAAATATATCTGTTTCTCTTTAAAATTGTCTCGTCAAGACCGATTGGGTGAAGAGTTCCTGTTGTAGTGCTCCAAGAAGCCCTACCATTTTCCTCCCACATACATTTCTACCCGCCTGCTTTATCATTAACCCATATCCCCAAACTAACATTCAATCCAATGTTAGACAAATCGAATTGTTCAATTACCATACTCATATTATCAAATCCTTGCTAAAAACTAAACACTTCTTCTTCTTCATATGCAAACAAACACACATTCAATAATATCCATTTCGTTCCCATCCACAAAATTCTAAAATCATTATCTCCATCTGGATTGCAGCCAGATGTGTATATTCTAAAAATAGATATTCCATTCCTTTTCTCCAAATTTTCACACACAAATCTCAATGAAGATTTGTATAAAAGGGCGATGAATTTCAGATTCGAGGATCAGTCTCGTTTGGTGTCCTAGGTGTAAGTACGCCAACAAATGTAACTAAACTAAAATTAAATTAAAACAAATAAATTAAAATTCAAAAGACAAAATATTTGCCTTTTTAATTGAGCTTGGCAGATTCCCAGGGCCATAGTTAACAATCGGTTGTCACCCCTCCCGGAGGCCCCGGAAGCACGGTGGCGACCACAACGGGTCCCTCAGGAGCGATCTATAGAGATCCCGCATCCTTTTCAGGACAAGGAGACACCCTCCCTGAGAGAAAGACACACAACAAAGAATGGTGGCAGCGGTGGGATAATCCAACTATCCCCTACCAACAACAAAAAAACGAGCCTACTAGTGCCAGTGGATACCAACATCCCCTACCAATAAAATAAAAAATGAATTGAGCAGTGGATCGACTGATTCATTCATCCCCTACAAAGAGGACTGACGACGGCGGATTGGACTTGAGGTGTTGGAAATACAACACAGGGTATAATATACCATAAACAAAAGCAGTGGCATCGAGAGCATGAATCGGATAACCATACCATATGCGAAGAAAATAAGACTAAAATCATCCCTTAATCAACACAGTTGGTAGATAGAAGGTAACGTTCATCATCAGCAGTTATACAATGATTTCAACAGCAACCTTTTACAATAAAATAAAGAACGACAGTGTTAGTGACTGGATGCTAAGATTTAGTTGGAGCGAGACAAACCGTGGTGCAATAGTGCCCCTCAATATCATCAACAACTACACCATCAGCGAAGAAGCCGAAAATATCCCCTAACAAGCGGCGGACCTTAAAAAAACCAGGGTACTCAAATCATTGAGGTGAGTCAACAGGGACAACAGCAACATATATCAAAATCATCAGCTAGATTTACGTTAACACATACACAATTACATGCCCATATCACAGCATCGCAACAGTACGAGCAGTCAATACTGCTGTAGTAGTCAACATCAGCAATACACCCAACAACAGCAATCACAGCGAAGACGCCAGGAGACCAACAACAACTCGGCTAATCTTCAATAAAGCAAGAGCCAAATACTCATCAACGAAGCCTGCAACGGTAGCGGCCAACACAACAAAGACGATCACAGGTATTTATATCCATTTTTATTTGTTAACACATTTGCAACTGGACAAAGGGAACCCCAAAGTAAATTTAAATCTATATACACATTTTTACACACTTAAAAATTCATTTAAAAAAGAAGGGGACCCTGAGAACCCCCAAAACAAATTAAATTGTGGAAAAATAAATCAAAGGGGATATTGAGATGTGAAACGTACGATACAAACGTACGATACAAACGTATTCATTTTAAGGGTACAATAACGTAACCGATTTAAACATTTTTTACATACACATAAATATACATATATTTTTCTATCAATTTAAATTACTTGGCGAAGACCCTTCATATCGTTAGCAAATCCCAAGCAGGAAACCCTTGACTCTGTCCTTAGCATCACTTGTGGGTTCTCCATTTTACCTGTTGGTTTCTTCTTCTTACCTTTGGCGTTTTCCATAGAATCGATTTTGAAACCTTTTCTCTTTTCCCCTTGATTTAGGTGTGAAAGGATCTCTTATTTTCTTTCCTTGATCAGGATTCTTCCATTTTAGGATTGTTTCACTTGGGTTCGAGAAGTCTCTTTTCCTTACCCTTTGCCTTTGTTGCACTTGCTTTTGGGAAGCTGTATACATATGGGAAAAATCTTATCTAAAACGAACACGCGACTCGAATATTTAAGGCGCGAAATTACAACGTAGCCAATGATGAATATTACAATCGGATTGAAGGATATCTCAGATTTCGTGCCGGTGTTTAACGGTAACCCGGACGAATTAGATAATTTTGTTTCTTGCGGGGATATTGTTTTCTCACAGGCACGGGACGACAGTCAGCAGGCTTTCCTCCTAAACGTATTGAAAACCAGACTACAGGGGCCAGCATACGACCACATTCAGTACAAGGTAATTTCAACCTGGAATGATCTTGCCTCGGAATTAAAAGGAGAATTCAAAATTCTCACCTCTAGGTCAGCGGCACAAAACAGTCTGGTAACAGCCAAGCAAGATAGCAAGGAAGATGTGAAGGAGTTTGGAAACAGACTTACACACCTCTTGCAGCTGCTGGACAAAGCCACGTCTGAGAGCACTGTCGAACCTGCGGTGGAGACATATATCTTCTCGCCCTACACACGTTTGAAGATGGTCTAAGGGATTCCCATTTAAAATTTCTTGTTAAAACACGAGGTACCTCAAGCCTTAGAGCAGCAATCAATTACGCTCTCGAGCAGGCCTCACGACTAGGCTATGGCACTCTGAAATTTCCTAACAATTCCAAATATAGCTAGCCACAAATTCGCCAATCATGCAATAAGACTGGACATACTTCCCGGACTTGCTATCGCAATACTAAGTTTGTAAATGTTAGTCTCCAACAAATGAAGACAGAGGTTGAACGCCTCCAATGCACATCATCATCATCGGCACTACAACCGGGAACCGGTCTTGGCCTTATTTAGCAAGTCCTGAGGCTTGTTAAATTTTCCATAATGATTTATTTTGTCTGGGCAAGGTCATTAGTCTTGCGCCAGGGGCTCCCCGACGGGGAATCGAACCCCGGTCTCCCGGGTGACAGGCGGGTATACTAACCACTATACTATCGAGGAGCCCAATGCACATATTGCAACAAATTTAATCATTCCCAAACAGAATGTAGGAGACGACCCATTTCAGAAGTCAAAACGACTCTCCATCAAATAAAAATTATTTTAGAACTCAGCCCACTTATACCGCAAACGTTTGGAGAAGTGGAGTAATAAACAAAATGAACAGGGTACAATTAATAAAAATTAATTCAGAGGAATTAAATACGGGGAAATTTGAACAAACAACGCTAGAATCTAAGGATATACACAGGAAGCTAGAAAATGCCACACCTTACAAGGTGTCGTCTACGGATGAAATTGGCATTAGAGATAATAGGGACAAAAACCAGAGGCAGGACAATCTAGAGGCCTGTTACACCTCACTACACACCCCCTACTAAACAAAACAATTAATACCACAAGCATCCTCACACCATCTCAGATATGTTCTCAAACAACCATCTTCACATAATAGAAATCCAATCATCAAGTCATTAATCAAAGTAATGAATAATAGAAATCCAATCATCAAGTCATTAATCGAAGTGTTCTGCGTATAACGCAATACTCGCTTTCCAGCCATTAAAACTCGTATTTTGCCTACAATGCAAACAGTACAAATCTGCGTTCATTCAGAGGTAAAGACTTCCCCAAATTAAACCATATCGCATACCTTGCGATAATTATCTAAAACATATATCCGTCGTGCACTTGACCTTGCATTCCGATTCGAATTACGATGTAATACATGATATTCGAGCGCCAGCGGCATGCTCAAGGAACACCAACTACAAGACAGTTGAACATCGGAGAAACGCTGAGCTCGGCGAAAGTCGCAGCGGTAAGTCGCTAATTAATCGTACGATACGATTGGCACATGCGGGCATTGGCCTGTAATTGATTCGCCGAATTGAAGGCAAATTAAGTAATTGTGAAATTCATTACCGTTACACTTTTAGCAAGGAAAACGATTATGGAAGTACGATACGATTGGCACCTGCGGGCATTGACCTGTAATTGGTTCGCCGAATTGAAAGCAATTAAACAATTGCGAAATTCATTGCCGTTGCAATTTTTGCAGAACAAACGATTGGATTATGGCAAGCGAATAGCCTCAAAATGGGTTACACATTCGGTGTGAGAAATGTACCATCTGGACATTTAGCAGATCTAAATGGTATATAAAGTGGTGGAAAATGGGTTGCAGTTGATCATCAGCTCATAAGGATTCCACCAAACAAGCCAAGCGAGCACCGAGTCCCCTGCCTGCCCAGCATAAAAATTTTAGACCGCCACCAATCTACATAAAAAATGTGACCAGTATAAAGGGAATAATTCTATTAGTAGAAAATGCCCTAGGACACCGCAACTTCACCACAAAAACTAAAGGCTCCTCTGTCTCCATTGTAACAACAACTCTGGTTGATCACGAGAAAACCGTTAGAAAACTTGCGGAACTACAACACCAATTTTTTACCTTCCAACACCATCAGGACCAATGAAGAGCTAGCGTCGGAGATCATCAGGGTTTGCCCAGAGCGGAAAATCCACAGGCTGGACTATTTTCAAACTCCGTACATGCGGGAAAATAACTTAAGGAACCTACGGATTATCCAAATCCCTCCAAATAGAGACACCAACAAGCTCAAACAAATTAAGTTTACGCATAAAATCGGCATCGAGGTGCCTCATAAACAAAACATCCTTCCTTGCAAGAGATGCCAAGGCTCGGGACACTTCTCGGTGGCTTGCCACCTAAATATACGATGCGGCAGATGTGCCGATGAACATCAACCAGGAGAATGTAAAGTTAATCCACAAGGTATGGAACCAGGAAAAATCCAAACCACAAACCCCGATGGATCCATTACTACTAAGGAAATCGCTGTGACATACTGTAACTGCGGAGGTCCACATCCAGCCAATTTCTCCCAGTGCCCGCATAAATTGAGAATTCTCCAAAGAAGAACAAAACTAGCAACAACCAACAAATCCACACCAACCAAATCCACATGGCAGAACACATTACCACAAACTACAAGGCCAGGAACATCATATGCGGATATCATCAAAAACAATCAAAACACGCCGACGTCAAACAACCCCAACTCCATTGGCCTCAACCTGGACATCATGGGCTACATCAAGAGTCCTACATTGAAGCCTATGTCGGATATCGAAAAAAAAGTTCAGATTATCTCACTTATAAGCAACACTTACGGCTGTTTGTTAAAACCTTCTCCCCAGACATCCTTCTCCTCTCAGAAACGTGGCTTAAGTCCACATTTCTAACCACAGATGAATTAATCAAGTTCATAAAATCACGACCCAACAAAAAATTGACCGGTCTAGATGGAATACCACAACCTCTATTTAAAAGACTTCGTCCGCCAAATCTACTTCCCATTCTCGTCCTTCTTAATCATATTATAAATGCTTCACATTTCCCAGAGAACTGGAAAATTGCGGTAAAAGTTCGGCAGTTCCCATAACACCTCCAACTATCGTCCAATAGCTTTATTAAACACCCTAAGCAAAATATTGGAATGTAAGGTCTACCAAAACCTTCTCTCGTTTGCCAGTGATAACCCCCTCATCCCTAATTCTCAGTTAGGCTTTCGTAAGCGACACTTCACTTGCCATGCGCTACTAAAACTTACACACGATGTCACAACTGGTCTAGAAAACCAATGCCCTACCGTATGCATACCTCTCGATATTTCCAAAGCATTTGATTGTGTCTGGATCTCAGGACTTCTTTATAACCTGCACTGCTTATTTGGTCTGAATTCCAACATCACAAAGCTCCTAGCACCTTATCTTTCTGGTAGGAAATTCATGGTCAGAATAAACTCTTCCCTCTCACAAACTCACAACATAACGGCGGGAGTTCCCCAAGGACCCATTTTCGGACCACCTTTATATCTTCTATATACTTCCGATATTCCCCAACCTCCACCTAGTGTTGTAATGCTAAATTGTGCTGACGATACTTTAATCTACTCTAGCAGTAGATTTGTCAAAGCAGCAGGAAACCGCGTTAACAACTTCCTCCCGCTCATCTCAGCATACTTCAACAAATGGAAAATTCGCTTCAACCCAACCAAAACCCAGCTAACAGTGTTTAAGGGCAAAAACGCTCACTGCACAAACAACACTAAACGTTGCCACAACAAAATTAAACTAAATCTTAATAACACCCTCATAAAACCTTCCAAAACGCTCAAATATTTGGGAGTAACCCTTTCCAACAACTAGTCATTCTCAACCCACATCAAAAATTCCCTTCATAAAGCCTCAATACAGCTTAACCTTTGAAGACGAGTGTTGTGGAAACCTAAAGGCCTCTCTCTCAAGGCCAAACAGCTCATCTACAAACAGATAATCAGACCCACTCTTACATACGCCTGCCCATTATGGTACCACATCTCACCCTCCCAAATGGAGAAATTACGAGTGTTTGAACGAAAATGTTTCCGGTTTTTCACTGGCTTACACCGCAAGACCAACTCGTATAGATACCATAGTAACAACGACCTTTGCCGCAGGCATCGAACGACTGGATAGACGGATCCTAGAGCTGTCCATAAATTTCATAGAAAACCTTCCTAACAATCCCAACCCGATAATAACAGACCTACCATCACCCTCCTCCAATACGGTAAGTCACTACCGTAATTGTTTCCAAATCAGGACTCTCTTCACCTCAGGCAGACTGGTTAACGATCTAAACGAGGTCGTGTACCCCAACACCGAACGGGCACCCAATCATTTCAAATACAGCGGAGTCTGCGTTTTCGCGTGGTCCAATCTGGCTTGCCAGAGGATGAAGGCGTTGCAACCCAATAATATGGACATCATATGGTTGAGGGTCGTGCTGAGGAATTCTGTTAAATTTCTTTGTTGTCTTTACCGCTCCCCGAATGACGATCGGACTGCGACATTTTTCGAACATCTTTCACATACCGTCGACTGGATACAGATCAACCACCCAGCTTCTGAAATTGTGGTCCTTGGCGATTTTAATGTGCACAATTCCGGCTGGTTGTTACATTCTAACGGAACCGACGAGGCTGGGAGGCTGGCGGAGATGTTTGCTGTAAGCCACACCTTGACTCAACTCGTGGGGGAGCCAACGCGAGTACCGGATGCCCGAGGCGATTATGCGAACACCCTGGATCTGTTTTTGACATCCGAACCGAGTATTTATACCGTAGAGGTTTCTGCGCCACTAGGAAACTCAGATTACTGCTTGATGTCTGTCGCGCAAGCACTTGCATATCAAGCGAATAACCGGTCTAGGCAGCTTCGCCATGTCTGGAAGTATGGAGCCGCTAACTGCGACGATTTGCGAGATTTCTTCGCATCCTTTCGATGGTCCGAGGTTTGCTTCGGAAACTCCGATGCTAACGCTTGCGCGGAGTCGGTATCAGAGATTATTATTCCGGGGATGGAGATATATATTCCACATTCCATCAAACGAAGTTTGTGTGATAAACCTTGGTTTGACAAAAAATGCGAGCTGATTACAGCGGCAAAAATAGAGCTTTTAAGCAATGGCGCACCAACCCCACCGATGTTAACAGAACGAATTTTGTTAGAATCAGAAACGCGTGCAACCAGGCGATTGATACCGCGAAGAAGGCTCACAACGACAGGGTGATCAATAAGCTCCTTCGGTGCCCAACTGGTTCGCGCTCCTTCTGGTCAATGGCAAAGGCTATCAGCAGTAACTTTGCTTCCTCCTCTTTCCCTCCGTTGGTGACAGACAACGGGACGTTAGTCACGAATCCAAAGGATAAAGCTAATGTGTTCGCGAATTTATTTTCCGCGAATTCCAACCTTGATCCCGGCCTTTTGGAGCCACCTGTGATATCGCCGATACAGTCTTTCATGCGGGATGTGAGATTTCGTCCGCGCACTATTCAACGTATTCTACGTGAACTGGATTGTAGGAAGGCAACCGGCCCGGACAGAATACCAGCAATAGTCCTTAAGAACTGTGCTCCAGAACGATCATCGGTTCTTGGCAGACTGTTCCGCTTATCTTATGCACGGAGGACCTTTCCTGTCTGCTGGAAAATCGCTCGAGTTCAACCCATCCCAAAGACAGGAAATAAGTGTAAATTACCGCCCGATAGCATTACTGTCTATTTTATCTAAGGTAATGGAAAAAGTCATCAATACAGAGTTGGTTAAGTATTTGGAGTGCAACGGACTTCTGAATGATCGTCAATACGGATTCCGTGGCTGGCGGTCCACAGGAGACCTTTTGACACTTATAACCGAGATATGGACATCTGCGATTGAACGGCATGGTGAGTCAATGGCGGTCGCATTGGTATCTACAAGGCTTTTCACCGCGTCTGGCACGGGGCATTGCTTAGCAAACTCCGTTCATATGGACTTTCCCAACAGCTTTGCGACTGGACGAGGAGCTTCCTGGAGAATCGATCGATCCGGGTTGATGTGGGCGGCGAGTGTTCGGATCTGTATCCTGTTAATTCGGGGGTGCCCCAAGGTTCTATTTTGGCTCCAACCTTGTTCTTGCTTCACATAAAGGATTTGTTGGAGACAACGGATAACAAAGTGTTCAGTTTTGCGGATGATAGTACGCTTGTTTCCTCCTTTTCGAGTGATCGGCCGATTGGTGCATCAACGTCACACCGGCTGAGATGTAGACAGATTGACTCTCTGAATCGGGATCTGGGTAAAGTCCTGCAGTGGTTCATCTCCCGACAGCGCGAACATCCCTGTATCAGAACTCGTTCCGTTACAGAGCGGGGAAGCTGTGGAACTCCCTTCCCACGCGAGTGTTCCCGGAGCGTTACAACCTGCAACTGTTCAAAAAGAACTGCAACAGTTATTTGATGGCATCTCGGGGCGCCCACTCGGCGCTATAGGTTCGCCTCTCCCGAGAGAAGTCTAATAAAAAAAAAAAAAAAAAAAAAAAGGCCAATCTTGTCGACTTCAACGCAACGAAGAGCCAGTATACAACAATCACAAAGAAAACTGGATCATCGGTTCCACAGGTTCTCATCAGATGATGAGTGGCCGGGCCCTCGAGGCTGGGGAAAGTTTGAAATTGCTCGGCGTCACGGTCTGTGGGAATGTATCATGGCATAAACACGTATCGGGTATCGCCAGATCAGCCTCAGGAAAAGTGAGTTATCTTTTTAGAGCCAAGAAATATTTTACTCCGGCCCAACTTCTTCTCCTATATAAATCTCAAATTAGATCCTCGCTCGAATATTGCTCTCATGTTTGGAGCTCGGCTCCTAAACATACCCTCGACCTACTTGATAGCATACGGAGACGAGCGATCCGCCTGATCGGGGCCTCGGCGCTGACGTCGGGACTACAGTCGCTATCACATCGAAGGCGCGTGGCTGACCTCTGTCTGTTTTACAGATATTATCACGGGTACTGTTCTTCGGAAATTCTTGGCATTATTTCACGCAATTCGGTTTATATGCGCTCCACAAGACAATCCGACGGATCGCACCCGTTTGTGGTTCATCTCCCGACGGCACGATCATCCCTGCATCAGAACTCGTTCTGTTATAGAGCGGGGAAGCTGAGGAACTGCCTTTCCACGCGAGTGTTCCCGGAGCGTTACAACCTGCAACTGTTCAAAAAAAAACTGCAACCGTTATTTGATGGCATCTCGGGGCGCCCACTCGACGCTATAGGTTCGCCTCTCCCGAGAGAAGTCTAATAAAAAAAAAAAAAAAAAAATCCAACCATTCTCCAAGATTCTTACTTTTAACACAGAACCGAATGTAACCCCCCTCCTTCAAGAACATACCTGATTCTATCCTTTACTACCCTCAATCACAACAAGAAATCCTACATCCATAACTAAAAATTGTAAATATTATTTTTAAGTCAAATTCGAATTGTCACTAATCATTGCAATATTAAATATTGTAAATTGTATATAAGATTAGATTAAGTTAGATTAAGTTATGTTAACTAATTTTAAGTAGGCTAAGTTAAAAGAAACAGAGTTCTTGTTTTTTTCTGGCCTTTTCCAGGAAAAACAAAATTACGAATATATATATATATATATATATATATATATATATATATATATATATCCCATAAATCTTAACCACATATAAAAAAGAATTGTTTGAAAAAACTTAACAAATAAACACTTATTATGTAACCAATCTATTATAAGTTAGCTGTATTACTTATTGTAACTATTAATTTTTGGTCAAATAAATACAGTTTTGAAAAAAAAAAAAAAAAAAAAAAAAGAGTTGCAGTTGCAGTGTGTTAGGGCAGAACATTGTATAGTGATCTAACCTATCGGACAAGAGGTTGCGGCCAGTGTCTTGATTGGATTAGAAGTAGTAGAGTAGTGTGAGCAGTGTGTTAACCGAGTGTTAGTAGTGTGTTAACCAATAAAAGTATTCAAATTGAAAAGTGTTCTAGTTTTTTCATTGAAACCTGCCGAAGCCTAAAGATAAAGAAGCCGCATCACAGAGAAGATGAAGCCAGCCCTACAGGAAGGACCAACTCAAGGTAAAAATTACTTTTCAGCTAACGGTGTTACAGTGGTTCCCGAGTAAGGAATATAACACTTCTCCGGACTCTGTCCACCTGACTCTACTCCACTTTTCAATAACAAAATATTAATGATAGCATTATAGTTTTGAGCCAACGATCTTTCGTTAGCAGCAAACTTTGTATAAAAGTAAACGAACGCGATCTTTCCGTTTATTTATCTTTATTATAGAGGATCTTCCCTCCTTTGAATCTATCTTAAGGCTAATTTATAATTGTGTTTTTACTTAAAATCTAACATTGCAATCTTAATAGATTGTACCTCAGGTAGTAACAAGAATGTCTACCTGTTAATAGGTAATTTAGGTATTTTAAAATATAATTGTATTCAAACGACATTATTGAGATAAATGCTTATTACATGAATGTCTACCTGTTAATACTCGTAGGTAATTTAGGTATTTAAAATATAATGGCATTCAAACGACATTATAGAGATATATTCGTTTTGTTATGCTTATTTTATATTCATGTCATGTTTCTGTTATGGATATGTAACAATTAGTCTCAACGCAGATGGTGATAATTACATGCATCTGCGTTAGACCGTTTAACGCTGGCTGAAAGGCGTCGCCAGCCCATGTGTGTGTAGATAGTTCTTTGTACACCATCGATGCTGGGAAAATAGACGGCACGATATTTATGATCCCTGTCATGAAGGTATGTACCGAATTATTTTGTTTACCGGAATTCATCTAAGGAAATTTGACTGGCGACGTAGATGCCGAATTTGATTGTGAATTCCTGGTAAGCTAATAAAGAAATCTTAAGGACCAGTGGTATGCGAAGAGAATGCATGATGGTAAGTTTTCTTTACAGCGACTTAAAGATCATAGATTTGATCTCTTAAATGCGTGCAGCATTTTTAGGTGCCGAATGCGAATGCATTGGCGAGGACTTGAGCGTCTTGGGTGATGATTATGGGGGTTTTTCAGGAAGGCGAACCGTGGGATTTGGCGCAACCGCCACAAAACAAACCCCGAATCCCAGTGCATACCCTAACATGCACTGCATATCCTAGATTTTCTGAATTCTCATCTCCAAAACAAACACTAGGCGCCACCCCTTCCTACCGAGAACAAAAAAACACTCAAAGTATCTAAATCAAGATATTGCATTCAATTCTATCTCTTTGAGATACAAAATCTCGATTTGGTTTCATTTATAAGGGTGATGAAGTTAGATTCGAGGCATTTGCTCCTATTTGGATTGCTGTAGTGATTATGGCTGTTTCGTGCCTGGGTAGTTATATTTTGAAATTTACTCCAATTAGAAAGATCGGTTTGAAATTTAGGAAAAAGTTTTGAGGGTTTGGGACACGTGCTTGTGTCGATGTTTATTATTATTGGAAAGTGGTCGCTCCCGTGCAGGTTGGGTAAAGTATTCCAAGTGCAAATTGGGGCCAATTGAGGTGAGGCTAATGATAAGTCTACATGTGTGAAGGATATGTGAGTGGAGAAGTGTGTGTGGCTACCGTTATTGAGTAGTGCTAGATTTGCGGTCAGCATGTGTGGCGGTTCCGCCAACCCCATGGTTCACTTACATAAAAAACCCCCATAACTTACATTCAATCACATAATGTCGCGAATGCAATCGCATTAGCACCTTAAATGCTTTACGCATCTAGGATTATCTAAGGTATAATCTAAAATGCTTCAGTAAAAGAATTCTTACCTTTTCTTGCATCTCTTGGCATACAATTCCTGTAAGAGTTCTTTCTTACCTTATCATAAATTCCCGGTAATAAAATTCATCGGTTCGCATATCATACGACCGCATTTCAGGGAATCTTACCCTTGAGTTGGCTAATCCCAGCCTCAATATGTGTACATAAAAACTATCTATGCACACATCGGCTGTCGACCCTTTTAGCCAGTGATAAATAGTCCAACACCAGCTGCATGTAATTAGCACCATCCACGTTGAGACTATTTCACTAACTCGCACCATGAGTAAACAAAAGACCTCCGTCCTTCATCAGGCATTCTGGCGATACGCAAACAATTCAATCATTCTAGTATCCCAAATGCACCTACCATCTAATGAGTTGCAACTTGTTTACTCAGTTGAACTCTCAGGTCATAAATTCCTTTTATCCTACATAGTTCTGGATTCGTTTCCCAGTAACCTTCTCGCATGAACAAAGATCTCCACGATCCCTTTTTCCTTTCTTTGTTTCAGATTCGTTATCATGGCTTCGACCCATGAAAAGAACCGACGTACGCATATACATGTGTACCATGGCGATCTCCTTTATGAGGTCCGGTTATCAGCACAGTGGAAGCGAATGCACCCAGAATTTCCTTAGCCAACGAATTGAATCTTGGAGTCGAATTTCATCCACTGACCGAGATGGTCGCTCCGCCATCCACGTACCGGCGCCGGTACGGTGTGAAACGAAGAGTAGAGTTAGTGTCGAGCGCGTTAAAATTAAAAACATAATTTTTCTTGTGCCCCCCCAGTATAAGGCCGTTCCAAGTAAAATAATTGTGAACGTATAACAACTAGCAGACGTGTTGGCAATCGTGTAAAAGTTAATGAAGGTGAAATAAATTAAAAACTAATTGAACGACTGGTGTTTTCTTTACTTCGTCCTGGTGAACTCCTTGTGATCGGTGTGTTGCGGAGTTTGTTTCTTTTATTGATGAACAGTTGCTGCAGCGGAACCTTCTTTTAGTGACGATGGGACGAAGTAGAACTCCGTGCCGTACCCCACATATGTATTTCTTTAAGGTTTTCCCCTCTTATTAGTGGACGAAGATCCCCAGACGGGTTTCCACGCGTTAAAATCTCCGAGGAGAAGTATCGGTGTTTGGATGCTATCTATGATAGTGGTAAAATCGTGTATGGTTATTGGTTGGGATGTGGGGGTGTATGCTGATATTATCGATATTTATTTCTACTGTTACGGCCGAGATTGCGGAGTGTAACGACCATAACCACCCATCCCATAAAAACTACCCTTTTGGAGCTAGTCTCCACCACTAACGGCGATATACGCCAAAAACATCCACTTAAAGGATGTGACATAATGCTAAATTAAAGCATTACCCCATACACCTCGTACCGCATAAATTGATAGCAAGCAAATCGAACTAAACGTTCAATTTGCACTAATCAATGAAACTCCAAGCAAATTGAACTAAACGTTCAATTTGCTCACATAAAAAAAACTTGAAAATATAATCATTGAACCAAGGGTTCACCACAACAACCCCTAAGAGCCGGCCTTCAAACAAAACCATTGAGTATCATAAAAAATTGCGCGCCAGCAATTTTACGAGACCTCAAAAAAAAAATGGTTATCTAAAACAATTAAAACAACCAACGCCAGTTTTCGTTTTAACAAAATTAAGTTAAAACAAACAAAAGGAAAATATTCGCCTTTGTATCGATTCCCCACGGAAAAGATCCTTGCCCATTCGGCTACAATAAACAACATAGAGAATCAGAAATGCTCATTAGCACAATTCTCTATTTGTATTCCCTATCGTATTCTTACAAAAGGGATCCTTGCCGAGTCGGCTAGAACAAACAACAGGCATCATAAAACGAATTACACATTCGTTTAGCGCATATCAACATAGAGGATTATAAATGTGCATTCGCACGATCCTCTGTTGATTTTTCCCTTTGTGTTTCCGCGTTTGATCCCAAGCCGGGAAAGATAAAGAAAGAAATGCCATATCCTTCGACCTTCAGGATGAAGAAAAAACAGGTCTTCATTGGCGGGTTGAATTTTGAATCTCGATCAGACGGTCAGATAACAAGGAGTTGGTTGGGACCTAGTGACGGAGAGAGTTCGCGTACGCCAAAGTGTCGGTGGTTTAAGTGGCTGATAAAGGAAAGTAAGTGTTCGATTTCCCGGTGTGGTAATTTAAGGAGAGTTCCTATTTAAAGATTAGTAATTATAAGTGAGATTACTAAAATTTGAAAATAATTAAGTGTTACCTAATAAATGTAGAAATAATAATGTGAATAGTAAATATGACTATAATTAAGTTAAACTAAAGACAAAAGAGTGTTTTACTTAAAGTGAGGGATTCCAACGTGAGTGTGGTGTTTAAGGTGAATGACAAAAAGAACATTACAGTAGTATACTACTATACGTTTATGCGGGATTGATCTATGTATAAGTATACCTGTACCATGTTTAGAAGCAAGATTTTCCGTAAGGTTGTGAAAGAATGCCGCGTATTCTTTGGGTCCTGTGGCCCGAGAGTCGTGCCGGATGTGTGTTTCTTGTAGATCTATGATGGACGGTTTCAGATCTTTGATGAGTATTTGGATCTCGTGCATATTGTTTTTGAGTTCTTTCAGATTCCACTGTAGTATTGTGAGTTTATGGGCATGAATGCTATTGTGTATACTAAAGCTGCTGCTGTTGGGGCTTTTGTTATTGTAAGGGATCAATCTCCGTGTCTCGAGTGTTGATCCATTCAAGCCGAAGCTCTGTCTGCCTTGGCCCGAGTTGGGATTTTCTCGAGACACAGAGACTGTGTTTTCGTTGAGAATGTTAGGGTTATATGTGGTTGTTATGAGGGATTGGGGAGTTTAATAATTCTTTAATTTTTATGGTAGTGATTTTGTTAATAGGTATAGGTTCGTTGTTGCGGTTAGTTGTTGTGGGTTTTATGATTAGAGATCATTGGTTTTGTATGGCTTTTCGGTATTCTGCAGATCTAGAAGCGCAGTTTGAAATGGATGAAGTGTTTGTCGATGTTGATTGGAGTACAGTTTTTGTTGGGTTTTGTTTTGTAGTTTCTTTAATTTGTGGTGTTATATGTGTAGCTGTTGTTTTGAGGATTGCGGCATAGGATTCCTTTGGTTTGTGTGATGAGGTGGAATTTCGTTCCCTATATATCCGTTTCGCTTCGGATAGTGAAGTTTTATTTCTTGTCTGTATGTCAAGAATGGCCTGGTTTTAGGGGCATGATGATGATGAAGCGGGGTGAGGGCCTTGACAGTTGGCACAGTGGGTTCGGGCGCATTCTAAGTCGGGGTATGGAGGATATTATTTTTTCGCAGGTACAGGGCGACAGCCAAAATGTATTTTATCTAAGCGTGATAAAAACCAGACTGCAAGGGCCAGCATACGAACATATCCGATACAAGGTCACTTCAACCTGGAATGATCTTGCTTCGGAATTAAAGGGAGAATTTAAAATGCTCACCTCTAGGTCGGCGGCGCAGAACCTTCTGGTGACAGCCAAGCAAAATAGCAAGGAAGATGTGAAGGAGTTTTGGAAACAGACTCGCACACCTCCTGCATCTGCTGAACAAGGCCACATTTGAAAGCAATCATATCGCATACGATAATGGCCTATCCATGCCAAAGCCATACACTTGACCCATTTCCCAAGGCCACTACAGTCTGCTTCGTATTACGAAACGCAAACCAACACCTGTCCACAGACCTACACGGTCTCGTGTTACAAGTACATATGTCTACAAGTGTAATACGCGAAATACGAGCACAAGCGACATTATCAAGGACCACCGACTATGAGGTAGTTGAACGTCGGTGAAACGCTGAATAGCGGGTCTTCTTGTCTTTTTTTGCAAAAGAAGTTAAAATATAGGGATGGAAATTCCCAATTTGTCTAGTAAATAAAGTTTCAAATATCAAGTGAAGTAAAGTGTTTTATTCCAATCTCAGAACCCAAACTCCGAGAAGCCTGTTACCAAGGAGAAATCGTGCCCCAGAACAGAAGGAAGCCTGATAAAATCAAGCCACACTGTGTGAGTAACATTCCCGCAACCAAAGCAACGGTAACCCGCAGGAACTTGCCAAAATCTTAAACAAAATATATAAAGATAAATAATATAAACAAACACACTCTTAGATAATTAAGTAATAAATGTTAATATCTGGGGTTACGCTCAGGTATTACATTGTAATAACAAAATATTAATAAATAGTACAATACCTTGGCCATTTAGCTGCCCGATAACAAAATATTAAATGCTAACATTAGAGGTCAAACTTTAATGTTACACTTCTGAAACATGTCGTCGAAATGAAAATGTTCCTAATGCTATCCCCAAATTAAGGCGGAAGTTAAACATGCACATATTGCAACAAATGCAACCATTCCGAAGCGCAATGCAGGGCAAGACTTACCCACTTACAGGTTCAAAACCCAGTTTATCACAATTATTTTAGAACTCAGCCCACGTCTTCTCAAGGGTACAATTAATAAAAAATTGATAGAAGACAAATTAACACACAAAGATCGAAACAATCGTCATTAGAATCTCAGGACACGAATGGGAAGGTAGAACAGCCACACCTCACAAGGTGTCGTCGGATGAAATTTGCATTAGGGATGAGAGAGAAATAAACCAGAGGAAAGACGATTTAGCTGCTCCCGAGGAAGCAATGGCCAAAGATCATGTCCAACAGTCAACATCTGAATCCGTTTGTCTACGGGCCGGATATGTGATTCGACAAAGACCCCTGAACATACTATCCTAACACCTCCCTCTACTTTCATATTCTTAAATGCGCCGACTTCTAGCAACAACACCTCCAAGCTCATAGAGCACAAACAGAAGATGTAAGGCTGAGGAGCAAGAACTCCCAGCAGAATGTAAGCCCGAGGAGCAAATAATCCCAGCATCCAATAAGCCAGAGGAACAAAGAGTCCCAGCTAAGAGTAAGACTGGGGAACAAGAAGTCATAGCAGAATGTAAGCCTGTAAACAACAGCTGTATCCAAATATGTATATATCAAAACGAAAATTGTTTATAATAAACAAAGAAAATTTATAAATAATACAACAGTATTAACAACTCAGAAGATAATAAGTAAAATATAACACAAATAAATATTTAAATAGCTTATATTAAGAAGAGAATCTCCCCACATTCATATTATTAACACTTTTTTTTTACACGAACCTGCTCACAAATGGGGATTTTGAAGTACCCTTAAATGTCAAAGGACAGTGCGAACGGGTGGAGTGGAAGGGGATAAGGAAAGGAGGTGTCGATGTATATTGGTCTTGAATGTTTAGACATCAGAACATCATAAATGATGAAGCAAATATTGTCCCCTCAATAAAATAATTTTGAAAATATTATACAATATTTTAATTAACCGCCATTAACTAAAACACTTAATTAAATGAAAAAAAAATTTAATAAATGATCTTAATTTGAATTAAAAATTGAATAAAAAATCTCGTAAAGATTCATTTTCTTTTTTTGGGGAAAGCTCTACCACCTCGTTCCCCCACATATACATCCAAATCCCTACGCCTTAACTTAAATTCACAATAAACGAATTCAACATTCCTTTATCCCCCTTGCATTTAATTCTCTATAACCATAAACCAAAATTCAAAAAATACTTTATCCAGATCAAACAAAATTCCATGGCCTCCAAACAAAACAAACACATGGTAAATTGAACCAGATGCTCAATTACCATAAGTAAACAAAACCCGAATCCCAGTGCATACCCTCACATGCATTGCATATCTTAGATTTTCTGATTTCTCATCTCCAAAACAAACACTGGGCACCACACCCAGAGTATCTAAATCGAGATATTGCATTCAATTCGATCTCTTCGAGATACAAAATCTCGATTTGGTTTCATTTATAAGGGTGATGAATTTCAGAGTCAAAGATCGGTCTCGATTCCGAAGTCCGAAGTGGTGGGACACCAATAAACTAAATTAAAATAAATTAATAAAATAAAAACTGAAATGAAAAACTATTTGCCTTTTTAATTGAGTCTGGCCGATTCCCAGGACCCAATTCAATAATCCGATGTCACTCTTCCCTCAGGTCTGAGAAAGCACGGTGGCGGCCGCAACGAGCCTTTTCAGGAAGATCCCTCATCCTTTTAAGGACAAGGAGACACGCTCCCTGAGTGAAAGGCCACAACAACAGTGTGGGTGTCCCTTAAAACTACACAAAGAACCACCCACAATTCCAACCCCAACTCCTTTCGCCAAGCTACAGTCACCTGCAAAAACTCCCCTACGTATTTCATGACTACGTCACTGGGGTGGGGAGCTCTGAGGGTTCTTTAAAGCTACGCAAAGAACCACCCAAAATTCCACCCCCCCCCCCCCCCCCCCCCCCCTCCAAGGGAATCGTTCATGCATTTAATGCATCACTCAAATTCCCTGAAAATAATTCATTAACATACAAGCAATCATCATAACTTAGGAAACCTTATCGGTGCCCCTGTCAGCCAGCGTGTCATGCCCCACACGTGCGCAGCAGATTTTCCTGGCTTATCCACAGTCACGGCAGCCTTTTTTCCAACCGACAAAAGCAGTTTACACATCTCGCGTCTAGCCGCCAAAAACCGAATTCTCCAGCGTGTAAATATACACACAAAAAATTCGACCCTTTCCGCCGGCATAGATACCGAGCACAGTCCTCCCACCATTGGTCACCACAAAGAGAAACTTCATTTTTCTCTCTAAAACCAAAACTCACCGCCAGCCAAGGGTCGACACGGCATGAGTATGTGGTGGTTCCGCCAAACCCCACTGCCTACTTAACTCAAGAACCCCCATCCCCACAACCCAATCTTCATAAGTTTTTGGTAATGCAATTGCATTAAGCACCTGTAAATGCTTCCGCATTAAATAGATCAAATTTATAGTCTAAAAGTCCCTGTAAAGAATCCTTACCGTTTATGCATCTCTTCGCATACAAATTCCCTATAAGAATTCTTTCCTAACTAATCATGAATCCCTAAACCATCCGGCACTCTGGTATGCCAAGCAATTCCGCTGTCCACGTGCACACCGCATGTCCCTGGCAATTCCACGGCCTCGGCAGCCTTTGTGCCTAAGGGACAAAAGCAAACACTAGTGTCTAGTGTCATAAACCGGATTCCTTCGCATGTAAAAATGCATAAAAATTCGATCCCATTTCGTTCAGCAAGATACGGTACACGACCACCTATCGTATACTTAAATTGCTTTAGCATCACCAGCATAATAGCAACACGGATATTTACCCAGCTGCAATAGATTCACCCATGATTTGTTTTCCAACGAACAAATAATCACTACTTCGTGCTTACCCACCAAACGAATTATCCGGCATATACAAATGCAAGCAAATTCGTTCGGCCACCGACCCAAGATACGATATACAATTTTCATTGTATAAAGTACCGCACCCATTAGCACCTTTCCCAATGACTATACGTATATTTACACAAGGGCATCACTCATCTCAGACTTTTATGATGCCCTCTTCTCATCTTTTCTTTTACCACATTTCTTCGATGCATCGTCGTTTATTTATTTAGACGCGATGCACTTCATAGACAACGATCTTCTCGATCCCTTTGTTCTTACGGCCTGCCTGCTTTGTTTTGCCATTGCCTGCCCGTGGGTAAACAACATACATCTAAACGATCACACACATACCACCATGATCTTCATTACGAGATCTGGTGGAATAGAACCATTCTCAAATTAGACCCGCGCTCGAATATGGCGCGTTGCCGACCTCTGTCTGTTTTACAGATATTATCACGGGTGCTGTTCTTCGGAGATTCTTGGCATTGTTCTACGGAATTCGGTCTATATACGCTCCACAAGACAATCCGACGGATCGCACCCGTTTGTGGTTCATCTCCCGACGGCGCGAATATCCCTGTATCATAAGTCGTTCCGTTACAGACCGGGGAAGCTGTGGAACTCCCTTCCCACGCGGGTGTTCCCGGAGCGTTACAACCTGCAACTGTTCAAAAAGAACTGCAACAGTTATTTGATGGCATCTCGGGGCGCCCACTCGACGCTATAGGTTCGCCTCTCCCGAGAGAAGCCTAATAAAAAATAAAAAAAAAAAAAAAAAAAAAAGAGACTACGTTTTTCTGGTGGTAAGTAAAAACATATCCTTAGTGGAGAGGATATCTACCACCACACCCCAAACTTGTGGCGGTTCCGCCAAACCCCACGGTACACTTACCTAAAAACTCCCATTACCTCACCGCAAGATGCTTACATTTTCGCCAATGCAATCGCATTAGGCACCTGAAAATGCTTCACGCATTTAAGAGATCAAATCTGTGATATTTAAGTCCCTGTAAAGAAAACTTACCTTTCATGCATTCTCTTAGCATACCAATTCTCTGTAAGATTTCTTTCTTACCTTATCAGGAATCTCAAACCAAGAACCTGAAAACAAGATGATTTGGTTTACATATAATGAAACCATCATGACAGGGATCATAAATATTGCCCCGTCTATTGTCCCAGCCTCGATGGTGTACAAAAAACTATCTACACACACATCGGCTGGCGACCCCTTTCAGTCAGCGATAAACGGTCTAACCCAGATGCATGTAATTAGCACCATACGCGTTGAGACGAATCCCTTACCAATGCACCAAAGCGCGAACAAAAAATCGCTGACTAACAACAGGCATTCTGGCGATACACAAACAATTCAACCACCAAAGCGTATCGCATATACGTCTACCATTTAATGAGTTGCAACTTGATTACTCAGTTGAACTTACAGGTCATAAATCTCTTATATGCTACTTAGTTCTGGATCCGTTTCCCAGTAACGTTTCCACATAAACAAAGACCTGACGATCCCTTTCTTTGTGTATCAGGTTCTGCATCATAGCTTCGATCTATGAAAAGAGCCGACGTACACACACACAAGTGTACTGTGGCGATCTTCTGTATCAGATCTCTTGGTTACCCAAAAGAGAGTCTTTACGTTTAGGAATTGCACCCCTAATTTAAGAGAGCCAAATTCACCGGCTGAATTTCCTTAATAACAATTGAATATCGTTGAGTCGTTTTACATCAGCAGAACAGAACGGTCACGCTTCACTTCCGCTCTCCGCCGGCTGCGGAGACGCGTAAATATACACCCTCGTATATACCTCGGCGTCGTGTGCTTAATATCTTTGTATCAAAAAAAAAAACAACGATAATAAGTTAAAATCATTTGCCCAATAGACATAACTAGCATTTCCCACGTACAGCGTTGTGTTTGCAACCGCCACGTCGAATATTATATTTGCTGCAGTCTTCGAAGCTTGTGTTTTTATTGACTTCATTGTAACTCTCGCGCAGTGCTACCGTGAAATAAATAAGGATAAACAAAAAGAAATAGTGTGTTTAATTTTACCGCGTTGTCTTGGCGAACAGTTTATTTCTCCTGTTGTTGCTCTTCTCTTGGTTTTGTTTCGGCGGAATTTATAGTGACGGTGGCGGAAAAGGGGAATCAGCGCCGTGCGCCTTCTTCCCCGCCACAAACTCACCCCATTATCGAGTCGGCTCTGCACGAGCCGTTTATCGCTGAGTCCAATTACATCCGCCGACCACCACGGTTGTGTCGCTCCCGCTCCCCGGTGCGCACGGGGACGCGAATATAATATACCCCGGAGTCGTTGTCGTAGTGTTGAGACCTCTCTAATTGTAAAGTGGAATTACCAATCGCGCAAACGTGAAATAAAAAAACTTTAATAATAACAAACTCAGTCAGTGTGTTTAATTTTCCGCAGTTCCTGGGTGTATTTCATTTACTTTCTTCTGGGTATTTATTCATCATCCTTTTCCGTTCGCGGACAATTTTGGTGCTCGCATTTGCAGCGATATTCGGCGGAACGGTCAATCCTTGTGGTAGTGATGAGGTGGGTTGGTAGTAGAACTCTCGTCCATGCAGGCGTCGCGACTATCATCGCCACAAGTCAACGAGTCGATAAAAAGCCGCCACGAGAGTCAGCCGATTCTTAATCACGTCAGAGTCGTGTTTCACATTTAACCAGTCGAGTAGTCGTTCAATAGTTATTGAGTACGGGATGTTTTATTAAAGTGTCTAATACAATAAACCAAATTAATACTTTTTCCTGTGAATTGATGCAAACATATTAAATTATACGCTTGTGTGATTAAATTGATAAAAACAAAATCCCTACTATTGTAATTGTTCCCCTGAACGTCTATGCTGTACAATTTTTATAACTTTCTCCAAAATTATCCGTTTGTTATTCACTGTCACAATTACTGTTTTATCAAAGTATCTGTCAGTATCAAATTAAAACTTTTTTTTGTGAAAACTCGTGTATGCCAAATAAAGAAAATCATATTCATTAAAAGTACGTTTTATTTCTATGAACAGCGGCGGGATATTAGTGAACCTGTGCCAGTGCCGTCACCCCATACTAAATATCACCCACAATAGTACGCTCGTTTCGTCTTTTTCGAGTGATTGGCCGATTAATGCATGAACTTCGCACCAGCTGAGACGTAGCCAGATCGAGTCTCTGAATCTGGATCTGGATAAGATCCTGCAATGGGGAATCATCGACTTCAAGGAATCTCGTCGGCTTCAATGCAACGAAGACACAGTATACAACATTCCCAAGAAAATTGGATCATCGGTTCCACAGCTGAAGATGAATGGCCAGGCCCTCGAATCTGGGGAAAGCTTGAAACTGTTCGGCGTCACGGTCTGTGGAAATGTATCATGGCATGAACACGAGTCGAACATCCATGCCCGCCTCAGGAACTGAGTTATCTTTTTAGAGCCAAGAAATATTTTACTCCGGTCCAACTTCTTCGTCTGTATAAATACCAAGTGAGACCCGCGTTCGAGTATTGCTCCCGTGTTTGGAGCTCGGCTCCTAAGCGTACCCTCGACCTATATGGGGGTTGAATAGTATTGTTGCCAGCGTTTGGCACAGGATTCAGTTTTTTCCCACAATTGTCCACGTACTGGTCGTCCAAAGAAAATCGTTCCACCAAACGCACGAATAAATACAAACGCACTGTCTTTACTTAAAGTTTCTTTTATTTTTTTGTATTTTTTATTTACAACTTGATCTGTTTACCGGTATCCTATTTTAAATAGATGAATTTGAAACGTACACAATATATTATATTACACTCTAAGGAAAGGTTTAAATTAATAACTCTTTGTTTTATTTCGTTAGTTTTTTTAATGAAGCAATACTGTGGCGGTCCCGCCAAACCCCACGGTACGCTTTCCTTAAAAACCCCCATAACAGCCTCTCCACATTGGTGACTCCAAGTTTGAACAATCGCGCCTTCGGAACAATAAGTTACATCCAGTGAGCAATTGTGGAGGCAATTGCCGAAAGACAATAGTGACAGTGACAATCGGTGATAATAAAGACAGTTAGAAGGGTACCCACTACCCCGACACCGCTTTGCTACCAACATCACCAGACGAGACGCAGCCAACAACACCAGGCGATACGACATCACCGGAACAATAACATCAGTCACCTCAACAGCAACGTCCGGGAGTTTGTCATCTAACTATCCTTACGTTTTTCTTTATTTTATTCTGACCAAAAATAACAGTGCAACATCGTACACAATGGCAACGCCGACGGTCGCATCAATCGTTGGTTTGAACTAACTTCAACAATTGCAACATATAGTTTTCCCTTAAGCAATTTCTGCACATCAATAAGTGATCCCTCATCAACTAAGCCACGCTTAACTCTTCCAACAATACCTGCATAGGAAATGCACGCTCATAATCAATAAAGGTGCACCTCACATCAAGGAATCCTGTCCTTATTGATGGCATTGCAGCTACTAAACAACAGAAGAAAAGAAAGCAACGAAACACAGAAACAAAACTTAACTAGTGTACAATTTGCCTTTCATCGACGGAACCTTGTCTGTGGCAGTACTTGTGATAACTTACGACAAATTGAAATTTTAAAACTTCGTGTCGAAATTCTTTTTTGCAATAGAGAGAGAGAGAGAGAGATCTTTTATTTCGTAATAATATTTTCAAAAAAAGTCTGTGACCGCACATTTTACAATTCAGAGATTTGATAAGTTATATCTTACAACTGAAACATTATTTTGGATAAAGAAAAGAACAATATGTATAATTAATAATTAAAAGAATAAATCGAAGGAAAATACGAAAAAGAAAAACCTTCATTTAAAAAAAAAAAAAAAAAAAAAAAAAAAACCAATAATAAATAATATAAAATGTAAATATTTACATGAAATTAGATTCCCACTCTGATCGTCTTAGTGTGTAGACGCGTTTTGCCACTGCCACTGCTTGACAGAAAGAAAAGAAAAAAAAAAAAAAAAACACGTGTGCGCGTGTGAACCATAAATGTGGTACCGTCATTAAGAACGGTCTGTGACAGAACATTGTTCTTTGTGTAAAGTGATAGTGTAAATTACTTAAATCTCGGTGATACCTTATGAAAACTATTACAAAATTGGTAAACCGAAACAAAAAATAAACGACCGTATCCGGATTTTGCGTTCGCAGATGCCGGGCAACGGTCCCAGTGCTGCCCAACGATTGACTATAAAACGGAAGAAAAAAACCATCCACAGTAGCTTAAACGCCCCGAAGAAAATCGCTACAATGACTACTCAACCAACCATCGACTACCAGAAGAAGTACAATGACGCCATGGAACAAATAAGGCTGCTTACAGCCCAAATGAACCAACTGCACGACAAAATACGCTCTCTTCAATCACCGACCAAAACCTATGACGATGTCTGCATGAAGGAAGTACATCCCCAAAGATCAGACATCTCCTTAACAACCAACATCAAACCATCGTCATCACAACCGTCAACGTCCCAATATACCAACAAAATAGATGACCAGTGGCAAACAGTTGGACACAAAATTACAAATAAGGTGAGGCCACCACCAATTTACATCAAAAATGCAACTAGCATCAAGGAAGTAATCAAGATGCTCGAGATTGCCCTAGGATATCGAAACTTTACCACAAATTCCAAAGGCTCCTCGATCTCGATCATGACAACAACTTTGACGGACCACGACACGGCAGTAAAAAAACTCACAGAGAAAAAACATGAGTTCTTCACTTTTCAACATGCCCAGAGTAAACCAAAGACATTCATCATAAGGCACATTGATCCAGCATGGACGAATGAGGAACTCCTACTCGAAATATCAAGAATCTGCCCGGAACTGAGTATACACAGATTGGACTACTTCCAAACTCCTCATATGAGAGAAAACAATATTCGGAGTTTACGAATCGTACAGATTCCACCGAACGAAGATGTTAGCCGGCTTAAACAAATAAAATATTTGTTTACGCATAAAATTGCGATTGAGGAACCACACAAACAGGACGTTCTCCATTGCAAAAGATGTCAAGGTTCAGGTCACTTAGCAGCTGCGTGCCATTTAAGTGCACGATGCGGGAAATGTGCCGAACAGCATACACCTGGAGAATGCAAGGTAAACCCGCCTGGTACTGAACCAACAACAATTCAAAAAACAAACGCTGATGGATCAACAAGCACAAATAAAATCACAGTAACGTGCTGTAACTGCGGAGGCCCACATCCAGCGAACTTTTCCCAATGTCCCGAAAAGCTGCGAATCCTCGAGAGACGATCGGCACACACGACAACAAATAAACCAGCACCAACCAAAGGAACTGCAACTAAACCCTCATCACCTCAACCATCTCATCTCGCGGGATCAGGAATATCCTATGCAGAAGTTACGAAAGATTCCCGAAACTGGACTAAACCTCATCAACCCAATTCCAACGTCCTCAACCTGGACATCATGGGTTATATTAGAAGCCTGAATACGCTGCTACCCACCCTGAAACACAGCTCGGAAATAGAAAAAAAAGGTCAGATCTTAGATTTAATAACCTCCCACATTCTTTCCCTTAATGAATAGTTTAACCCTAGTCTCCCTCAACACAGAATCCATATATTCCCACACTCGTAGACAACACCTCCGTTTGTTTGTTGAAAAGTTCGCCCCAGATGTTCTTCTTCTCTCAGAAACTTGGCTTAAATCAAACTCTCGAGTATACATTCCTAATTACACATTTGTGTCCAACCCGCGAACCACTGGCCCTCATGGTGGTACTGGAATTCTAATACACAAGAAATTCCAATTTACTGAAATCAGGTTCACTAACATAACTAATGTCGAATACACGGCAGTTAAACTCTTCTGCAGAAGTAACAAAGTACTGGTTTTGTCGTCAATATACATTCACCCTTCTCGTGAACCTAACTTCCCTAGTGCAGACATTTCTCAAATAATCCAGCAGTCTCTGCCGGCACCTTTCATCATAGGGGGAGACTGGAATGCTCGACATACATCATTTAATGACATCAAGTGCAACAAATATGGCTACCAACTCCTAGATCTCCTCCCACTTCACCCATATGTTTACGCAGACTGTCCATTGCAACCTACTCGAATTTGTAGTACAACCAAATCAACAATCGATTTCTTCCTAAAATCCACAGATATCTATTCATCTAATCCCCCTACAGTGTCCTTTACATTCTCATCCGATCATGGGTCCGTTCACTCCACGGTTCAAATCCCTTCGCTCGAACCACTCTACACAGTGAATCCTATTCCAAATTTTTCCAAAACAAACTGGAAAAAAGTCAATAACGATATTGCTGCCAGTTTTTCAAATTATTCTTTACCGGAATCTTCAAACCTATTCCCTACTGAAATTGACCAGGCAGCTGTAAAAATAGAGCAAATACTGGGAAATGCTCTCTTCAGCCATACCCCTACGATCGTCCCTCATAACCACTTAGGAAAACCATTACCCAACCTCCTCACAAAATTATTGCGCATAAAAAAACAACTCCGACGTAAATTGCATATTAGCTACTCACCCTTTATTAAACAACAGATACAGCTTTTGACCAGCCTGATAAATGTCCAACTTAAAAATTTCACCGATCAGACCTACACGTCTACTCTAAACAGTATCAAACCAAACCGTGACCTATTCAAAAATATAAATCGACTAACTGGTCGTAAATTCAAGCCTCGAATAGACTATCTCATCCAACCAACTAACAGTAACATCGCCCAATCGGACACTGATATAGCAAACTGTCTCGCTGAACACTTCTGTAAAACTCATAAACAAAACGATTCCCTCCCAGTCACTAATTTCCACGACACCGTGAATGAATTCATCTCAGGCACACTTGAGCCATCCTTCCCACCATTCATTACTGAATTCAACGAAACCAATAAAGCGTCACATCCCATGGGAACCGACACATTCCTAAGCTTTACAGAATTATCTGAATTGATTACTTCGCGTAACAATAAAAAATCTACAGGCTTGGATAGAATCCCTAACCTTCTGTTTAAAAGGCTTCACCCGGAAAACTTACTCCCCATTCTCGTTCTTCTCAACCACATAATAAACGCTTCACATTTCCCAAAATGTTGGAAAACAGCGGTGATAGTCCCTATTAGTAAATCCGGTTCTTCCAACAACCCGGCTAACTTCCGTCCCATATCACAGCTAAATTCGCTTAGTAAGGTTTTGGAATGTAAGATATACAAAAATCTTCTCTCATTTGTTAGAGACAACTCATTTATCCCGAATTCTCAATTTGGCTTTCGTCCACAACACTCAACTTGTCATGCTCTGCTAAAACTGACACATGATGTAACAATGAATCTCCAAAACCAATCCCCTACAGTATGCGTCTCTCTCGACATAGCAAAAGCATTCGATTGCGTTTGGATTGCAGGACTGCTCTATAAGCTACATTCAATGTTCGGATTAAACACCCACACCATAAAACTTCTCGCTTCCTACCTTTCTGATAGAAAGTTCATGGTGAAAATAAATTCAACTCTTTCGACACCATACAGTATAACCGCGGGTGTTCCTCAAGGTTCCATTCTCGGACCGTTATTATACCTCCTTTATACTTCAGACACCCCGCAGCCACTGTCACCTAATACAGTAATGCTGAATTATGCCGATGACACTTTAATTTATTCAAGCAACAAGTTTGTCAAAGAGGCAAGAAACTGTATTAACAGCTATCTCCCGAATCTCTCTGCATATTTTACTAAGTGGAAAATCCGACTCAACCCAGCCAAAACTCAACTCATAGTGTTTAAAGGCAGAAATGCGAATTGTACTAACAACACCATACGCTGCCATAACAAAATCAGAATCAAGTTAAATAACAATATAATTAAACCCTCCAAAACCTTAAAGTACCTGGGAATAACCTTCACCAACAATCTGTCCTTCTCCGCCCACACCAAAAACTCGATTCGCAAAGCCGCAATTCAACTTAATCTCTGCAGAAAAGTGATGTACAAGCCGAATGGTCTCTCTCCCAAAGTTAAATCACTTATCTACAAACAGATAATCAGACCCACTCTCACATATGCATGCCCGATATGGTACCATATCACACCCGCCCAAATGGAGAAGCTACGCATCTTCGAAAGGAAATGCTTCAGACTGATCACTGGCCTCAACAGACATCCCAACTCCCACAAATATTACAACAGTAGTTCGCTCTACTATGCCGCTAATATTGAACGTATAGATCGACGCTTCCTCGAACTGTCTGTGGCGTATCTACCAACGCCACTGCTACCTTTTCAATCTACCTCAAAATCTTCCCTCCTAAAGCTCCATTAATTTCATAATTTTACCATGCAAGCGCAATAACTTCCCCAAGCATTCTCCTACCGATTGCATTACCTTTCGGTTATGCAAATAGCATCCAACATCAAGCATCTGCCCATCAAGGACATTCACGCAATTAACGCGTTATATAAATTTCCCTAGAAGAAATTCGGTACGCCAGTACCGCATACATCAATGCATCTCAGCATTGTTCTAAAAGGAAAACATTTCGGTTGCCATACTAGTTAACCGAAGTGGATTATAAAAACAATCAGCAGAACCCCTGTCTGCCTGCATTTACTGTCCCACACGTGCGCAACAGATTTTCATGTTGCACCAGTACTCACGGCGGCTTTTATGCAATCTTCAAAGCACCGGCGCAATTCGCGCCTAGCTGCCAAGAGCCGAATTCAATGCCAGTGTAAATACTCACACTGGAATTCGACCCATGACTCCCTAGGATTGCAATACACAATTAACATGGTTGTAAACACAACCATCATTGTGTAATTATCCCAAATGTATCCTAATCCCTAACGTAGTATTTGGACAACTGCAAATACTTATCCCGAAGATGCTTTTTCAGGAATTTTCATTCCCACGGTTCGACCACCCATGAGCTCGCATCACGAGCCAACAAGGTGATCCGCGCGCAAAGTAGTTCAGTCGATGAAAGTGTTGCAAAGGAGTCGAGTCTGCTGGAGTCCATTATTACCGTGAACAACAAACTAGGCTGCGGCATTCTTTGCACAAGTCTCCTAACTCCAAAATTATATTTCATTAGTGATAAGAAAGTCTACAACTGTGTTCATGATCGAAACAATTTATTTTCTGTAATAGTGCAGTTCCTAATTTACATAAAACAAATTAAGGACCGGTAATAAAGTTAATCTCAGAGAGAGCTTGTGTGTTTTACTTCTTGTGGACGGTCCGTCGCGGAGTTTTGTTTCCTTGGAGGACAGTGTTCGGCGGAACTATCGTTAGGAAATCTTGGTGAACCTTGCCAAGGCCGGCATATAACCAAGAGAAATCCCACATGTCCATCAAATTTATCGAAAATCTTCCCAATAATCCCAACCCGATAATAAATGCGCTCACATCGACTCCGTCAGATAACCGAACTGCCTACCCGAACTGTCTCCACATCAGAACGTTCTTCACCTCTGGCAGATTGGTTAATAACTCTAATGAGATTGTATACCACAATACAGAGCTTTCACCTCACCAATTTAAATATAGTAATATTCAACCCTTCTCCAATATTTTGCGTTTCAACGAACAAACGGAAATTAGTTCCCCAACCCACATCCCTGACTGACAATATCCTCACTAACCCATTGATCACTATGCTACTCCCTTCCACACCACACTAACTTATTTCAATAATAATTAGGTAACTAGACTAAGTTAAGATAAGTTAAGTTAAGTTAAGCAATTTAGCATAGGTTAAGTAAATAACTATATCCTGGTTTTCTGACCTTTTCCAGGAAGCTCTACCCACTAAAATCTTAATCCATAACCAATATATAACTTTTATCATATTGTTTGAAAAATGTACTAGTAAGTATATGTAAACAATTATAGCTAAGGTATCATAAGTTATCTGTATTGCTTATTGTAAAAATTATTTATGGTCAATAAATACAGAAATGTAAAAAAAAAAAAAAATACATGAAATTATGACAAATTAAGCAAGAAGCTGGGTTATGAGAGGATTTTCAGAACTTTCACAGCTGATGTTAAAGTTATATACTAGTTTACGAATTCTTTCAGAAATCAATTCACCATCCGCCCTTCCGTGGAGACTTAAGGTTGAATAGTGCCAAGGGAGGTCTAGCATCATTTTCAAAACTTTGTTTTGTGATACTTGTAACTTCTTTAAATGGCACCTTGCAGCGTTACCCCATACTGGACACCCATATAACAGTATAGCTTGGAAAATAACTTTATGAAAATAATCTTATTTTCATTTGTGAGTAAAGACTTGCGATTAATAAAAGGGTAAAGCATCTTAATAGCAATACTCATTTTATTAAGAGTACTTTGAATATGTTGTTTAAATGTGAGTTTTGTATCGAGATGAACTCCGAGATACTTTACGGATTGCTCCCATGCAATCGTGGTACCATTTATTTGCAGCTGACTGCTGGGAAGATAGCAAGCTTTTCTCTTTCGTGTAAAAAAGATGGCTTGTGTCTTCCCGACATTTAGCTTGATTTTCCATTTCATATAATATTTTTCAAGTATCTCGATCGCATGCTTTAGATTTGTCTCAACGTTGAGAGAAAATTCATGCGACGCAAATACTGCAGTGTCGTCAGCGAAGATAGCTGATTCACACTGCGGTAGATTTTGAAAATCCGAAGTGTAGATATTGTACAAAGCTGGACCAAGTACCGAGCCTTGGGGGACGCCACAACCAAAAAATATCAATCTAGAAACATCACAATTGACATGAGCCTGAAAACATCTATTGGATAAGAAACTCTGGACGACCTTACACAAATACAAAGGAAAGTCGAACTGTATCATTTTATATATTATCCCATTGTGCCATACGGAATCAAAAGCTTTTTCAATGTCTAACAATATCATGCCCGTTGATTGACCACGTGAACGATGGTCTAGAACATGGCTGCAAATTCGTTTAACCTGGTGCGAGGTGCTGTGAAAGCGTCGAAATCCAAATTGGATATCGGGGAAAATATCTTTATCTGAAACAACTTTTAAAATATGCTGTTTCAGGATTTTTTCAAAAACTTTACTTATGTTGCTAAGTAAACTAATTGGCCTGTAACTTTCAGGTTTATCTGGGGCTTTTCCAGCCTTAAGGATAGGTACAACCATTGCTTTTTTCCAACATTGAGGAAAGTATTGACATTTAAGGCATGCATTGATTATAAATGTTAAGTATTTAATTCCAATATGAGGCAATTGTTTTAGATAGGCATTCTTAACTTTGTCTAGTCCTCCTATTTTTCGTGTTTGCAAGCACTTGATTACATTTCTTACGTTTTCTTCTTCTACAAATGCATTTAGAGGAGTTAATTCGTTTGTGGTGTCGAATCTTTCGATTCTGTTACCGACAAGTTCATTAGTTTCAAATTCACCCAAATGCTGAGAGACCAAATGATTTTTTGAAAAACTTGTTCCAAATAGGTTTGCTTGTTCAAAACCTGTAAAAAAAGTAGTAGAAGAATCCTTCAGAAATGGTATTTTACGGTTTTTATTCTTGATTAACTTCACTACATTCCAGAACGGTTTAGCATTTTTATCCATAACGCTCAGTTTTTTGTTCCATTCTCTATTACGATGGATTTGTATCTGGTCAGTAATGCGCTCATTAAAATGGGAAACCATTGATCGAGAAAAGGGCTGACGGTAATTCTGCCAGTTTCTTCGATGGATTGGAAGTTTTTTAAAAATATCTTTTTTTACTCTTTTGGGAATACTTTCACCAACCGAAGAAATTATAGCTTGTGTAAAGTTTGTCAACATCATCTTTACAAGACAATCTTTCAAGATTTGTAGTACTATTTTGAAGGGTCATTTTAATCTTTGATTTGAATGAATTCCAATTAGCATTCTTCATGTCCAGGAAATATTGAATCTTTCTTTCACCCAACCAAGAAAGGTTACAAAAAACAGGATTATGATCTCAACTGAGGGCACTTAACGAAACGGGTTCTGTTATAAGACCAGGGACATTTGACACAAACAAGTCAAGGACAGAGAGGATGCCACGAGAACCTGCCGGAAAATAAGTTGGACAAGGTGGATACAAAATATTAATTGGTAGTGCCAATGGAAGGGCAGCCAATATATTGCCCCAAGCATTTGCTCTTACACACCCCCAATCTCTATGCCGGCAGTTAAAATCACCACCTAATAGAAATTCACCATTCATTGTGAATAACTTTTAAATCTTGCTTGAGCCATTTTCTTTTAATATCCGACGAAGATCCACCAGGGAAATAAACAGAATAGATTTTTACTGTCTTATGGTTTCTTAACTTAATCATTACACCTACATTCTCCACAAGCCTAGTTGGAATTACAGGTAAAAGCGAATGTTGAATTGACTTCCTGATAAGAATCGCCACTCCCCCACCCCTTTGGTCTACTCTATCAATGCGATAGCAGTTAAAGTCAGATGATGGGAGTCTTATATCAAAATTAAGCCAAGTTTCTGTTACTAGAGCAACATCAACTTTATAGCTATTTAAAAAGTTTAAAAATTCATGAAATTTATTACGTATGCCTTTAGCATTCCAAGTAAATATTTTTATATGTGTATCTGCCATTTTACTTAACATTATTAGTGTATAAAAACTTAGTGGCTAAATGCGCGATCACATTAAATTGTTCTATTTTCGTTTTACAAACTGATAAATTTGAGATCATTTCCATGCACAAGGAATTTAGTTCCTCGATTGTGAAGAGTGGTGAATTGTTGTTGGCTAAATTATTGTTATTGTTTGATGAAGAAGCGCCGCGTGAGTCATTTTGCCATGCATTAATTGTTGGTGGTAAACTTTGAATTCGCGGGCTTGAATTTGGAAAGCTTTTGCTCGGAGCATTGGTCAGTCCCAGTCGTCGCTGTGGCTGTGGAAGCGTAGGAAAATCACTCATAGAGGCAAACGAAATCGGTTTTTGGCATGATTGATGATTAGAAATTTGAGTTGATGCAGCGAAATGAATTCTTGGATGGATCTTGGATATTCCAGATGATCTTTCTTTTATTTCTAAGTATTTAGATCTACTGGTGCATGTGACGTCAGTAGCTTTATGATTGCCGTTGCAGTTGGCACATTTATTTACCGAAGCGTTATTACATTCGCTTGTTTTGTGTGAACCAGCGCAAGTAGCACAATATGTTTTTATGTGACAATTTCTCTCACCATGTCCAAACATTTGACAATTAAAGCATTGTGTCACCTTACCTTTGATTTTCCTTTGGAAGTTCCAGTTCACTTGGGTATGAAAAATTGAGCGATAATTTTTTTTAAGTTCACTTAATTTAATTGTTCCATTTTCAAAGTGAATGAGATAAAAAAAATCAGCAAATTGATCATCTTTTTTTTCAATTTTTTTAACATCAGAACATTTTAAGCCAAGCGAAATGAGTTCAGCTTTGAGTTCATTAGTTTTTATATCATCCAGTCCATACAAAATAACTTTGAAAGTTTTAGCACTTTTAATATCATGAGAAAAATATTGACAGTTATCCTCTTTTAGTTTTTCTAACACAATATTAAATGATTCAATAGTTCCGAACATTATTTTTATACCAATTGTTAATTTTTTTATTGAATAACTGGATATTTTAAGCTTTTTCATGAGGCTATGCACATATTCTGGTGATTTTTGCAGCACTTTGATTGGTGGCACATACACTTTTCTGATTATTGGCGAATCAGTTTCGTCCATTTCAGAATTATCTGTATCTGGATGGCATTGTAGGGGAGTGAATTTATTACAGTAGGGGTTTTTACCAAGCCCACTTGTTGGATGCATAGTAGAACGAAGTTTTTTATACGAGGACAAGCAATTGTCCCCGGTATCAGGCGATCTATCGCGTTTGGGAATGGTTGTAATGAGAACTCGCGACCAAGATGAACACGTCAAACGCAGTCGAAAGCTCCGGGTGAACTGAAATTCTTTTTTATCTTTTTGTTTTCACCATACAATATGACAATATGTTTTTTGTTTCTATATAAGTACAATTGTCTTAGTATTTAAATGAGCAGTTAGTAAACAAGTGCGCATTGTAAATCAATTCATCCATGCTAAAAAATAAATTATCCTTTGTATTAACAAGGTCGATTAAATGTAAAGTAAAAATATTTCCTTTTTTTTCTTCGAACGAATCATATAATTAAAAGTTTTATTTTGCTATCTCAATTAAACCAGCTATCAAACGTGCTTTGTTTCTGATTAGTTAACATTATTTTAGACAGTAACCAGTTTTTCTTCTTTTTTTTAAATTATTTTGTACATATTTATCTTTAACTTAAGCATTTTTTTTTTTTTAACATACTGTATTTATTTGACCAATAATCAATGTTTACATTAAGTACTACAGCTAACTTATAATTCTAGTGATACAACTGTTTACATGCATACATTACACATTTTTCAAACATAACTGAATGTGTGAATAACTATTCGAGTATTATAGGTTTTAATATTAACAGTTTTCCTGGAAAAGGTCAGAAAACCAGGATTTTTATTTTTTTAATTTAATCTAATCTAATACTTAACTTAACTCTAACTTATTCTAGCTTAACCTAATTTATTTTATAATAAGTTAAATATGTAATGTGAATTGGGGAATATAGGGATTGATGGTTAAGGAAGTAGGTTCGCGTGGGATATGGTCAGTTAGTGGCCTCAGGTCCGGTAACACTTTCCGGTTGTTCGTTAAAACGCAGAATGTTGGAGAATGGTTGTATGTTACAGTATTTGAACTGATTGGGTGCTAGCTCGGTGTTATGGTACACTACCTCGTTGGAGTCATTAACCAATCTTCCAGAGGTGAAGAGACTTTTAGTATGGAGACAATTCAGATAGTGAGCCCTGTTAGCTAGAGGAGTTGGTAGTAGTGAAGTTATTATGGGGTTGGGATTAATTGGGAGGTTATAGACAGCTCTAGGAAGCGTCTATCGAGACGGTCAATATTAGCGGCATTGTATAGCAAGCTGTTATTGTAATACTTGTAAGAGTTGGGTTGTCGGTTGAGGCCAGTGACCAGCCTGAAGCATTTCCTTTCGAAAGTGCGTAGCTTCTCCAATTGAGCTGGTGTTATATGATACCACAGTGGACACGCATATGTCAGTGTAGGTCTGATTATTTGTTTATAGATGAGCAGTTTGACTTTGTGAGAGAGACCGTTGGGTCTCCACTTCACTCTTCTACAGAGATTCAGTTGTATTGTGGCTTTACGTAAAGTATTTGAATGTGGGTGGAGAATGAAAGGTCATTGGAAAAGGTTATTCCCAGATATTTTAAAGTTTTAGAAGGTTTTATCTGGGTGTTATTTAGTTTGATTCTAATTTTGTTGTGGGTGCGCCTTGTGTTGTTTGTGCAATGCTCATTTTTACCCTTAAACACTATAAGCTGGGTTTTATCAGGATTTAGGCGAATTTTCCATTTATTGAAGTATGTTGATAGATTTGGGAGGAAGTTATTAATGCGGTTTCTTGCCTCTTTTACAAACTTGCTGCTGGAGTAGACTATGGTGTCATCATAGTAATTCAACATTACGGTATTGGGTAATTGAGGCTGCGGTATGTCTGAAGTATAAAGGAGGTATGATAGTGGTCCAAGAATTGAACCCTGCGAAGAATTTATTTTGACCATGAATTTTCTACCAGAGAGGTAGGAAGTAAGAAGTTTGGTAGTATGGGTGTTTAATCCAAATATGTAGTGCAACTTGTAAAGCAGTCCTGAGATCCTAACACAGTCGAATGCTTTAGATATGTCGAGAGAGATACAGACCGTCGGGCTTTGGTTTTGAAGATTAGTTGTGACATCGTACGTTAGTTTTAACAGAGCATGACAGGTGGAGTGTTGTGAGCGAAAGCCAAACTGGGAATTTGGGATAATAGCGTTGTCATTAGCAAATGAAAGGAGATTTCGATATATCTTGCATTCCAATATCTTGCTTAATGTGTTTAATAACGAAATCGGACGATAGTTGCTGGGGTTGTTGGAAGGACTGGACTTACTGATAGGGACTATAACCGTGGTTTTCCAGTTATCTGGGAAATGTGATTCGTTAATTATATGGTTGAGAAGAACGAGAATAGGGACTAGATTTGACGGGAGAAGTATTTTGTAAAGAAGGTTTGGAATTCCATCTAAGCCTGTCGACTTCTTGTTGTTGCGTGATGTTATAAATTCAGATAATTCGTCTGCTGTTAGGAAGGTCGCATTATCCAGAGGATGAGACGCTTTGTTTGTTTCGTTGAATTCCGCGATGAAAGGGGTGAAGGATGGGATCATTGTGCGTGAGATGTAGTCGTTTACAGTATCTTGAAAATTGGAGACTGAGAGGGAGTCGTTTTGTTGATGGATTTGATAAAAGTGATTAGCTAGACAGTTTGCTATGTCAATATCTGATTGGACTGGGTGATTGTTAGTAGGCTTGATAATATAATCGATTCGAGGTTTGTATTTTCGACCCGTTAGTCTGTTGATATTTTTGAATAAATCACGATTGGGTTTAATATTTTTAAGTATAGACGTGTAAGCCTGGTCAGCAAATTCTTTTAGTTGTCCATTTATCGGGGTAGTCAAGAGTGGGATTTGATTTTTAATAAAAGGGGAGTAACTGCTATGTAGTTTTCGTCTAAGCTGTTTTTTACGCGTAACAGTTTTGTAAGGATGTTGGGTAAAGGTTTTACTAGATGATTATGAGGGATGGATGTAGGTGTGTGGCTGAAGAGGGCATTTTTTAGTATTTGCTCTATTCTTAAGGCTGCTTGAACAATTTCAGCAGGGAGTAGATTTGAAGTCTCTGGCAAAGTATAGTCTGTAAAACTGGCAGCAATGTCCCTATTGACTCTTTTCCAGTTTGTCCTGGAGAAATTCGAGATCGGATTGAATGAGTAACATGGTTCGAGGGCTGGGATTTGGACAGTGGTGTGGACGGACCCATGATCGGAAGGAAATTCGAAGGATACTGTAGGGAGGTTAGGTGAGTAGACGTCTACGGATTTTAGGAAAAAATCTATTGTTGATTTAGTAGTATTGAAGATACGTGTTGGCTGTAATGGACAGTCCGCACAGATATATGGATGGAGTTGAAGGAGTGCTAGAAGTTGGCAACCGTATTTATTGCACTTAGTGTCGTTAAATGAAGTATGCCGAGCATTCCAGTCTCCTCTTATTATGAAAGGTACAGGTAGAGACTGTTGGATTATCTCAGTGATGTCGGAACTAGGGAAGTTTGGTTCCCGAGAAGGGTGAATGTATACGGACGACAATACAAGCACTTTGTTGCTTTTGCAAAAGATTTTAATTGCCGTGTACTCAATATTATTTATATTGGTGAACCTAATTTCGGAAAATTGGAATTTCATGTGTATTAGAATTCCAATACCTCCACGAGGTCCAGTGGTTCGTGGATTAGAAACAAGTGTATAATTCGGGATAGACACTCGGGGTTTGGTTTAAGCCAAGTTTCTGAGAGGAGGAGGATATCTGGAGAAAACTTTTCAACGAACAATCGGAGGTGTTGTCTGCGAATATTGGAATATATGGACTCTGCGTTGAGGGAAATTATGGTTAAATTAGCCATTAAGGGAGAGGATATGTGAAGTTACAAGAGATAAAATCTGACCTTTTTTTTCTATTTCTGAGCTGTGCTTCAACGTGGGCTGCATCTTCTGTAAGCTACTTATGTATCCTGTGATATCCAGATTCAGATCGTTACTGTTGGATTGGTGATTTCTTGTCATGTTAAGGGAATCCTTGCCAACCTTAGCGTATGACATTCCTGGACTTGTAGGATTTATTGATTGATGTGATGTTGTTTTGGTTGGTGAAGGTTTGCTCGTTGCCATAGGTGTTGTTCGCCTTTCTAGAATTCTCAGCTTATGAGGACATTGCAAGAAGTTGACAGGGTGGGGTCCTCCACAGTTACAGCATGTCACTGTGATTTTCTTCGTTGTAATGGATCCATCGGGGTTTGTTGCTTGGATTGTTCCTGGTTCCATCCCAGGCGGGCTGACTTTACATTTTCCAGGTTGATGTTGCTCTGCACACTTTACGCATCGTACACTTAGATGACATGCGGCCGCCAAATGTCCTGAACCTTGGCATCTTTTGCAATGAAGTACGTTTTGTTTATGTGGTTCCTCAATCGCAATTTTATACGCGAACAGATATTTTATTTGTTTGAGCCGGGTGACATCAGTTGGAGGAATTTGTATGATACGTAAATGCAGATTCTTGTTAGTCCGCATGTATGGTGTTTGGAAGTAGTCCAACCTGTTTATTCTCAGTTCCGGACAAATCCTGACTATTTCTGCTGCAAGTTCCTCATTAGTCCATGCTGGATCGATATGCCTTAAGATGAAAGTTGCTGGTTTCAACTGCCCATGTTGAAAAGTGAAAAATTCAATCTTATGTTGCGCAAGTTTTTCTACCGCCTTGTTGTGATCCGTTAAAGTTGTTGTTGTGATGGAAGTCGAAGCTCCTCTTGTGTTTGTGGTGAAATTGCGGTGGCCTGAGGTACTTTCAAGCATTCTAATTAGTTCTTTGATGCTTGTTGTATTTTTAATATAGATGGGTGGTGGTGTTGTATTTTTGTCGTGCGTGTTAGGCATTTGATTCCCGGCTGTCTTCTTTTGTTGGGGCGATGGTGTTTCGGGGGGCAACAATTGTTGGTTTGGAGATGATGGCGTTTTTTCCATGCAGACGTCATCTCTGATTTTATTGATTGTGTTTAGGGAGCAAATTTCCTCGTGGAGTTGTTTCATCTGGAGTCGAAGTGTATTGATATAATCCACGGCTTCCAGATACTTTTTTTGATAGTCCATAGCTTGTGTCTCCATGGTTGTTGGTTTCTTTGTTGCGCTCTGTAAATCATCGGTGGCTCTTCTTTTACGCTCTATCGTGAATTGTTGGTCATCACTGGGGCGGTCGCCCAGCATGCGTTACTATTAGTTTTCACTGTTCTCACTGTTTTATTACTAGAAGTATTACTAAAAGTATTTTTACACGTGCACTTCACCCACGTGTGTTACAGTCTTTCACAAACACGTGTTTCACAAACACGTGTTTCACAAACACGTGTTTCACAAACACGTGTTTCACAAACACGAGTTTTAGCTATGCTATGAGCGAACGTCTGTTCGCTCTGAAGTACTCGATAAGAATGATTTAACTTAAGCTTTGAGAAAACTGATATTACGTTTACGATTTTCTTTTCCTTAAATAGACATTTGTTTTTCTTTTTTTCTCTTCTGCCTATTGTTAACCCCTTCTGGGTACAGAGCAATATACATACATTAAGAGTATTAACAAATGTACTTATTTTACTTATTAACAAATGTAAATAGCGCAATAACCTATTGACTTTAGTCTAACCATCCATCACAATGTAAGTGAAAATTAAGTTATTCCGAAAATACATACAAATATAGCACAGCAACACAAGAAAGGATAAATGTAAACGAAAGTAAAAATATGACGCGAGAAGAAAACAAAAGCTCATATTTACTTACTCATCATCATCATCATCGGCACTACAACCGTGAACCGGTCTTGGCCTTATTTAGCAAGTCATGAGGCTTGTTAAATTTTCCATAATGATTTATTTTTTCTGGGCAAGGTCATTAGTCTTGCGCCACATATTTACTTACTACCATGGGAAAAACGAAATATATACATATACAGTTTTTCTTCCCCGCTTTCGTTGATTGTTTTGGGTTTCCAGCAAACATGTTTCTTTTTAATAAATTACGAATTGTAACGACAACAATCTATAGTACACACTCTTAATACAAAAAAAAATAAAATAAAATATATATATATATATATATATATATATATATATATATATAAAAACAAAACAATCACGGAACACATAAATTAAAAAAAGAAGAAAAGAGCTGATATATTATGTCTTTGGTAGTTTATAATGTAAAACAAATTCGCATGGTTTGAAATTGGCTTAACATCTTAATAATTCCTTATGAGTGTGTACCAATCAGAATAAATTAAAAACGAACAAGCAATTAAAACCAACCATGCGTCATCCATTTCATAATGTATTAAATATCGTGTATGGTTATTTACAATTCAAAAACGGGATTTATTGCGTCAGATCCCGGAATCATGTTAAAATTAAAAAGGAAAACTACCTAAATTAAAGTCGAAATGACCAACTTCCAAAGTACAGAAAATCAAAATATAATAATTATTGTAAGCCCCTTCAGGGTATTAAGCAGCGCGCAACCCTTTCGACTCCGCTTACTACTTCTCTCGACTTCTCAACTACACGCGACTCCTCCTCTTCAATGTTTTTCGATTTCAGTTGACTCCACTAAACCCCTTTTCAACTCCGTTCTCGGTAGACCCCCTTCGACAACACTCGCCTACGGCTCCACACGACTTCACACGATTCCCTGCGACGTCTTTCGACTTCAAATCACCCACGCTCGACTCCTTTTCAACGTCTTCTGATTCCGTTCACACACACGCGACTTCACTCGATCACCTTAGAATCCATACAGCCTTTCCGACTCCATCTAACCCCTATTCGACACATTTCGACCCCTTTCTGGCCTTCCTTAAATACAGGCAAAATTCGCCTCGGCCACCCTCTATTTCAACACCTTCTTTTTCGGTCCTTTCCTAAATATTGGCGCTAATGCCCGCCAAATGCTGTCTTTATGAGACTCCGCTCGCCATTGCTCAACACCCTTCTTCCACAACCTCGGCTCCTCACTGAACCACAGCTACTACGCGTAGCAAACAATTAGTAGGGCGCCCTGTTCACCTCACACTCTACCTTCTTTGCGACTCCGTATAATTCCCACGATGCCGGCTCCTCTCGTAATTACATCTACCCCGCCTAGCAATCAACTGTTAGGATGTCCGGTCCCATCGCCCCTACTCAGACGTAAGGATCGTTTCTCCTAGGGACTCCAGACGTTCCCCAAGCCATCATGGCCAATTTAAGCGGCAACCATAGGCAATACACGCCCTTCTACGTCGGCTCTCACTTACCAGATGCATCACACTTCGGAGTGCGCATCATTTCCCTAAGGCGTCCTGAGGGTTAAAGGACTCTGAAATAGCGAGTTCCGTCGTCGACACCTTCACAAACTTCCTGAGGGTTAAAGGACTCTGAAATAGCGAGTTCCGTCGTCGACACCTTCACAAACTTCCTGAGGGTCAAAGGACTCTGAAATAGCGAGTTCCGTCGTCGACAGCTTCACACATTTCCTGAGGGTTAAAGGACTCTGAAATAGCGAGTTCCGTCGTCGACACCTTCACAAATTGCCTGAGGGTCAAAGGACTCTGAAATAGCGAGTTCCGTCGTCGACATCCTCATAAATTGCCTGACGGTGGGGACTCTGAAATAGCGAGTTCCGCCGTCAACAACCTCATAAGTGTGCCCGCCCCCTCACAAGTAACTAACCACCGCGCCCCTCGAAGTAAACAAGGTCATCTTGAAACCCAAGCGTCCGGCCCTCCTATCACTACGCACCACCCATTCGAGCATCCCTTCAGCCCTACCTTCTTTATTTCGTGACTACGTCACTGGGGGAGGAGTACTGTTGCGGTCCCGCCAAACCCCGCGGTACACTTTCCTTAAAAACCCCCATAACATCCATCTTCCCATAGAATTTCACCAATGCAATCGCATTCGGCACACAAAATTAGTATTATATAGATCACCATCTGTAATCTTAAAATCCCTATAAAGAAAACTTACCTTTTCATGCATCCCTTTGCATACAATTTTCTGTAAGAATTCTTCATGACCTTTTTAGGAATTCCATAACTCCCATTGTTTCCCGCCAATGCATTTGCATTTGCCCCAGAAAACATTTCCTTTTCCAAGGACATGTAATGCTTTCAAGCATTATCTGAAATTCCTAAAATTGATCCTTAATGTGCATATGCACCATAAATACCATACATTCGATACCCTTTGTCTGAGTTAAAATACTATGTCGTCAGCTTGTTTTTACAGCTGCAACACTAGCGATTCAATAGACAAACAATGATGCATTTCTTTCGTCGCCATCACTAATTGCTTGGCATACCTAAATGCAAGCAAGGGATGCGTATCGGCAATTAACCCAAGGTACGATATACAATTTCCACGGTATAAAGTATCGTATCCCATTAACACCTTTTTTTCCAACGTCCGTCATAGCGACGTTGCATAAACATGGCCCTCATTACGGAGCGAACCATTTGGTCGCCTTTTCCTTTGTTCTCGCCGACTGCCTTTCTCGTCGTTCCACTGCTTTCGAACACGTCCAGCAACATTGAATCTGTTCGATCGCGCACATATACCACCGCACCAAAAAGATCGCATTTTCTTAGTGGCCACAACCTTAAAAGAAAATTTTCTCTTTCCCCTCCATATCTCGCCCTTAATTGAAGATAGAATTCAAGTCAGAGTTCTATCCTCACCGAGTCTTATCCCAACCCCTGAGCCGTTCATTATCCCGTGTAGGGTGTGCTCGGAGTGCACACCCTGGAGTTGCAATCTTCCTTTCCCCCGTAGCGTGCGAGTGCCAAAAAGTTCCGTGAACAATTTAATAGTAATAATAAGTTATAAGTGAAGTAATAAAAATGCGGTGATCACCAATTAAATCCGTGCGTTTTAATGTGTTTTCTTTCCTCCCGGACTTGCAGCGTTTTGGTTTTCTTTTGTTGCCTCTTCCGTGTAACCTTTTAGTGACTATTTGGTTGGCGGAACATTGCCTTATAGTGATGATGGAGGAGGAAGTAGAACTCGCACGCATGCCGGTGCCACGACTTCCTCTCCACAATACTCGACGCGACCTTTCGCCCTGGTGATTGAGATGTGACTTGGTATAAAAATTCGCGAATTTAGTTTTAGGTTGAGCAGCAGCGTAACTACGCGCAATGGTGGTTGGTTAGTGACTGACTTGAATCAAGGGGGAAATTCGTATTTCATCCCACACACAGGACAACCAAAAGAGACCACGCCTCTGCTCTCTCAACCTCACGCCCGACAAAGTGTGAGTAACTTTTGTTAATAGTGTAATTGACGGACATGAAGAATGAAGGAACAGAAACATGATGTGCTGTGATCTCGGGGTAGCGTTGGTTGTGTGTGTTGGTATCAGATACAGCTACTGACATGACCTGGTGACCCAGTGGTACGGCTATGGTGTAGTCAGAGCACATTGAACCGTGGAAAGACAGAAATACGAATGAGAGGAAAACCTAGCTGATATCACTCCCCCGCAAAAAGAGATCATTGATCCCAAGCGAATGGATGATCTGAGGGAAAGTCAATAGGACGCCGCTGATGCTTGGGAAATAATCAGCGTGAGAGCCAGATTCTAAGACGCTGAAATAACCCCAGCGATTTTGCTATGATGCAACAGCGTCGTTCGTTTAGACTTGTTGTTGCTAACCGACATTATGAGATTTCCGATGGGAAATACATGGTTAGCAAGAATGGAGTTGCCGTGTGACAAGAATGTAGCTAAACTCAATTATGCATTATTTGCATGGGATAATGAGTTTAGCTATACGTCCGTTTGACATGTTTTACAGGGGAATCACATATAAAGGAAATGGGTAGATATGACGCGCTGAAAGCGGTCGAAATTAGGTAGGAATTGTGGTTGAGGTTGTGGGTTGTTTCTTATGTAGAATAGAGAAACCCCCTCAGTACTCCCCCGCCAGTGACGTAGTCACGAAATAATGGTAGGGCGGAAGAAGTAGAATAGTTGAAGGAGCCTTAGGTGAAGTATCAGAAGGTGGGTCGTGTGCTTGGAGTATGGCTGGTTTGGATTAACCCAGTAGTCGCGGTGGTAAGGCTTGGCACTGTCGTGTAGACGAGTTCCTGGGTCTTGGCTGGGCTTGGGTCGGTAATGGAAGTGGACCTGGTTGGTGCCGCGTGTGTTGCCGACGGGGACAAAGGGATTGCGGTGCGTTCCACTGGCCTGTTGTTGTTTGCATAGACCAACAGGTATCACATCCGAGGAGGTCGTGACCCATCGGTAGCTCGCTCGCATCCGAAGTGACGAAGTTGCGTGTGCGGGATGGGGGAGCTTCACGCCCAGTGTTAGTTTTTCTCTGCAGCGACGGGGTGCCGTGTGCGGGATGGAGAAGAAGAACAGAGTCTAGGGTCGGCATTTTTCGTCCATACGTCAGTATGGGGAGTTGTTTGCCGCCCTTGGTAGAAGTGCAATTTTGTTGAGGCTGGCCTTGACGTACAGTCTTAGCCCTGCGTGTTTGTGTTGGAGTTGTAGACTTGCGTGTCATTACCCTTGTTAAGGACCGCCTGCTATAGAATCCGTGCCATCCCCTTTTTACCCTGTCTTTGCATATGTTCCGTGTGTGAATTGTACGGCCACACAACTCGCAGCAACTCCGAATGCTATACACTCGGGGGTTTGATGTTGCTGGAGTGATGGAGGCAGAGGATTACTGTGGTCCCGGATGAGTTCTATTCTGCGACTCTCTCTGCTGGAACGGTGATTTGTTCTGTGGTAGTGTGGTGCACCGCGCGCGACATTCTACAATGTCGTGGCCATACCGCCAGAACTCCCGGCAGAAAGGTGTGTTTCGCCTTTTCCGGCACTCGTCGTATAGGTGGTCTACTTTATGGCAAAAACTGCACGTGATGCGTGCAGTCAACTGATACAAGCGACGAGCGCCGTGGTCCCTCGTGGTTTGATCCCCAGGTGTGGTATTTTGAAGGGGCGAATGTCGACGTACCCATTGGGTATGTGCGTTTCGATGGTCGCTTCGAACATTCGTGCGGATTTGGTTTAACTCGCGGCGGAGTGTGGCCTGCAACGCTTGAAGGTCGGATATAGTGGCGGGCGCAGGGGAGCTGTCTGAGGAAGACTCGCTGGGCCCGCGGTTGTGGGTTCGCTGGTGGAGACAGTTTGTGCAGAAAGGAGCGTGCCTTTTGGAGGATGAGGAGGGTAGCTGTGAGGATGATGCCTCTGGAGCAGTCCGTGGTGCAGCTAACGAGGGTGATGTGTGCCGTGGATGCCGTGTAGGCAGTGTGACGTGTTGGCTAACCGGTGCGTCTTGATATGGAGGGAGCTCAGACTGGGGGTCTACGGTTTCCATAATCGCGTCAGCCACCTTAGCCAGATAGCCCAAACTCTGGTTAGGTTGGGCCATTAATGCCGAGCGGGCATGTTGAGGTAAACTCCTCAGAAAATGTGGCCTAATTAGATCATCCGAGATCCTGGTCCCCGCTATCGAGCGTAAATGAGTCAGGAAAAGGGATGGTCTAATACCTGAAAAATTTGTCTCGCTCGCCAATCGCTGTAGTCTGATGCTGGTGGGTTGGTCCAAAGCGTTAAGGAGACTCTCCCGCATGTTGCTGTAGGGATCAGGGTCTGGTGACCTGATCGCGTGCGCAATATGCATCCGCTGTGTCCCATCCAGCATCCGCAGCAATTATAGCACGATGTTCTTCATCGTGGGTGTTGGCGAACCGGAAAAAACGCTCGGCTGTGGTGAACCAAAGCTCTGGATACTCCGCGTCGAACGGAGGGAGCTTTACATTTTGTGAAAAGGATGGAAAATCGACGCCGGAAACGTCCTGAAAAGCTGGGGAATCAGCGCGAGCTTGCGCCTGCTGAGCTGTACCGGCTCGTGTGATGGGCATTGTGGTGCCGAACTGAAAGGAGAAACCGATAATTTGGCGGGTTGAGGGGAGAGGTCGCGTTGTGTCGGCGAGAGTATGCAAGAGACGTAAAGTAGACGCGTGAGTCGAAAGGAGGCGAAAGAGGGCGCGAGTGGACGCGTGGAGTCGAGAGAAGTCAAATGAGAGTCGCGTAAATTCAAGTGGTATCGAGAATATTGTGAATGCGGTGTTGAGCGCAGATTATACCCAGAAGGGGCTTACAAAAGTTTATAATTTAAATTAGGTAAAACTATTTCGATTTAGTATTTTTGATTTAGTCTTAATATTTACGTTTTTCACCTTTTTTTTACTATAATTTTTTATTTAATCAGTTTAAAATGTTTATTGTTAAAAGATAAGCGCTTATTGGCTGATCGATTTTATGATTGCAATACTTCTAGTTTTACTTTTTCTTTTAGACTTTTAATGTTGTTTAATGCGCCTTATATAATTTTTGGTGAATCGAAATTGTGTGTTTTGTTTTTCAACTTGATTAATTTTAAAATTCCTGTTTGGTTTTGAGAATAGCTTTTACTTCTTTTTTTTTTTTTTTTTGTTGGACAATATTTTATGTAGTTAATTGTATTTTCACTTTAATAAATTAGTAATTTTTTGACAAATTTCAAGATTGTATCCTTATATTTAAAGAAACAAATACAAATTAAATGGCCCGTAATTTAAATTTTAACTGACTGATATTTCGCTGCTTTTTACAACAATTTTCGATTTCAGAAATGTTTAATTTTCCGTAAATTGCCGCTTGTTTTTTTTTACAATGATTGTGACAGACAGATATCAACTTTGTAATTATATTGACTTAATCATTTTTTAATTAATCTTATTTAAATTTTAGTAACAATGTCCTTGAATAGACTTTGATTACTTAGGCACTGAGTCAATTATAAATTAAAACCAAATGTAAGCGATATGTATAAGTAAAGTAGGAAATTAACAATAATTTAGCTTCTTACTGGGGTGTTTATCTTCAAACTTTAGTTTGGAGTTTTTTTTTCTTTTTTTTTTTCATACAACTAAAAACACAAAAGAAATAAAATAAACGTGCAAACCTGAAGTCAAGCGCTTAGTTGGCCGATAATGCTAAAGCTGCTGATGTTGTCTAAAGGTGGGCGGTATCCATTGCGTCGCCGTGGTGCTACTGATAGGATGAGATGTCGTCTGATGTTATAGCTGGTGGTAGAGTTGTGGTGGGGCTCTACTTGCCTTTTTGGTTTATGAAATTTTTACTTTTTTTTTTTGTAAACCACCGTTTTTGATTTTTATTTATTAGAATGTTTTTGATTAACTTTTTAATTTTTCTGGTGAAATATTTTCTTCTTATTTGCTTTTGTATACACTCTTGCAGTTTTGATTCACACAGAGGCACTTGTCTCCATGTGCCTTCTTGATTTTTATATTAATGTCTTTGCTTTGCTTTTTGATGAATTTGTTTCGATGTACTTTTTAAATGGTCACGTTTTTGGTTTTCACTTAAATTTTTTGTTGATGAAATTTTGTTTAATTCTTAGTATTTTAGTTGAATATTTTTCACTTTTGTTTTTCAAAAATGTTATTGTCTTTTTTTTAAAAATAACTGATTTTGTTTAATTTTTTAAATGTTGAAGGTTGCGTTGATGTTCCTCGTCCGGTCAACAATGTGGGGGTCGTAGTATTATGCCAACGTATGGCACGGCTTCACTTTGAATCCCCCGACACTTGTTACTCCGAACGCACGTTGCCGAAAAAGCAGAAATAAAAGGCACTGTTTTAGTTATTGTTTCTTTTTTTTTCTTTTTTTATTTACAACGTGGTCTGTTTACCGGTATCCTATTTTAAATAGATGAATTTGAAACGTACACAATATATTATTTTACACTCTAAGGAAAGGTTTAAATTAATAACTCTTCGTTTTATTTCGTTAGTTTTTTTTATTGAAGCAATACTCGGTGATTGAGATGTGACTTGGTATAAAAATTCGCGAATTTAGTTTTAGGTTGAGCAGCAGCGTAACTACGCGCAATGGTGGTTGGTTAGTAACTGACTTGAATCAAGGGTGAAATTCGTATTTCATCCCACACACAGGACAACCAAAAGAGACCACGCCTCTGCTCTCTCAACCTCACGCCCGTCAAAGTGTGAGTAACTTTTGTTAATAGTGTAATTGACGGACATGAAGAATGAGAGAATAGAAACATGATGTGCTGTGATCTCGGGGTAGCGTTGGTTGTGTGTGTTGGTGTTATATGCGCTCCACAAGACAATCCGACGGATCGCACCCGTTTGTGGTTCATCTCCCGACAGCGCGAACATCCCTACATCAGAACTCGTTCCGCTACAGAGCGGGGAAGCTGTGGAACTCCCTTCCCACGCGAGTGTTCCCGGAGCGTTACAACCTGCAACTGTTCAAAAAGAACTGCAACAGTTATTTGATGGAATCTCGGGGCGCCCTCTCGGCGCTATAGGTTCGCCTCTCCCGAGAGAAGTCTAATAAAAAAAAAAAAAAAAAAAAAAGATGCAGCTACTGACATGACCTGGTGACCCAGTGGTACGGCTATGGTGTAGTCGGAGCACATTGAACCGTGGAAAGACAGAAATACGAATGAGAGGAAAACCTAGCTGATGTCACCCACCTGCAAAAAGAGATCATTGATCCCAAGCGAATGGATGATCTGAGGGAAAGTCAATAGGACGCCGCTGATGCTTGGGAAATAATCAACGTGAGAGCCAGATTCTAAGACGCTGAAATAACCCCAGCGATTTTGCTATGATGCAACAGCGTCGTTCGTTTAGACTTGTTGTTGCTAACCGACATTATGAGATTTCCGATGGGAAACTCATGGTTAGTAAGAATGGAGTTGCCGTGTGACAAGAATGTAGCTAAACTCAATTATGCATTATTTGCATGGGATAATGAGTTTAGATATACGTCCGTTTGACATGTTTTACATGGGAATCACATATAAAGGAAATGGGTAGATATGACGCGCTGAATGCGGTCGAAATTAGGTAGGAATTGTGGTTGGAACTGTGGTTGATATTGTGGGTTGTTTCTCATGTAGAATAGAGAAACCCCCACACCTACATGAGAGCATACAGAGATGAGTCATCCGCCTGATCGGGAACACGATGTTGACGTCGGGAGTACAGTCGCTATCACATCGAATGCGTGTGTTCTGCACGAGACAATCAGACTTTTATTCCACTGAATGTCTGAAACCAGTTTAGCTGCGGCATGTGTGGTTTCGTGACCAGCTTTAGAACTAAACTGGTTATTTCGAATAACCTTATTGTCCTCAACCCATTTAAGTAGAGCCTTCTCGAATACTTTACTGATACTCGGCAAGAAACTGATCGATCGCAGATTTTTTGGGATTGTTCTGTCTTTCCCTTTTTTTTTGGCAAGGGTTGGATGATGGCTGTTTCCCAGCGTACTGGATAGTGTACGTTGTTCAGCCCATTGATAAACAAGACTGCATATATGTCCATTGCGATTGGAGGAACGCATTTGGGTACGATATTGGGTAGTCCATCGATACCAACTGATTTTTTGTTTCTTAATGATGCAAAGACGCCATGGATATCTTCGGCAGTGATCTCGGCGATTGCTGTATTTCCGTTACTGAATTCGATAAAACCATTGTTGTCTGATCGCCACTGTGAAATGTCATTTCGAAGATGACGATAATTCAGTAGAACTCTATCCTCCAAGTCATGGTGGCGGCGAATTACTTCATTTGCCTTGAACAGTTCTTGAAAGACGTCTCCCTACAACATTCACTTTGTCCAAGGGATTTTCAAACACAAAAAGTTAATCATTTAGGATGGCGTTGTTTGTGTCTATGCCTATATTTGTCAGCATTCGTTGGTTTTTCTCAGTTCGTGGTATTTGGCAACATACTAGGGTTGTTTGATTTTATCGCCCGAACTTTGTTGTTCCAATACAAATTTGCTGATAGCCTGTTGTTGGCTTTTATCAGCTGTTGGAAATTTTTTATACTGGACTTCAGTGATATTATCTCCTGGTCGTGCCTATCGATAAATCGTCTGTACTGTAGTTTTAGTTGAGACAGAAGTCTACTTTTTTTCTATGGAGTGCGTTGATTGTGCCGTTTCGGTACATGTTCATGTTGTCCGTAGGTGTGGGTTTTAGTATTGTTTTGCCCATAGTTTGTTTTATGGTTTCGTCCATTTTTTGTATGGATTTGTCGATGTCAGCGTGGCATATGTTGCTCTTGGTAGGAGGGTTAATACCTTTTAAGCGAATTTCTCGTCTTAAGGTTCTCGTGAAACGCGTCCATCGCATAACCCCATAGTTATAGGGTTGCGGTATCATACCGAGTTCCACAACTTCGCTTGGTGTTTTTATCACGATTGATAATGCACAATGGTCGCTGTCATACTCAATTGTGCGTAAGCAGTTTATATTTTGTCTATTAGTGTGTGTATGTTTAAGTCGTTTGTCAATAAGCATAATATCAAGGAACGATCCCCCTCTGGGGAAGGAAGGATATTCTGTAGCTAGCAGGTCAGCCTTATATTCAATGTTATGTTGATCTAGCCAACCAGCTAGTTGATTTCCTCTGGTGTTGGGCATGCTATTTCCCCAATCTGGGTGTTTAGGATTCAAATCGACACCTACGACAGTTCCCTTCAGAGTGAAGTTGTAAGCATTGGAAAAGAGTCTGTAGCTTCACTATAAATAGATTTTGTTGATGTGCTTCTGCTGCGTGGGCAGCTATCACATACATCCCCCTGCCTTGTCGGAGAGGTATGCGGATGATGCACGCTTCAAGCACCCGAAATCTCCGCATCTCACCACTATATATTACCTTATGTTAAAGTTCCTTTTGAACAAAGATTGCCAACCCCTCCTCCTTGTGTGGAGTTGGGTCGGTCTCTTCGTATAATGTCGTAGTTTGTATGACATAGTTTATGCCTCTGATTCAGCTTAGTTTCGCTAGCCAGAAGCAGGACTTTCGTCTTGCAACAGTTTAAAGAGAGCGGCACTTCTCTCGATTCTGATAAGTGAATTTACATTCACGACTAGAGCCTTAATTGTGCTTTCCGTTCGGGGGTTTATATTGACAACTGGCTAGACAACTGCGAATAGACCCAGTCTAGTCTAGTGTCCTGGTCTTTTATTTGTTTTTGCATTTGTGTCATCTGCGTCTGTATAGTGAGTAAGGTGGGTGCCCATCTGCTAGTGTTACTGTTTCTGGAGGCACAGTACGTTGCGGCGGCACCCGTGTGGTGGGCTGTGGGGTGTTTCTCATACCAGCTATTACTTGACCATACGAAAACTGGGGTGTTACGTTTAGTGCTGCTCGAGCTTGAACTATCGGGTGTTCTATTTTTCGTTGTTGTGAAAACTTTTTTTCCTGCAGTTCGTGGAAATTAGGACAGCCTCGATAACGAGCAGGGTGTCCCCCACTCTTACAGACTGCACACTTTAGAAGAGATCTGTCGTGTACCCTTTCTTTACCTAACGTGCATTGTTCTGCGCTGTGGTCCTGTCCGCATCTTATTTATCGATACTGCATTTCGCAGTTTGCTGTTGAGTGCCCGAACCTTTGGCAGCGAAGGCTCTGGATTATATCTCTGCCTTTTTTCAACTTGTGACAATTTGATGGTTCAGGATAGTGATTTTCTTAAGTCCACCAATTTTGCTGCCGGGGCCCAGCTGCACCAGGTAGAATGGTAGTTTACGATTCTCCAGCCTAACCCTAGCTGTATTGAAGGGTTTTACCGCGATAAACTCAATATCATTACAGTTAATCTCTCGTAGCGTTTGTAGTAGAACTTCTGGTTATATTTCGACGTTCGATCGGTCGACGCTCTTTAGTAGAACCATTATATTCTTTATTTCTTTCGGGGTGCACATGTAAAATTCCGCGGTGGCCCTTTTTAGCACATTTTTCATTTTTTCAAAGTCCTCAACCGAATTTGTCTGTATGGCAAACCTTTTCACTGTCAGTCTTTTAATTGAAAAATCCTCCCCAATAGAAAGCTTACATAGACCTACCAGTTCGTTAGAATCCATATCTGTAATGCTGATGGGTGACATCTTCGTTTTCCTTTTTGTCGCCTGTTGGTCTTGTTGTGCTTGTTGTTGCGTCATCTGTTGCGGTGGGCATTCTTTTTGCTGGTTAGTATTTTGTTATGCCCATTCTTGCTGTTTTTTCTGTTGCTGTTGTTTTACCATTAGCTGCTCCTTTTCAGCCAATTCCTTTTTTTCTGCGACGCTTCTCAGCTAATTGTGCCCTTACTCGGGATAGCCTTGCTTCAATGTTGTTGATTTCCTACTCGTCGTCCTCAGTCTCGGGAGTCGCTAAACATGCAAACATGTTGTAGCAGTTCCATTGAACGCCACTACCTACCTCCCCATCAATTAGTAAGAAAGTGCTTCCTAGAGCACTAAAAACCTATAAAAATAAGTATTATGGCAGTTCCATTTGAACGTCATTACTTACCGTGCAATTAAGCATACAAAACTTCCATCTAAAACACATAAACCCCGAAAAGCATTTTCTGACCTTTCAGTTATCTGCTTAAAATGTCTCCTAACCACCTAAGCCATATTTTCGCTAATTCAATAGCATTAGCACCAAGAGACATTTTCCCCAAGGGCATGATTGCATGAAACGCATCATGTGTCTAAAAACCAATTCGGTCGTAGCCCCAAATAACCGATATAAACCCAAATCATATCGGCGCCCATATCCCTTGTCGAATCCCACAGCACACATGCAGGAGATATTCTTTCTTTCTTTTTTATCTGCGAGCACATCGGTCGGTAAACCGATCGACAAGCAAATGCATAACTCGCGACTGGCTACCGAAGGAAATCAAATTTTCAATAATGTAAGCACACACACGAGAATGAAAACCTTCGGGACGCCATGGACATGCACAGTAAATGACATGAATGCCGTACGCAGTTGCTGATCGTGTAAACACACAGATACACTTTTCCTGATGCTTGCCCAGCTGCAGCCACTTGGTGTACTATTCCTTTTTTCCCGTTTGTGTTTACCTACAGGCACGTCTGCCGGTCGTCCGATCGTATAGACATTCAAACCCCGGTCCATACGAAGTTTTGCCCAGCTGCAGATCGAGTTCATGTTGTTTTCCCCCTTTTAAATGGTTGATCCACGGTTCGCAGACTCATGGACACACATCACGAGCGACCGAAGTGGTCATCGTGTGTGTGTATTTCGCGCCCTTTGCTGGCACCAATGTGTGGAGAATCTTCCCATATTGGTCGACGAGTGGAAATCGAAATTCAATTTTCTGATATCTCAATCTCAATTTAGATTCCGTGGAGGCAAGTCGTGCCCACGTAAGCGATTGAATCGAGTCGCAATCCAACCACGAGTCGTATAACAACCACCGTAGGGCTCGAATCGCGGTCCTATTGAAAAAGTCGTCGCGTGTCAATCCCGGTCGTGAGCGCATATTGTTCTTTCTATGAAGAATCAAGTTTCCTCCGCGGAGTTATATACATTGTTAAATTTGGTGCCTCAAACCAACTATAACGAACCTTTTCTTCAGTTATAATATTCAAACCGTGTTAAGTTTAGTTCTTTAAATCAACTATAACGAACCTTTTCTTCTGTTGAACAATCCATACAGTGTCGAGTTTAGTTCATTAAGCCAAACTTTAACAAACCTTGTCTATCGTTATAAAAAGCAAACGTTGTTGAGTTCAAAACATTAAACCGAACTATAACAAACCTTTTCCTTTGTGGGAAAAAGCAAACAGTACCGAATTTCAATGTTTAAAATTTAAGTTATACCGTAACTGTATATCAAAACCAAGCTTACTATATAAATAAATAAAGACAAAATAAGTGAAGGAAGTTGAGTTTTAGTGTTCCAAAGTGACTGAACTGATGAGGATATGAGTAGAACCGGTGCCAAGGACGGCACACATACGTTATACCCCCATAATGCTATTTGTTACATTGCTGTCATTATATAGAACCGGGGGGTGAGTTGTCCTCTTCCATTTTTGCCCTTTTTCAAGCAAGTCTGTTATTGCCTCGTTTGCCTTGTTGACTTTTGTTGTCGCTCGTGTCAGTGGGGAGCTCGCAGGGCGTTTTATTAACGCGGACTTCAGTTTAAACTTTTTAATTACTTGTTTCTTCTCGGCCATTTTGCATTTTTGATGTACGTCCATATTATGGACAACGTGTTCTCACTTTTTATCCTTTTTTATTATCCTTTTTTTCTTTTACTGCTCGAAGGACAAATAGATTGTGGACTCGCGCACATACCCATAATGTTGACGTGCTCGCACGTAAACACCGTTCACACGTTCGATTTTTATAAATATTTTCAAAACAAGTTTTTACATTCAAGTATTTATTTCATTATAGTGTGCACACACCCATGCAAAGAAACACTTCGTACAACGCGTATCGGCACTAATTGTTTTTTAATTACTTCGGGCGCAGAAAAGTTGTTGGCATACTCATACTCATAAGACAAAACATAGTTTATTGCTTATGTTTACACTTAAATTAGTTTCACGTTCGTTTCAGGGAGCGATGTTTAGCGGATGGTGGTCGGTTTGGTACTGCGAAATGCACACACACACACACACGCAGACGTGTACGCGATTAATGATGTTATTTATTTTTCGTTGACGAGCGACATACAATGTTGTTCGTTCAACGGTCACTGAAGCACTGACGAACTCAACCCCGGGCCTAGCAAATGTGAGCCAAAAACTCTCGACGAGATTCCGCCCGATCCGGTAAGTACAAGTGTGCCTGAGCAATGTGCGTTAGTGTGTGCTTCCTTATTGATGTCAACTTGTTAAAAGTACTTTAAAAATCCTTTGAGCAAATAGAAGGTAAAAAAGGAATGATGAAATAGGTCTAGAAGTCGTCCTGTGTGCGAACTGGAGTGGAGTGGCATTAGTGAATTATTGGTCAGATACATTTACGGATCCTTGAAGGTAGTCACAAAATGCATAGGTGGAATGTGTTGACAATACTTACAAGATGTTTTTATTTCCTGAAGTTTTCTAATCACATTCATTTACCGGTAAATACTCTATTAAGACCTCGTCTACAGGAATCACTGTCATACACTTGGGAACGGAGTTTTTATGTTGAAACTTTGCATATTCATTTGAAATATCATTAGGGAATTTTGGACAAAGACACGCTGAGATTTCAGCGGCAGGAGTGTTGCGGTGGTGGGAATCTACTTACCTACAATATTTTGCGTACTATTTTTCTTCAAAAATAAAAAAAAAAACGAGTCATCGCAATAGTAAAAAGTTATTCATACATTTTTAAGTATTTTTGAAATATATACTAGAGGGTAATTTAATTAAAAGGCTTGTTGCAGAAACCTCCAACAGCATTCTGTTGAATCCAACTTAGGAATGAAGTCACTCTTGTGTTTACACCTGGGTCACTACCGCAAGAATTTCCAAAACTTATTATACCCAAAAGGAACTGTCGAATAGATCCCTGGTAAGTTACTGGACCACCGGAATCGAATTGACAGGAATCTCGTCCTGGATGGTAAGTACAAAGCTCACTAAATACTAGAGTAGGATATGTCATTAGGCAATCTGAATTCGGTATAATACTCATGTTTGCAGCTTGAAGAATATTTGCTCTACTTCCTGCAAATTGTGTCGTTCCCCATCCCATTATAATGGCACTTGTGTAGGCAAAACTATTTGAACTAAAAAAGAAAACAAACATAATAAATAATAATTAATTTAAATCTGTTATTGATAAATATGTCAGAGAACTCATCTCATATGTAAAGGAGGTAAATGAGCAATTGTTAAAACGTTTCAATTGATAAAATGTATTTGTGTCGGTTCCGCCAAACCCCACTGTACACTTACCCGAAGAACCCCCATAACTACAACCCAGCCATCATACCTTTCTGCTAATGCAATCGCATTAAGCACATGTAAATGCTTCACGCAACAAATGACCAAATGTATTTAGCTAAAAGCTTCTGGAAAGGAATTCTTACCTTCATTCATTCATTCGAATCCAAAAATCCCCCATAAGAATCCTATCCAAATTTATCACAGATCCCAATCATACATACGCATTACCTAGGAATTCCTGTAAAAAAATTTCTCCCACAAGGCCATTCATGCAGCCATCAATGCATCTCTGCATTAGCGACCAAGAACCGAATTCTCGTCTAGTGTAAACACTCACACTAGAGTTCGACACTTGAGTCGCCTTAGATGCCATATGCAATGGGCATAGATGTTATACAAACCCTCTTTGTGTAACCACCTGAATTGCTTCGCAATAACTTGCAACTATCGATACAGCTACAAGCACATTACACAGAAATGCTCCTTTGTTTGAATCTCCAAACAATCATCGACTTCGCGCATAGCCGCCCAATTGAATTCAAAGCATAAACAAGGAAAAAATATAGAATCCGTTTCCCACAAACGAATTTCCCTGCATATACAAATGCAAGCAAGGGATTCGTTTCGACCACCGACCCAAGATACGATATACAATTCTAGTTGTATAAAGTATTGTAACTCATTAGCACCCCCTTCTAATGGCTATTCGGTTATTTACACAAGGGCATCACTCATCTAATACTTTTATGATGCCCTCGTTTCATCTTTTCTTTTAACACCATTTCTTCGTTGCATCGTCGTCTATTTATTTAGCCGCGATGCACATCCTAGACAACGATCTATACAGTCCCTTTGTCTTTTAATTTCCCTGGATCCGTTCCTCATGACCTCGAGGCATGAGCAAACAAAGACACAATTAGCATCCAATGAGATTCGGCTTGTTTGCTTACCCGAACTCACATCGCATGGATGCACATTTTACCCTTTCTTTGTTTTAGATTCGTTCTCATGGTTTTGTCCCATGAATGAACCAATGTACATACATACATGTGTACCACCATGATCTTTATTACGAGATCTGGTTTTCTGTTGCATAGAGAGGGACTTTACGTCTCTCTTGTGGTAAGTCAAAACATATCCTTAGCGGAGAGGATATCCACCACCACCGAATCGAGGATGAATCAAGAGCCAGATTCCAACCCTCGATGGAGTCATTTTACATCACCCGCGCCGGTCGTGGCCACTCCCGCTCCCCGGTGTGCACGGGGACGCGAACATAACGCGTATCAAGTCGTATTACTCCAAGAGTCGTAGTCGGGCTGCGTTCAGAGCTCAAACCTTTAGTCGTTTTATTAGTGCAAATGTCGCGAATTAAAGAAGATATATCAAAAAAACTGCTAAGTGCTCAACAGAAATCAAATTTATATTCAACCGCGAAATGTGTGCGTCGATCTGTTCTATTCCATTCGCTTCTCTTATAAGATAATAAACAAACATATAAATAAGAAAGCAAAAAGTTCAGTGGAATAGTTAGAATCCCAAAGTTCAATTTCAATTTAAACGTTAATTTGTTTTATAAACCGCATTAATTAAAAACAAAACATGAATATAAATAATAAAATTAAATAAAATAGCATTTCTACAATAAACCAAACCTGTGCGTTTTATTTACTTTTCTCCTTCTGGTGGACAGTTTGTCATGAAGTTTTGTTTCCTTGTCGTATATCTTCGGTGGACACTATTGCTGCGGCTGAACTTTTGATTAGTGATGGGGAGTGAACTGAATCAGCGCCGTACGCCGGCGCAACATACTTCCTACCCTACATATTTTCTTGTCCCGGCGAATGAACGAAGGTGTTTCTTTAGAGTTACTAATAAAATTAAAATGGTGTGTACTACCTTCCGTTACCCAAATGAGCCAACGTCCAACGTTGTATGGTTTGTAATCATCTCTCTTTTTTAATATCCAGTATCCAGTATCCATCCACTACGTCAGTGAAAGCAACGCTGTCAATCCAATGGGATCACAAAAAGGACGAGGGAGTTTGCCATTCAGTACTATTATCGAAATGGCGTTCCTATAGAGTTGACGATACTCTAATTAAACGAAGGAGCAAATCCTTCTGACTGTTAAATCCAAGTGGTTTCAAAAGATGTCAAATCCCACCACATTAATGTTGATGCTCCACAAAGCTCCGAACACACCCACTCTATGCTTCATTTTTGTAATCGATCGTATTTAAACGATTTTTAAAGTGTCACAGCACAGAGTGAGGGTGGGGAATTCCATAAATTGTTAAAATTGTGCTGCTACCATTTTTGGTTTTGATTTTTTAACCCCATGTACTGCAATACTATCCAATCCACTAGCAAACACTACTCGTAAACAATGTATGTGTACTTTCCCAACAAAAACTTATTTTATGAACGATATTGAAAAACTGCGAATCCTTGTAGACTTCTCGATGCTTATTTGTATAAATCCGTGTTCGGATTGTTGATAAATCTGAAGGTTTTTTGTTCCTAGATTCCGGTCGATGATTTCCTTCCATGTGGATGGTTTTGAATTTAGAATTCGTCTTCAGCCTTAAATCCAATTTTCTCAGTCGATTTTTTGACTCGTCGGCTTGACAATTTGTTGCGACTGTCAAGATATAGGTTTGTCAGATTTTTATACACTGGAAAGTTGTTTTGATTCACATTGTCCCGCTAATACAACAGACTGGGTTGCTACATGACGCTAATCAGGGCAATGCTCATATATAGTTGTCCAGTATGGTTTAATATAGGTCCAAATTTGATGGAAAAGATTCGGGGGTTCGAAAGGAAGTGCCCCACAACTTATCTCAGATTATATCGAACACCGGAGTCGGACTATAAAAAGTACTACTCAAATGAGACTTTATGTAATGAAGCCTGCATAAATAGGGTGGATAATTTCATGATCAAATTAATCAGAGAACATATTACGAGAGCTCCTCGATAGTATAGTGGTTAGTATACCCGCCTGTCACCCGGGAGACCGGGGTTCGATTCCCCGTCGGGGAGCCCCTGGCGCAAGACTAATGACCTTGCCCAGACAAAATAAATCATTATGGAAAATTTAACAAGCCTCAGGACTTGCTAAATAAGGCCAAGACCGGTTCCCGGTTGTAGTGCCGATGATGATGATGATGATATTACGAGAGCAATAAGCTCGTCTAATGACCCAATTTTCTAAGTTAAGTTAAGTAATGAGAACGTGCGTCGCAACAGTTTTGTTCCACCCGAGGCACTCCTTGATTTGGACATGAAAGGGCTTATACAGGATAGATCCGGAATTCCGCTGATCTATTATGTAAGTAGATCATCCGTAGACGGGCGATTGTGCTACAACCGGGAAGTAACGCGCACCGATGAAGAGCTCTTGCGCTATCTCCCACAGAGACCGGGACGATTGTATTGGACAGCGTCAACAGTTCTGATGGTTGAATGGCATATAAAGGCCTGGACCCAAAGTCGGTATAGAATAACAGTATAATCAGCCAGCTTACATAGACTTAGCTTTTCTAGAATTAGAGTAGTATAAGATTTAAATTAAGTTAAGGTCTTTTAAATAAAACTAAAAAAAAAATTATGTAGGTTAAATTTTAAGAAAAAAACAAAAATAAATTCGACACAAAGTTTTCAAAATTTTTCTTTGTCATTTAAATAATTATAAGTACTGCCACAAACAAAGTTCTGACGCCGAAAGGCAAATTATGCAATAGTTATGTAATGTTTAGCTTAGAGCGTCCGCTTAGGACCAGTCAGTTATAATATACAATAATTAAGCTAGAATTTAAGCGTTTTTTGTCTAGCATGTAATTTAGAAACTAAGAAGATAAAAAGAAAATAAAAAAATGTTATAAAAATGAAAAAATGAACAACAGACTCGTTTGCTCTCTTTTATTTCACGTAAATATATCTACATATCAAGCGTGTTGTTGCAGTCTCTTGTAGGTTTACATCTTATTTGATGTTTTCAGAAGTCTTAATATTTCTATAAGGGGGGATGGGTGCGAACATACAGGGCAAAGTCTCTGATTGCTTTCAACACGGCGAAGGCCAGGACGATCCTTGTCCCTGTTCAATCACTTTGACACCCGCCAAGTAGTGAACCAATGCATGCAGCGACATCCTGAGGAAGATTGGCGCAAGGCTAATAACCAGGCCCGTAAAAATGAATTATTATGGCAAATTTAACAAGCCTCGGATATGGACCGGATACACGACGACGACCACGGAAACGAAAATGGCTAAATGATTTAAGGATTTTTTCATGGAACATACGCTCACTATACAGAGCTCGAGCTGCACAGCAGCTAGCCGATGCCCTGTCCGAATATAAGGCTGACATAACAGCATTACAAGAAATAAGATGGATGGGGAGTGGTGTTTTTCAAAGAAAAGAGTATGACATTTATTAAAGCTGTCACGCAAAACACCATGTGCTCGGGGTAGGCTTTCTAGTCAGCCAAAAACTGAAGCCTGCTATCATCGGCTTTAATGCAATAAATGAAAGGCTATGCACTCTTCGCGTGGGATGCAAGTTTAAGAACATAAGCCTCATAAACGTTCACGGACCTACAGAGGAGTCCCCTGTCGACGAAAAAGAAGAATACTATGAGAACGTCGAACGGGCCCTCAATGCTTGCCCAAGATACGATGTGAAAATCGTTCTTGGGGATTTGAATGCGAAAATAGGTCGGGAGCCGGTTTTCAGGCACTACGCAGGTTCCCATAGTTTGCATGAGAACACTAATGACAATGGACTACGAGTCATCGAATTGGCAGCATCGAAAAACTTGGTCGTTGCGAGTACCAGGTTTCCGCGTAAAGATATCCACAAAGCCACGTGGGTATCACCTGATGGAGCCACTCGCAACCAAATTGACCACGTGCTGATAGATCGCCGCCACTCTTCGAGCCTGATAACGGTACGAACGTACCGAGGTGCCAACGTCGACTCGGACCACTATATCGTTGGTACAGTTTTCCGAGCGCGGATTGCCTTGCGGAGACGTATTGCATCCGCGGATCAGGTTCGAATCAACACGGCTGCCTTACGCAACGACAACACCAGCAACACCTTTGGTCATGCGTTAAGACTCGCCCTCGAAGAGCTCGACGGAGGGAGAGTAAGTCCTGGGGCCAGAATGCCGGGCGTAGAAGAGAAATGGACACGCCTTAAGAATACTGTCATTAGTACTGCCAACTCCATCTTAGGCAGTAGTCGTAGAGATCGGAACGACTGGTTTGATGATGAGTGCAAACTAGCGACTGAACGTAAGAATGCTGCATACCGCGCAATGCAGTAGTCTCATAGGACGCGGGTACGCGAGGGGAAATACAAAGAGCTCAGAAAATCTGAAAAAAGGCTTCACAGACAAAAGAAAAGTGTCTGTGAAAAAAACTTGTCTGTGAAATAGAGAAAAGTAGAGAGCGGGGTCCGCACCAGGCGTGAAAGTTCTACCAAATAATCCGCAGTATGACGCGGTACACACCACGCTGCACTTACTGCAAGGATAAAGAGGGTAATCTGATCACCGATCCTGAAGCCATTCTGGAGCGATGGGAAGTGCACTTCAATGAATTGCTAAATGGTCAGCTCACAGAAGAATTGGAGGCTCCACCAATGCAAGACCAAGCATTGAGGAAACACTAAAAGCCGTTAGACAGCTAAAATCAAATAAAGCCCCTGGAGCTGATGGCATACCAGCTGAGCTGATCAAACAAGGAGGGACAGCGTTACATCACGCAATTCACGAGATCGTGGTGCACGTATGGGAGAAAGAGGAGCTGCCGGAAGATTGGCGTCGTGGTATAATTTGCCCCATACATAAGAAAGGAGATATCACACTGTGCAGCAACTATAGGGGTATAACATTGCTGAGTACCGCCTATAAGATACTCTCCACTATCCTACAAGACCGGATATCCCCATACGCTAAAGCCATCATTGGTCAATATCAGTGTGGCTTCATCCCAGGCAAATCAGCAATTGATCAGATATTCACCCTTAGGCAGGCGATGGAAAAATGTCTGGAATTTAAGATTCCGCTATATCATCTGTTTATAGACTTCAAGGCCGCCTACGACAGCATAGCCAGGGTAGAACTATATAATGCCATGAGAGAATTCGGCATTCCAAATAAATTGATACGACTTTGTAGGTTGACCATGACCAACGTAACTAGTCAAGTAAAAGTAGCGGGATTGCTGTCCAAACCAATAAACATCTATAATGGACTCCGACAAGGGGACGGTCTGGCCTGCCTCCTCTTCAACCTGGCGTTGGAGAAAGCAATCCGTGACTCTGGCGTTACAACAAGAGGGACTATTGTCACCAAGTCCAGCCAGATACTTGCCTACGCAGATGACATCGACATCATCGGTAGAACCGAATCGGCGGTACAGGAATCCTTCACCCAGATCGAGCAGGCGGCACAACAACTGGGACTGCACATTAATGAGGGAAAAACCAAGTACATGGTGGCAACTTCTGCGAAGAGAAGACCTAACGTTGGTCAAACTATCAGGGTAGTGGAGCATGAATTTGAAGTAGTGCAATCCTTTAACTAGCTTGGGTCAATAGTATCAGCCGATAACAATATGGAAGAAGAAATACGTGAACGGCTGATTAAATCCAACAAAGCCTACTATGGTCTATCAAGGCTCTTTAAATCCCGAAATTTATCCAGAACATCCAAGCTACTACTGTACAAGACCATGGTCTTACCAGTACTCATGTATGGATCCGAGACCTGGGTGCTTAATAAAAGGCACTCTGAACTCTTGGCCGCGTTCGAGAGAAAGGTCTTAAGGAGAATTGTTGGCCCCGTATGTGAGGGAGGACGATTCCGGAGACGCTACAACCATGAGTTGTACGCAATCTACCTTGAAGCTCATATTGTCAGAAAAATCAAGCTCGGTAGACTCCGGTGGGCGGGACACCTAGCTCGAATGAGCGAAGAGAAGCCTGCCCGGAAAGTCCTTTCTGGCAGGATGTATGGAAGGAGACAGCGCGGCAGACCTTGTCTGCGATGGAGGGATGGCGTAGACCAGGACGCCCAGAGCCTGGGAGTGCTAAACCGGATGACATCGGCTCGAAATCGGGACCGGTGGAGAGATTTGTTAAATAAGGCCAAGACCGGATCCCGGTTGTAGTGCCGATGATGATGAACATTTCTATAAAGTGTTTAAATTATAAAGACTATTTATAAATTATTTCCAGTGATAAGAACAGTCAAAAAGAAAATTAATATTGTATATATGAAAATAATCAAATAAAAGAGAACGAAGCGACGAAAAGAAAAAACAGTAGCATGAGGTGTAGTGACAGTTAAAACAAAGGACACCAAAATAAACAAACAAAACAAATAATAAAGTGAAAATTCAACAGCTGAAACGAAGTGGATAAAAGTGACATAAAAGACACAGTGCATAAAACAAAATCAAAATAAAGTGCATAAAAAATCACTTCAGTGAGGTGTGGAAAATAAGATAATAACGAATTAAAATATATCACCTCGGTCGCAAGGGTGAAAAACAAAACTAACAATATATTGCTCGATAAGGAATCAGGTTTCAAATCAGTATTTAGCGCGAGTGTAAGGTCACTGGCTCTAAATCGGCGCTAGGTGACTTCGAGTGCAGCTGACAGAGAAAGTGAATTGCGTCAATGTTCGTACAGAGAATCAGGTCGTCTTCGTTTTCATTTTTAAATGAAAACAAATCGGAAAGTACCGGAAAAAACACGGACGAAGAAAAACACGCAACAACACAAACAAAAGGAAAGGTGCTCCGAAAAATTCCATTGTGACGCGAAATAAAGCCGCGAAACTAACGATGGAGGAAAAACAGAAAATGGAGGACGACAGCGAGCTCCCTTCCCGCTCCAACTTTTTAACATGTATGGGGCAAATAATACATTCGCTTCTCTTGCATCGTCAGAGTCTGAGGATGAAGAAGAGGAGATAAGCGAATTGGAGGCGAAACTTGCAGTGGAAGAGCACGGCTAGAAGAGAGACGCCGGAAGAAAAAAATAGCGGCGCTCGAACAGGAAAAAACCACTCAACAACAACAAAAGCCGAAGCCAAAATTCGCCAAAGACCAACAATATCAACAGCAACATCAACAGCAACTACTAACACAAAATCGGCCACCGAAACAGCAAGCAACACAACAGCACCAAAGCAACAACAACAACAGAAAAATAAAGATGCCACCAATCAACACCATCGATATTGAATGTAAGGAATTGGTAAGTCTGTGTAAACTAGCTGTAGGAAACAATTTTGATTAAAAGACTTGTACGTAACAGGCATGTCATTCAAACCTATACGGTGGCAGACCGCGACAAAATTAAAGAGGGTTTAAAAAGAGCCACCGCGGAATTTTATTCGTTCGCCGCGAAACTAACGAAGAGCCTAACAGTTCTATTAAACGGCGGCGACCCTGAAATGGAACTGGAGGCTCTGATTGAAATGCTTCAAAAGCTGAAGCATGAAGATCTCGAGTTTACCGCGGTCAAACTGTACACCACAACCAAGGCAAGAAGAGACAACCGGAAGCTACCCTTCTTTCTGGTCCAATTAACACCCACCCAGCAGTAGAATTGGAGGTCTAAGGAAAATTACAGCCCTAGATCATCAAATTGTCGTCAAATGGGACAAATTAAAAAAAAGGCAGAGACATCCTGCAATGTGTCCGCTGCAAAATGTTTGATCACGCAGCGGAGAACTGTGAAATGCAACATCGTTGCGTAAAATACGGAAAGGACCATAAGGCAGAGGAATGCTCTCTGGAAAAAGAAAGGGTAGAAGACAAAGCCCTTCTAAAGTGTGCAGTGTGTCGGAATGAGGGACATCCGGCTAATTATTGAGGATCTCCTAAATTCCGAAAAATAATGTCGAGAAGTGTGACTCAGCAAAAAAACACGGAGCCAAGTCGCACAATAACAATGCCCGTAACATCGCAGCGGTCGTACGCACAAATTGCGTCGGGCGGAAGAACACCAAAACAGGCTACAACACTGCTAGCCGCAAATACTCCCATACAGACTGAAATAGCATCACAAGCAGACATGGTCGCAGTCTTGCTCAATCTGCAGAGACAAATGACACAGCTGCAAAGTCAAATAAACGAGATCTACTCGCACTTGCCCAGTTTAAATAAAAATTCAATACAAACCCTCTAACGAAAACAACAATCAAAGCTCTTGTCGTGAATGTAAATTCATTAATAAGAACTGAGAAAAGAGCCACGCTTTTCAACCTGTTGCAAGAACCCTGATATACTTCTGCCCGGGGAAACAAAGTTAAACCAGAAGCATGAGATAAGGCATAAAAACTACGATATTATGCGAAGAGATCGACCTAACTCCTCTCAACGGGGAGGTGTGGCAATCTTTATTAGAAAAGGATTCCATCACAAAGTTATATATAGTGGAGACGTGCGCAGCTTCCGGATGCTAGAAGGCTCTATCGTACGCATACCCTTTCAGAAAGGAACGGGTTTGTATGCGATTGCGGTCTATGCACCTGAGGAGCACCAACATAACCTCTTTATAGCAGAGCTCGAGACACTCTTGCGATGCTTACAATTGCACTTGGACGAAAACTATTTTATCCTGAACGTAAAGCATAAAAATTTGAGGAAATTAAATATCTAATGCCAGAGAAAATCAGTTGGCTGGTTGGTTAGGTCTGTATCATATAGAATATAGAACTGAGATGCTAGCTACGGAATATCCATCGTTCCCTAGAGGTAGATCGTTTTTAGATATTTACCTTATAGACTCACGACTAAGACTACTGTGGGGAAGAAGCATTGTGCACCGGCGTACGGCGCTGATTCTCTTTTTTCCCCTATCATCACTATAAATTCCGCCGTAAATAGTTCCGGATACAACACTGAGCAACGCTGCAAAGTGTTTACCAAGAATCGAGCCCCAAAGCACGGAGCGAACACCACACAGGAATAAAACACGACGATATTGTCTTTGGGTATAATTGAATTTATTGTTCTATTTAATAAATGTTCACTTATTTATTTTATTAACACTGTTTTAAATACGTAAACTATTTCGAACACTGATGTTTTGAAACACGATCCGTCTTTGACACACTTAAACGCGACTTTGGGATGTATACGCATCCGCAGCGCTAAGGACGGCAGGAGATCGCGCGACCGGCGTGGTCGGCGGATGTAATAAGACTCAGCGATAAACGGCTCGTGCAGAGCCGACTCGCCCATATCCTCTCCACTAAGAATATCGTTTTTATCTACCACCAGAGAAACGTAAAGTCTCTCTTGGTCGAATAGAAAACCAGATCTCGTAATGGAGGTCATGGTGGTATGTGTGTGATCGTTCAGATCTGTGTTGTTTACTAATGCGCGAAGGCAATGGAAAAACAAAGCAGACAGGCGGCAAGGACAAAGGAATCGGGGCGATGATGGTTTATGATGTGCATCGCGGCTAAATAAATAGAGGACGATGCATCGAAGAGATGTGCTAAAAGCAAATATGGGACGAGGGCATCATAAAAGTCTTAGATGAATGATGCCCTTGTGTAAATAACCGAATAGCCATTAGAAGGAGGTGCTAATGAGTTACAATACTTTATACAACGAGAATTGTAAATCGTATCTTGGGTCGGTGGCCGAAACGAATCCCTTGCTTGCATTTGTATATGCAGGAAAATTCGTTTGTGGGAAACGGATTCTATATTTGCATTGTTTATGCTTTGAATTCAATCCGGCGGCTATGCGCGAAGTCGATGATTGTTTGCAGATTCAAACAAAGGAGCATTTCTGGGTAAAGTGCTTGCAGCTGTATATCGATAGTTGCAAGTCATTGCAAAGCATATTAGATGGTTATACAATGACGGTTTGTATATACCATCTGTGTCAATTGTACATGGCATCTATGGCGACGCCAGGATCGAACTCTAGTGTGAATATCTACACTAATTGGAAATTCGATTCTGGGTCGCTAATGCAGAGATGCATTGATACATGTATGAATGCCCTTGTGGGAAAAATTCTTTGCAGGCATTTCCAGGTAATGCATTGAAAGCATTAGTTATCCTTGGGAATGAAATGTTTTTGTTGCGGGGAGATTGCGGTGCAGGTGTGGGAAGGTTGGAATTTGCCTGGCAACCGAAGGTACCGAATAGGTTTTGTTTTATGCTCTCGTATAATGGAAAGATTCTTGTTGGGGATTTGTCTGCGAAGAAATGCATGAAAGTTAAGAATTCTTTTACAGGAACTTTTAGATTATAAATTTGATCTATTTGATGCGTGAAGCATTTACAGGTGCTTAATGCGATTGCATTAGCAAAAACGTATGCAGATTGGGTTGTAGGGGTGGGGGTGCTTCAGGTAAGTAGGCAGTGGGGTTTGGCGGAACCGCCACACTACTTAATACCAACAGACGGAACAGAAACTGTTTACGGACAATTGAATACGACAGTGACCACTCTGCATTCATGGCAGTAATAAAGCTTCCGAGCAATCTCACAGATCTGGAGGAATAAGTGGTCAACTATGGGACAATGCGACGGCCAGGATTCACCAGATCGTCAATAAGAGAACTTCATTCGAAGGACTTTAATCTGGGAATAAACAGAAACCTGACAAGTGACGAAATCGACTAACACATTCAACGAAACCGCAAAACGAACAATGAACAAAACTATTCCCAAAACAGCAGTTACAGATCACATAAACATGTACAGACACATAACAATAAACACACTTCATATAGAAAAACGACTGCTATACAAAACTAAAACAATTACACAGGCAGTTTACAGACAGACAAGACCAGGAGAAAATATCACTGAAATCCCGATTAAAAAACCTCCAACAATTACTTAAAGCTAACTATAGGTTAGCAACACATTTGTATTGGAACAACAGAATTCGAGGTGTAAACACTAATAACACGAGTATGTTCCCACAAATAAATGAAATATTCAGGCGAAATAATCAAAACGAGATTCGGTGGCTCCAAATTCCACGTACTGATTTAAAAAAGCAGCTGCTAATCAACACTGGCATAGATACGGAGAACGCTATCCTCGACCTGCACCTCCGAAATAAAATTTCACTTCGACAATCGGAGAATCCCGGTTTTACCGAATTCAGTGACGATCATCTGGCAATTGACATTAATGCCAATGGTGGGGCTAATAGCATTTTAATTACGACGGAAGGAATCCAGGGTATCTTCGACTCATTAAGAAGCAAAAAGTCAGTGGGAATAGCTGGAGTTGTAACGGGCACAACCACCCATCCCATAATACTTACCCCTTGGGGCCAGTCTCCACCACTAATTACGATACACGACAAAAATATCCACTTAAAGGATGAGACACTACCCAAACCAGGGCATTACCCCATACATCAAATGGCCCCACATCAATTGATACCAAACAAATCGTACTAAACGTTCAATTTGCGCTAATCAACTCAACTTCAAACAAATTGAACTAAACGTTCAATTTGCTCACATTGAAAACTTAGACAGGATAATCGAACCAAAAGTTCGCCGCAAAAATCCCCTGTGCGGACCAGATGCCTTCCTTCAAACGAAATCGTTGAGAATCATAATATGCGCGTCAGAAATTTTATGATCCCTTAGAAAAATGGTTACCTAAAACCATTAACACAATCAGCGTCGGTTTCCGTTTTAACCAAACCAAGTTAAAACAAACAACAGGCACTATAAAATGAACTGCACGTTCGCCTAAACAATAACAACATCATCATCATCGGCACTACAACCGGGAACCGGTCTTGGCCTTATTTAGCAAGTTCTGAGGCTTGTTAAATTGTCCATAATGATTTGTTTTTTCCGGGCAAGGTCATTAGTCTTGCGCCAGAGGCTCCTCGACGGGGAATCGAACCCCGGTCTCCCGCGTGACAGACGAGTATACTAACCACTATACTATCGAGGAGCCTAAACAATAACAACATAGAGAATCACAAATGTGCATTAGCACGATTCACTATTGATTTTTCCCTTTGTATTTCCTATCATTTTCCCACAAAAGAGATCCTTGCCCATTCGGCTAAAGAAAACAACAGGCGCAATAAAACGGACTACACGTTCACCCAAGCACTTAACAAAAAAAAAAGAAAGAAAGAATCATAAATGTGCATTAGCACGATGCACTATTGATTTTTCTTTTGTGTTTCATCTATCGATCCCAATCTGGGGAAGATAAAGAACGATAAATGGGGCAGCCAGAAAAAAGGAGATATCCTTTTATCTGCACAAAAAAAAAAGGATTTCCATCCAATGGGAAAATAAAAATGAGAAAAAAAAAACTAGAGACGGTTGGTTTTCGAGATTTTGCCCGAGACGGTCAGATAGGGAGTTGGTTTTTGGATCTCGATCGAGAGGGTGGGATAGTGGAGTTGGTGCTACAATTTTGAAGGAGTCGGCCGTAAAGTGGTGCGGAACGTGCGTGAGGGTGAACAGTACGAATTAAGTTGGCCAAGATACTCTGAAAAGTTGTTAAAAGGAATAATGTGGTGTTAAATTGTAAATGAATATATGTGAACCTGGACATTAGGTTCACATATATTCATTTAAATGATTTATGTGTGTTTGATAAAAGAATATATGTGTAGCCAAAAACTAATTTTAATGATTTATGTGTACTTTGTAAATGAATATATTTGGACCTAACGTCTAAATTAAGTGACTTAAGTGTGTTTGATAAAAGTATATATGTGTAACCACCAACTAATTTTAATGACTTATGTGTACTCTGTAAATGAAAATATTTGGAAACAACGACAAAAATAAGTGATTACTATGTGTGTGTTTGTTAGGAATGAAGATTAGTTTAAATGCAAAAATCAAAGCGTGTATTATTTTGAAATGTGTTAAGGGTGGACTGGTGTTTAGAAACTTACACATTTGTCAAACAAAGAAAACCTAACAGAGTACTTAACATCGTACTCAAGAACCGACCCCCAATGGTAACAGATATATGCACGATCCTGTTTAACAATGCGTTGAATAATGTATATATTCCCGCGCGTTGGAAAACGGCTATCACTCAGTCCATCACGAAAAAGGGCAAAGACTGTACAAACCCAATGAACATGCATTCGATAAGTTTACTCCCAAGCATCAGTAAAGTATTTGAAAAGACTGTTAACAAGGCTCAGCTAAAATGGGTAGACGACAACAACACTATTCCAAATAACGAGTTTGGGTTTAAGACGGGTCATGAAACCATACATGCCGCAGCTAAACTGGTCTCCGACATGCCATGGAAGAAATGTAAGAACCAATGCACAGGTGCCTGTCTGATCGACTTGGAAAAAGCCTTTGATACCGTCTCGATCAAAGGGTTGTTTTACAAACTGGTAAGACATGGCATATATAAGCCTTTACTATATGTACCTTACGATATGTTAAAAGACAGGAGGTTCGTGGTCATAAGTGGTAATGTGACCTCTAATAAAACGAATAATATCAAGAATGGCTTGCAACCGGAAGCGGTACTTTCTCCGATTCTTTTTAACATTTATATTAGCGATTTGTTGGATGCACTCCGCAGGCTATTGCGTACGCTGACGATCTCATAATTTACAGAACAGCAGCGAAAGTTGAGATCATAAATAGTTTAGTACAGCGAGACTTCAACACAGTGCAGCGTTCTTGCGACGACTGGAAACTTAAGATCAATTTCCAGAAATGTGAAGCCATCCAATTTAAAACCCCATTATGTAAACCCATAAACGACACAAGAAAAAACTGCCGAAAGTTAGTTGGGACCGCATGGAGGTAAACTGGAAACCAAGAGTGTAGTTAAATACCTCGGCATCTAGGTAGATCAATATCTGTATTTCAACAGACATGTAGAGGCTGCTTTGGTCAAAGCGAGGCAAACTTTTGGTATGACAAGGAGGCTATTTGACAGTAGCCAACTTGACAGTAGGGTAAAAGTCATATGCTACCTGACGCTAATTAGGCCAATGCTCATATATGGTTGTCCAGTATGGTTTAACATAGGTCCAAATTTGATGGAAAAGATTTGGGTGTTGGGTAGGAAGTGTATCAGATCTTGTCTCAGATTATATCGGACACGGGAATAGGACTATAAAAAGAATTATTCAAATGAGACTTTATACAGTGAAGCATACATACATAGGGAGGATAATTTTATGATTAAATTAATCAGAGGACATATTGCGAGAGCAATAAGCTCGTCCAATGACCTAATTTTCGGGGGATATTATCCAAACACTCTGTACTACGAGAGCGTGCGTCGCAACGGCTTTGTTCCACTAGAGGCGTTCCTTGATTTGGACGTGAATGGGCTTATACAGGATAGATCCGGAATTCCGCTGATCTATTGTGGGGGAGTGGTATGTACCGGACACGGGCACTAGGTTCACGTCCTTCCTCCATCATAAATTAGTAGTTCCGACGAGCACTAAACGATTCCGCCGACGCAAAGGAAACACCAACACATCAAGTGAAACACACTGCTATACTGTTTAATCTAAATTCCGGTTTTATTTAGCTTGAATCTGTATTGTATCGTATTTATTGTTTGACGCTTACACATTTTAGAAATGCTTATTAAAAATTACTTTCTATTTCACTCGATTAAATCAATGCACTGACACACGACTCGGTAGAAACTACTAATTAGAAAGTCTATACGCATCCTCGGCGCGCGACGAGGAGGGGGAGACCGATCGACCAGCTCGGTCGGCTGATGGTAAGGGAGTCAGCGATATTCATTCGCTATCAAAAGAAATTCGGCCAGTGAAACTGGCTCTCTTAATTAGGTGCATTTTCCTATTCCAAGAGAGACGTAAAGTCTCTCTTTGGGGTAGCCAAACAGATCTCATAGAGAAGATCGTCACGGTACACATGTATGTGTGTACATTGGTACACATGTATGTGTGTACATTGGGCTGTATTGACAGCCGCAATGCATCATGAACCTTGTGCTAATTGGTTTTAGCTTGTTTACAGGGAAATGGTGTTTATGGCATCGCTGGTACGGTTAGGTATTCAATTCCTATTTGCATTTGCCTATGCTGTAGGATTTAATTGATGCCTTAAGACACAAGATGCGTATATTTGTTTTTGTCCCTTGGGTATAGGTCGCCAGCCAATGTGTATGTAAGGAGATTTATTATACACCTGGTGAGGCCGGGAAATAGGCGACGCAATGTTTATGATCCCTGTTATGATGGTTACATTGTATGTAAACCAAATAATTTTGTTTTCAGGGATTCGTCTAGGGTGAAATGCACCTGGTGAGATTGGGATTTGCTGGCACCGAAGGTGCCAAATTGGTTTTGGGATTCATGATAAGCTAGGAAAGAATTCTTATAGGGAATTTGTATGCGAAGAGATGCATGAAAGGTAAGGATTCTTTTACAGGGACTTTTAGATTATAAATTTGATCTATTTGATGCGTGAATCATTTACAGGAGCTTAATGCGATTGCATTAGCAAAAACGTATGCAGATTGGGTTGTAGGGATGGGGGTTCTTCAGGTAAGTGGGCAGTGGGGTTTGGCGGAACTGCCACACTATCCTGTAAGTAGATCTATGGTGGCTAACAATAGCGCCACCAATCATTTCCTTTTCACCCCGTGCCTAAACACCACGTAGGATACGCAAAAGGGAAAGAATAAGTACTTACCAGTAACCTGGGTGCAAATACTTACCGTGCATACCGGAAACATACGCTTCAGAACATTATAGGCCCTTAGTCCGAATTACCTACACCTAAAACAGGCAAATCCATAGAGACGGATCGGTCGCATCAGCATGCAACTGACGCCATCCGGACCAATCCTCGGTACACGTTTCGGTCCTATTCCCAGGAATTGATCAGCAATCGCTACATGAAAAGCAATTTGGTTGCATCATATAACAACCGACATTGCTGGTCTTATATCATCGAGATATAGCTTTGCGCGTCAACCACACACATGAAAAACATCCTATCCTACCTTGTGCATGCATAGCCACATCCATAAGGCATAGACCAACAAATACATGGGGGTATCATTCTATTGCACAGGCAAATTGAGTTCTTAAAATGGAAAATTACCAACTAGAATTCAATTACGTGGGATAACAACAACAACAGACGTACACACGATCGGCAATAGTGCTACTCATAGTCGTTGATTGTGTAAGCACCTTCAACCCTTACAGGATGATGTGCCCCAGCTGCGAATGTTGTTCGTCGTTTGTGTATCCTTCTTTATGGTTCGCCCAGTGGACGACACACCGAACAAACGATGAGTTGATCATTGCGAGTGTGTTATGCACATTTTTACCCTCGTTGTTTAGATACAAACGCAAAAGGGATTATGACCAAATATGGGCATCGGGGCGATGATCCAAAATGTGGCGGTTTATCGCTTCGATGAGCTGGCTAGTCACAATCTGGATGCTTAACAGAACAGCGTACCTATCGGATAAAAATACTTAAAAACACATCCCTCGTGGGTTGGCCCAAGGGATCCTCAGGCGCGAACTTTGTAACAGTCAAATTCGTATTCGCAAGACATCGTTGCTATTACTCACAGTTAACGTTTAAAGAAATTCGAAGTGCACTACTTAACATTTTAATTCTTACTCCTGTAACATCATCATCATCATCGGCACTACAACCTGGAACCGGTCTTGGCCTTATTTAGCAAGTCCTGAGGCTTGTTAAATTTTCCATAATGATTTTCATTCATTAGTCTTGCGCCAGAGGCTCCCCGACGGGGAATCGAACCCCGGTCTCCCGCATGACAGGCGGGTATACTAACCAGTATACTGTTGAGGAGCTCTTACTCCTGTATACAAACTATATTAATCAATGTGTACCCTACAGTTAACGTCTAAAGAAATTCGAAATGCACTACTTAACAGTTAGAGTCTTACTTCTATGTATAAATTTTAATAATCAACGTGTATCTTTCAATCCATGTACCAGACATGTCTTAAGTGCACTTATAGCGTTTGAAATAATAGTTAAGAAGAACGTGTGATTCGAACTGACGCTATGACAGTTTGAATCACCAAAAATTGTACCTAAGCGTTACCCATCAGGCTACTGGCCAATTTTTGAATTTGAGTTTTAAACTCGACTATACTCCACTGATGTGAATTGTTATGTTATCGCTAGGTATACGGCTCTGATGTATTTTCTTATTCGATTTTCGTTCATTGTTCTTCACTATTTTGCTTGTGAATTGTGTGTATCTGTTAGAGATGCCACACCACTCCCTCCTCAGTAACTGCGTTACGATCAGCTTCGCTGCGAACGACGGAGAGAACGAGAGAACATCGGAGCAGACGAGTGTGTCGGTGCTCTATGCGGAAATCATGATCGTGTGTGAAGTTCTGTTTACTACAGGAAGTGTGTGCTGCGTGTACAGATCACGTCGTAGTCACCAATTATAGCGTTTGAAATAATAGTGAGGAAGAACGTGTGATTCGAACTGACACTATGACAGTTTGAATCACCAAAAATTGAACTAAGCGTTACCCATCAGGCTACTGGCCGATTTTTAGAATTTGATTCTTAAAACTCGACTATACTGCACTGATGTGAATTGTCATGTTATCGCTTGGTATACGGCTCTGATGTATTTTCTTATTCGATTTTTCGTTCGGTGCTCTTCACTATTTTGCTCGTGAATTGTGTGTGTATCTGTTAGAGTCGCCACACCACCCCCTTCCCAGTAACTTCGTTACGATCAGATTCGTATGCGAACGACGGAGCGAACGAGAGAACGTCGGAGGCTGTGCTCTATGCGGAAGTCGTGATCGTGTGTGAAGTTCTGTTTACTATGGGAAAGTGTATGCTGTGTGTACAGATCACATCGGGGTCACCACTTTGGCGGTAAGTTTGGTCAAGTCACTGCGGAAAGATGCTGGAGTGTCCCGCCGAACACTGCTTACCATAGAAGAAAAATACACCAGCGGACTGAACGCAACAAAACACGGAAAAATTGTTTCAATAGGTTTTCTCTATTGTTTTCCTTTATTTATTTCCTTGCACAGCACTTAGAACTAATGTACACAATCGTACTGGCGAAACACACTCACACACTGATTTTTAAATGTTCAGATAAATTATCCCGGTATCCGGGACGCGTGCGCTTTCATCCGACACTAAAAGTATTGTTAATTTCTTGTATTCATTTTATGTCGTATTCGCGATAAATTTATATATTTATATATATATATATATATTTTTTATAAATTTAGTGTGAGTTTCTCGGTTTATTTTCAATACGTTGGGCGGCGCGTACCGACCTCCTAATTGGGTTCTGGTACTCTACTCTCCAAGACGATCCAACTTAGACTAACTGTCTGCCCACACAGGTATCCAGATTCAAAACTGGTATCTGTATCTGTACAGGAGAAATTTCCCTATTCGCTCTGCTAACAGAATTTCAGAATTTCTGTTAGCAGCATGTTATTAATGCCCATGGGTAATTTAGGTTCCTGAAAAGGAGAAAGTCAATCGACGCATACGTCCTTATCACCATCAATGGTGGTGATCGAACTCAACTCCCAGGCCTTGTGTTTGCACAGCGCATCTGGCGCACAGAACGGAGATGATTGTTAAGACGTACAGTCCGTGGGTTTGTTTGCCTTTTGTATACACACACCGAAACCCATTAGAATTTTCTGATGGTGTGAAATTCAGAAGGGACCGTGGGATCAGAGTAGTTCCTTTTGTAGGTTTTAACCTCATACATTTTCCGAATTATCTCGTTGAGATAATTACGGTTGCCTGCCATTGGCAGCGGATAGGCGATATGCTTTATTGCATGAGGTGCCGTTTTCTTTGTTTGCCGATGGATTTCATGGTATTTGTGTCAGACCACCCGCACGTACATCCCTTAGTCGGCTAATTTGCTGGTGATAGCAATTCACTGTATCAATACCCGGAATTGTCGGTTCGATGAGATGTTCCTGGGCCCAGGCAGAATGTCTGGCATTCTCACGAATTGCTGTTAGGAACAGGATGAATGTATGGCTTTTGTTTCAGGCATGAAGAACTATAATTGTTGAGTTTGACACTAAAAGCTTTGGTGACGTTCAGTTCCTTGCTTTTTGGTGTCGGGCTCAAGGTTGGCTGCGAGTTGCAGGCCCTAAGGTGGGACTTTGGGACACGCGTCTGTGGGGCCCGTGCAACGTTTTCAGGTTAGGTATTTCCTTGAAGGGTAGGAACCTTACCTGGGTGGAATTGTGCGTTCGTAGAACGCTACACACTCATTAACATTTAATCACTATTTTATAATATTCAGCGGATATTCTTAAGTGGAGTCATTAACATATAATCACTATTCAATTGATATTCCTAAGTGTATATAAAATAACGTGTAATCTCTACTTAACCATTTCTAAGTGATATTAATAAGTATATACACAGTAATATATATTATCTCTTCTTAACAATATTCAATGTATAGCCGTAAGTGCATATTGCGCATAAGATTTAATCAACATTAATACGTGTATTTAGTAACTACATATTCAAATAAAGTAAGGGAAGGACGAAGTGAACTGTGTAATTACTTTTGTGACATTTCACCACACGGACAAAGAAGAGGACCTTGCCGAGACGTTTAGTAGGGGGTTTCAGACAAACCCGTGCGCTTGTATGCACCTAATGAATGAAACCTATATAAAAACCTACAATTGGTGACCAATTCAACTGATTTGAGCACGCAACTTCAAAAGGAGAGTATTTCAACGGTGATAACACAAGGGTCCTATCCCCAACGCAGTGCAACTACAACATCACAGCAACCCGACAACCGCAAGTTTTTTTTTCAAAAATTTTCCATTTATTTTACCTTTTTACAATACTCCTTCAGAGTATTTTAAAAAAAAAACAGAAACATAAAACTACACGTGTAGAAAAGTTTTTTTTTGGTTTGTAAGATATTCCTAGTGATAGGTAATAGATACAGGGTGCACACTAAATTTATAATTAGAGCAATCAGAAGAGCGGAGTTAGTGGAGCTTCCACTGCAAATTGGTTATGAACACAGAGTACAAGCAACGAAAGTATATGGTGGATACAAATAACTCAAGTTTTCTTAAGGTATAGGACTAAAGGTATAACACCCGTAGGCCCCTTCTGGGCAGCATAACTCAGCTAACGTTCGAAGGATACGGTTCGTCCTATCCCGCGTCTTTCTAGTGTGTGCACCTGTGTGTGAAAGTGTGAAGTATGCAAACAGTGTAGCCGTCACTGAGAACGGCTGTATAGTCATTGAACTCGTAGCCAAAGTGTTGCGCAAGGTGCGCATAAAAGATATAATAAATATTAATTAAACCCAAAAATAGGGTGTAACTTGAATAAAACGACAATGTGCCAAGTGCCCGTCTAAAACTCTTGTTGAAAACACATCGTTCGTCGCTCGTCCACAACAAATTTACAGTATTATCGCGTACACGTGTGTGCTGACGTGTCTACCGCCTTGTATATACCGAACGGCCAATAAAAAACGGAGTGTGTGTTAATGCGCATGCGTGTAAAAGCAGATGTTCTCTGCATGCTGCTTCACAAATAAATCAATTGAACTAACGGTGGAAACAAATAATGGAAAAAAGAAAAGCAATTCTAAAAGTAATTTCAAAGAGGAGGCCCAAAGCCCAGCCAAACCTACTTACCAAACGGCATAAAGCGAACCCAGACAACAAAGAAAAAACTCGCAGAGAAGGAATGACCACTCCTAATAAGCCACATTATCCCGGAGAAGGGAATAAATTTAAAGACCTGGCAACAGAACACCACAAAAACAGCAATACAGAAATGAGTGACATAGATGTCGAACGTGCTCAATTTATTGCGGAGCTATACAGAAAGAAAGAGGAGCTCTCCAAAAAGAGGAACGATTTTGATCGACAAATCAAAGAAGCCTTATCGGAAAGCAACATTCAACAGCAAGAGGAGAAACAACAACAGCAGCAGAAGCCACAACTGTTGGAAAAACAACAAACAGCAGCCATTAAGAAGGAGAAAGTGCCTCCCATCATAGTTAGTTTTATGGAAGCTAAGGACCTAATTAAATTGGGTAAGTCAACATGTAGAAATTTTAAAACGAAGAATTTATATATTAATAAAATAAGTTTTTTATGTGACAGTTTAGATGACTATCATAAAACTAAATCTGCTCTAAGGGAAGCAAGCAGTGAGTACTTCATGTACACACCTAAATCGGAGAAAACTATCTCCATGTTACTTAAAGGAGTTGATCCTTCTTTTTCCTCCGAAGAACTCCTCTCGGAACTACAAATTGTCGAAAATGACAGTTTAAAATTTATTGATGTGAAGCCATTCTCCACTTCTCTCTTCCGAAGTCGCAACCGCAAGTTGCCGTTCTTCATTGTCTCCCTAAGTTCCAACAGCAAAGTCGATGCACTTAGGAATATTAAAGTTATTTTCCACCAAACAATAATTTGGGATTAAATAAGGAAGGTTGACCGTGTGTTGCAGTGCATGCGGTGCCAACGATTCGGCCACGTTGCATCTAACTGCTGTATGGAATTTAGATGTGTAAAGTGCCAAAACAATCATACCGTCAGAGAATGCCCCTTAGGTAAAGAACAGGTTCAGGATAGGAGCAAACTATCTTGCGTCCTGTGCAAAAATACAGGTCACCCGGCCAACTCTAGAGGTTGTCCGAAATTCCAACAACTAAAAGCCAAGTTCGAATTTAAAAAAAAAACAACTTGAAGAAGAGAAACGAATGAAGCTTCGTCGTTATAATAACTTCGTTGCACCTAGTGTATCATTCGCTCAAATGGCCGGTAGTCCATTAAACTCAAACTTCGCGGCACAGGGAAGTAATGTCACATAATCTTCCGCACCTAGCATATCATTTTCTCAAATGGCTAGTAATCCAATTAATACAACGGCGGCGGTACTTCCACACAACGTCATAAAAGCGCCCGCTCCACAGGCAAATTCAGATATAAGAGCAATCCTATTAGCCATACAAGGACAGATTGCTGGATTTGAAAAAAAACTGACTGAACAAGCGGCCCGAATAGATATTATTTATTCGTCCTTGTTCTCAGACAACCCAACATACCACAATGAACTATCCAACTAATTTAACACGAAAAATGATTGCTGTGAATTCACTAATCCAAGTGGGAAGGAGGGATAATCTAGGTAACCTGTTTGAAGCCGAACGCCCCGATGTGCTTCTAGCTAGCGAAACCAAGCTAAACCAGAGGCACAAATTGGGCTTCAAAAACTATAAAGTCATTAGACGAGATCGTCCACACGCCACACAAGGAGGTGGAGATGCTGTCCTAATTAAGAAAGGCATTCACCACAAGGTCGTTTACAGCACAGATGTACACAAATTTCAGTTGCTGGAAGCTTGCATTATAGATATACCTTTGAAAAGTCAAAGACATCTTACGTGGTATCCGTGAAGCTCGTCAGTGTTCGCAATTTATCACCGAACTCGATACCCTTTTCGTAATCTCAAGTTAGACTCGGAAAACAATTATTTTGTTCTGGCGGGAGATTTCAACTCCAAACACAGTGCTTGGGGTGATATCACGCCGAACACAAGAGGTAATGCACTATTCAACTGGTGGCAAACAAATGCAACAGAATATAAACTAGAATTGTACGCTACAAGTACACCATCTTATCCAAGAGGAAACTCCTTTCTGGACTTACTTATGATTGACGAGAGACTACAATTATTAGGCACGGACCTAAATACTCGAAATTGCCTTCGCACAATCGGGTATGATAGTGACCATTACGGCCTCGGCGCCCTTTTACATGTTCCAAACGAACACGCAATACTTGAGCAGTACGACCAGATACATTCTTTCGTTTTCCGAAAAGCGCTTTGATCGCATAATAAAAAGAGAACTATACTCTAATGGCATAGACCCTCCAACTAATAGAAACCTTCGAAATGAGGAAATAGACCATTATCTCTCAACGATGGACAACATTGTCATCGAAACAATGCACCGTTCCATTCCAAAAGCGGCGCACATGGAGGACATAATAGATAAAGAAACTCAACTATTGATGCCCTGTATAGACAAAAAAGCGCTCTGCTCTACCAGCTCAAACTGCTCTACAGACAGTTCAGCAATCCTTTTAGCCAAGAAATAAAGACAATTAAGTCATTGATTAAAAACGTTCAAAAGCTGATTCGTGACAACTACAGATCAGTAATTAATGAAGAATGGAAACGTAAAATTCTTTCCATTAAAACCAGTGGTAGGAATATGTTTCCGCAAATAAATAAAGTATTTAGAAGAAAAGATCATAATGACATTCCCTGCCTTCGAGTCCCGAGGACTCCCGAGAATTGTCAAATATTGCTGAACGCAGGACAAACCCCGGAACACATCAACTCCAACGAAGAACTAATAGTAGTCGAGGATCCGCAAGAGAAAGCGAACTCCATTGGCGCCTGTTTCAAGGCAGTCCGCAAAGTGAATGAATCCATTCATTCTAACCTCGATATCGAAAACAGCGCTATCCAAAACCATATTTCGCTGCACAATGAACGCCAAAGTTGGCATTCCGAAAACAAAAGTTTCACCACCTTCAGGGAAAACAATAGAGCGGATGCGCCGCTTAGAAATTTGCACACAAATATATTTGTGAATAAGAATGAACTCACGGACATCGTTAGATCCATTAAAAACAAGAAATCCTCTGGCACAGATGGTATTCCGAATACAGTTCTTAAACATCTGCCTCCGGAAGCGGTGAAAATTTACACTACCTTGTTCAATAACGCTCTAAATAATGCATACTTTCCAAGACGTTGGAAAATAGCAGTAGTCCATCCCATCCCCAAAAAGGGCAAGGACAGGAGCAATCCCGCTAACCTTCGCTCGATTAGTCTGTTTCCAAATATTAGCCAAATATTCGAGAAAATCAGAAATAGGGCATTGATAAACTGGTGTGATGAAAACGACAACATTCCGAACAACCAGTTTGGCTTTAGAGCGGGGCACGACACAGTTCATGCAGCTACAAAACTTGTTTCCGATATACAGTGGAACAAGGCAAAACGACGATGCACAGGAGTATGTTTGGTTGACTTTGAAAGGGCCTTCGATACCGTATGGTTAGAAGGACTTATATATAAGCTATCAAATCTAGGTTTGCCTGAATATCTGTTATACATCATTTACGATATGATAATGGATAAGCAATTTGTGGTAAAATGTGGAGGCAAAATCTCCAATAAAACTTTCCATATTAAAAATGGCTTACAGCAGGGAGCCGTGAATTCTCCCATTCTCTTCAATATTTATACTAGTGATCTAGTTGGGTCTCTTAATCATGGTATTGCATATGCCGACGATATTGTAGTGTACAGATCAGAAAAAATATCGATGCCATTAACAGACTTCTTCAAGAAGACTTCAATAAAATCAAACGCTTTTGTGACGATTGGAAATTGAAAATTAACTTCCAAAAAACAGAAACCGTCCTTTTCAGAACACCTGTTTCTACAGCTTCAAGATATACAAGGAATAATTGGAAAATGTTTTCCATTGTAGGAAGCAATAATCTTCCGCTGCAAATGAAAACTGTTGTCAGGTACCTTGGTATCTGGATGGACCAATACCTATGTAGGGGTTTCTCTATCCTATAGGAGAAACAGCCCACAATTCCAACCACAATACCTACCCATTTCCTTGATAAGTTATTTACCTGTAAAACATGTCAAAGGGACGCATAGCTAAACTCATTATTCTATGCAGATAATCCATAATTGAGTTTAGCTACAATCAACGACATACGGCAACACTATTGCGCTAACCATGGGATTTCCACCGGAAGTTCCATTCGTATTGGTTAGCAACAACCAAGTCAAACCAAGCGACGCGGTTGCGTCATAGTCCATAGGCTTGGCCATTTATCGAACATTCCACAGAATGGTATTATATCCCCAGCCGTCGCGGCGTCCTATTGACTTTTCCCAGATCACCCATTCGCTTGGGATCAATGATCTCTTTTTGCTGGTGAATAACCTTAGCTAGGTTTTCCTCTCTCTCGTATTTCTGGCTTGCTATAGTGCAATGACCTAAGAGATTATCACTGGGTCAGTAGACTAGCCGTATACACGGCACTGACGCACACACACCTAGCCAGATCAACCCTGGGTTATTGTGCTTTTCCTTCTGATTTCTCCATTCTGGCTACGCCCATCGACGTCGAACGAATACACAAGTACGTTTCGACCTGGATGAGTGTGGTGAGTTGGGGAACACACAAGAGAGCATGATTACCATTGGCAGATCAATGTGTAAAAAGCAGAAATTACGATTTCCACCCTAATTTAGTCAGTCACAATCCAACCACTGTCATAAGTAGTCACGCCGCCGCTCGCGCTAAAGTCACTAATCATCCACCATACGGTGCACAAGTCTCCAAAGTCACTATTCAACCACTGCTGTCGGAGGTTACGCCTTTTGTTACTTAAATTCGTTGCTTACAGGGCAGTAAGAAAAAAGTTCTCGGCTGAGTGATCGTATTGTTGCTGAACTATTAAAAAAAAAAATTACAAGTATATAAACCTAGGACAAACCGAATTAAATATTGTGCAAAAAAAAATAAAGAACAAAACAAAAAAAACAACATATAAAAAGTGTTTTCATTTCCTTCGGTTGAATCTTTGCTTGTGGGTTAAAAGTGAATCTGTGCCATACGTTGGCAATCATACCTTTTTTCAACCCCACACCTATACTTTGATAAGCACATAGCAGCTGCCCTCTCTGCAGCTAAAAGTGCATATGCAATGACAAGAAGTCTGTTTCGAAATAGTCTCCTAGATCACAAAGTTAAAATAATTTCGTACTCAGCATTTATCCGTCCAATATTAGTGTATGGTGGCCCGGTATGTTTCAACGTTTCCCCATCCTACATGGAAAAGTTTCGCATGTTCGAGAGGCAGTGCTTGCGTTCCTGCCTCGGATTACATAGAACACCTGGGTCTCAATACAGGAAATTCTATCCTAACAAGACACTGTATAACAAATCAGGACTGAATAGGATAGACAATTTCATTATCAAAATTATTCGTGGTCACACGGCAAGGGCAATGTGCAGCGAAAATAATCTTATCTCGGGAGCATACTACCCCAATGACATGTAACTGGAGAATACACTCCAAAATGGGTTTATCCCACCAGAAGCGTTCCCTCTCTTGGATAGAAAAGGTCTTATCCAAAACAAGCACGGTGCCCCTAATATTTACCACGCTTTTCGTGGTGCCGGGGACAAACGGATTCTTTATAACAGTGATATATCAAATACTGCAGTTCACTTGCGCTTTAGCATGGCAAGAGCCGATCGAGATAGATCTATAAATGACCGATCCCATCCCAACTGGTGGTGGATTGACAATGAAGAAAGGATTTAATATCCCCGAATATAGTAAGATCTTCAGACTCTACGCCTTCCCTTCCCTTCCCATTCCTCATTTCCCTTTTCATATTTATTTATTCTTCCTTTTCATTTCCATTTTTCATTTAGATTTCTTTTCGTTTTAAAATTTCTTTATGTTAACATTTTTGTTAATATGTTAGTTGTTTTTTTTTTTTTTTTGTAACCTTTTTTACCTTATATTATTATTATTAAAACAAAAAAAAAAAATTATACAGAGAGAGAACTTCTTCTAAAATATTCGGGTAATAGGAAATATATAAAAATATAAAAATATAAATATATTATTGTACGCCGAAAGGCATTACACAAAATTGTATCGTGTAATTTAGAGTGCTCGTGTAGAGCCAGTAAATTATTTTAAGAATAAGAAAAGATTGTAAAATAGGATTTAGTATTTTAGTCCTAAGTCAACATTTGTTAAATTATTGTACAATAAATGCGTTATTCAACAACAACAACCCCTTCTGGGCAGCAGAACGTCGGTACCTGAGAACAGCTTCAGAGGCACCTAGGTGTTTAGCATTCTGGGGGTGATTCCTCCGATAACGTCTGACTTCCCCAGGGTGATCGGTATCACACAACCACTCCCGATATTTCCTTTTCTCTCATTTCGCCGTGTCAGACAGCTGTGGTTGTTACTAGGCAAAAAGGAAAATGGTGCAAGCGACAAGGTCGAAAACTGCTCAACAAGAACAGCAGCGAGAGCTGCCTCAGGAACGGCTACGGGAGCTGCTACAGGGGCAGCAACTAGAGCAGGCATCACCACGGGCGAAGTCGCCGGTTTTCGTGGATGCTCCCGCTATGGAGCTACCCGCGCGTGCCAGCTCACGCGACCTACATTTACCCCCCTTCGACGAGGAGGACGCGGAGTTATGGTTTGCAATGGCGGAGCGCATATTTAAGGCTACCGAACTAGATGACGAGGAGCTCCGTGCAGTCGAAGTGATCCGAATCCTGAATCGCCAGCAGCGAACTTATATCGCTCATATAATCAGGTCAACCGACCCAAAACCGTATACCAGCATGAGGGAGACTCTCCTCGGCGCATTAGATTTTCATTTTATAAATTCATCGAGCTTTACAACTCCCTCTACTACAACTATCTCACAAAAACACAAAACAACATGACTAATGACCTCAAATCTTTTTTCCCCTTTATTAACTGCAAACGTAAATTTGACGCCTATCCCAACTTAATTTCCTATGACACGATTACTTCAATCGACCCCCAAACTACTGCCAATATATTCGGTTCTTTCTTTAAAAAAATTCTTCACCGGCAACTCTTTCGAGCATAACCCGTCTTACTTCAAGGACTTGCCCGAATTCTCCATTGGCCCCCTCATCTCCCAACTTATTCAGCAACACCTAGTTGAGGAAAAATTAAACTTGCTTAAAGACTAGTTCAGCCCTGGACCTGATAGACTCCCTGCTGTCTTTATAAAACAATGTTCCTCTTCTCATTTTCTCCCATTATCACAGATCTTCAATCTATCCCTTGCACAAAGTGTTTTCCCAAGTATTTGGAAATCCTCTTTCGTCACCCCCACCCATAAAAAGGGACTTAAAAATGATGTTAGTAACTACCGTCCCATCGCCAAACTGTCACATGTCCCAAAACTGTTTGAAGGTATTCTTTACAACGCGTTATGCTTCCGCTGCAAATCCATCATCTCACCCAACCAGCATAGTTTCCTTACGGGTAGGTCGACCACCACCAATCTAATTGAGTTCTTGTCCCACACTCTCCGTGCCTTAGAAAATGCCAAAGAAGCGCGATGTAATCACAACGGATTTCAGCAAGGCGTGTGGGTATTATTCACGTGGTGGTATGTCAACATCGGGTGCCACAGGGGCACAGGTTAACCACGTTTGCCCACTGGTTCCGTTCAGCATCTGACTCCAAAGGAATTGAAACGCCTTCTTAATCGGACTTTATTTATTCGTGCCACTGTAAAAATACACTTAGGAAGGGTTTATTAAGAAGGACGCTATAGATATCCAAATATATCTTGTAGTTCTTATTTTACAATATAACGTATCACTTAGGAAAATTAACGCTGTTCTTATTTTACAATATAAAGTACAACTCAGGAAGAATAACACTGTAGATATTCAAATATATGTTGTAGTTCTTATTTTACAATATAACGTATCACTTAGGAAAAATAACACTGTTCTTATTTTACAATATAAAGTACTGTGGGGGGTTTCTCTATTCTACATCAGAAACAACCCACAATTCCAACCAACATTTCCACCTAATTTCGACCGCTTTCAGCGCGTCATACTTACCAATGTCCTTTATATGTATTCCCCTGTAAAACATTTCAAACGGACATATAGCTAAACTCATCATCCTTTGCAGATAATGCATAATTGAGTTTAGCTACATAAATGTCATACGGCGACTCCATTCTTGCTAACCATGAGTTTCCCATCGGAAATCTCATAATGTCGGTTAGCAACAACAAGTCTAAAAGAACGACGCTGTTGCAACATAGCAAAATAGCTGGGGTAATTTCAGCGTCATAGAGTCTGGTTCTCACGCGAATTATTTCCCAAACATCAGCGGCGTCCTATCGACTTTCCCTCAGATCACCCATTCGCTTGGGATCAACGATCTCTCTTTGCAGGGGAGTAACATCCGCTAGGGTTCTCTCTCATTCGTATTTCTTTCCACGGTTCAATGCGCTTTAACTACACCATGGCCGTACCACTGGGTCAGTAGGTCGTGTCAGTAGCTGCATCTGATACCAACACACACAACCAAAGCTACCCCGAGATCACAGCATATCATGTTTTCTGTTCTCTCATTCTTCATGTCCGTCAATTACCCTATTAACAAAAGTTACTCATACTTTGACGGGCGTGAGGTTGAGAGAGCAGAGGCGTGGTCTCTTTTGGTTGTCCTGTGTATAGAAAGAAATATGAATTTCAACCCCAATTCACACCAGTCGCTATACAATCTTTACCGCGGTCGGTCACGCTGCACCGCGTCAATAGTAAGATCTCAACCACCATTACAGACAGTCGCTATTCAATCACCGATAGCAAAAGGTCGTGTCGCGTCAAAAAAACAATAGTGAATAGTTTTTTTTTTTATTTTTTTTTTTTCCCTTTGATAATTGATTACCAATTACAATAAATTTCCAAACACTGAAACGCGAATTGATAAAGAATATTAAATAAAGAAATAAAACAAAACATTATCTATAAAAGAACCCCCTGTGCGTTTTCATTTATTTTACATTTTTCTCGGAGTAACAAGTGTCGGGGGATTTTAAGTGAATCCTGTGCCATACGTTGGCATCATACTACAACCCCCACAGTGGTGACCGGACTATAGAACACGCACCTTCAACACAAAATAACGCATCAAAAACAAAGTAAAAAAAGCTCATTTCAACAAAATTAAAGTGCTAAAATAAGAAAATTTTTAAACAAAAATAACAAAAATTAAAAGATTTTCAAAAAACCAAAACAAAAAATTTAAAGACGCTGAAAGGGCAAGTAGAGCCCCACCTCAGCTGTACCATTACCAGTTTTAACATCAGAGGACCTCATCTGTACCACCACGGCGACGCCAAACGATACCGCCCACCTTTGACCAACTTTAATGCTTCAAGTAACAGCACCACAGGATAACCAGGTTTTTTCTTTTGGTATTATTGTTCAATAGTGGTCATTTTCTTTTACGGTGAGCTTCTTCTGAGCCACCAAACATAAAATTTTACAGATTATTTAAAAGAAAACTCGTTTTAATTTCGAATCACCAAACCTTAATTTAAAAATAATTTGAAATAGTTATATCAGAATTTTTAAATTAAAAACTATTCAATAAATTTTGTTTTGTCATCAAATAAGTGGAGAGAATCTAATACGAAACCATAGAGGTTACACATATTCATAGAAGATCCGCCAATTTTATAGATGTCCAATGTACTTATATCTAAATTGGATGTGATTATTCAGCACTACAATTTCTAGTTCCATTATATTTTCATGTATTTACTAACTATTTATTTGTATTTACTAACTATTTATTATAATCCATGTTAATTACATATATTTTAAATACATCAAAAGAAGAACTAGTGTGATAAATTATTATAAATAGTTTCAATTGTTAATCGAATTTAAAATTTTATTAATATAGTATTTAACATAAGGATAACAAGCTATTCGCAAAACCAAATCGAAATTTTAAAATTAATCAAATTAAAAAAACAAAAGTTACAATTCGTAATCAACAAACTTAATTTTAACAAATCTACCTTAGGAATTCATTATATACACAACTTATTAATTAAAGTTATTAACTTTTGTAAGCCCCTTCTGGGTACAATCTGCACGCAACACTGCTATATCCACGACATTATTCGACTCGACGCGACTCTCTGGTGACTCTCACTCGACCTTTCTCGACTCCACGTACTCCTTTGCGACTTTCTTGCCTACACACGCAGACACAACGCGACTTCTCCCTACGTTCGACGATACTACTCGAGAATCAACCTTCCCAATCTCGGCTTCTCCTTTAACCTTCGGCACTACAATGCCCACCACAAGAGCCGGTACAGCCCAGCAGGGGCAAGCGCGACCTCAATCCCCCGCTTTTCATGACGCTTCTAGCGACGATTTGCCATCCCACACACAAAGTGTAAAGCTCCCTCCGTTCGACGAGGCGTATCCAGAGCTTTGGTTCGCCACAGCCGAACGTTTTTTCCGGTTCGCCAATATCTAGGATGAAGAACATCGTGCTGTAGAATTGCTGCGGGTGTTGGATGGGACTCAGCGAATGCATGTTGCGCAGGCGATCAGGTCACCGGGCCCTGATCCCTACAGCAACATGCGGGAGAGTCTCCTTAACGCTTTGGACCAACCCACCAGCATCAAACTACAGCGATTAGCGAACGCGACAAATTTTTCAGGTATTAGACCATCCCTTTTCCTGACTCATTTACGCTCGATAGCGGGGACCAGGATCTCGGATGATCTAATTAGACCACATTTTCTGAGGAGTTTACCTCAACATGCCCGCTCGGCATTAACGGCCCAACCTAACCAGAGTTTGGGCTACCTAGCTAAGGTGGCTGACGCAATTATGGAAACCGTAGACCCACAGTCTGAGTTCCCTCCATATCATGACGCGGCGGATAGCCAACACGCCACACTGCCTACACGGCATCCACGGCACACATCACCTTCGTTAGCAGCACCACGGACTGCTCCAGAGGCATCATGCTCACAGCTACCCCCCTCATCCTCCAAAAGGCACGCTCCTTTCTGCACAAACTGTCTCCACCAGCGAACCCACAACCGCGGCCCCAGCGAGTCTTCCGCAGACAGCTCCTCTGCGCCCGCCACTAGATCCGACCTTCAAGCGTTGCAGGCCACACTCCGCCACGAGTTAAATCAAATCCTCGCGAAGGTTCGAAGCGACCATCGAAATGCGCATACCCAACGGGTAGGTCGACATTCGTCCCCTCAAAATACCACACCTGTGGATCAAACCACGAGGTACCACGGCGCTCGTCGATTGTATCAGGTGACTGCACGCATCACGTGCAGTTTTTGCCATAAATTAGGCCACCTATACGACGAGTGCCGGAAAAGGCGAAACACACCTTTCTGTCGGGAGTGCTGGCGGTATGGCCACGACATTGTGCAATGTCATGCGCGGTGCACCACACTACCACAGAACAAATCTCCGCGCCAGCAGAGGGACTCCCAAAATAGAACACATCCGGGAACACATCAACCCTCTACCTCCAACAGTCCAGCAACATCAAACCCCCGAGTCTATAGCATTCGCAGTTGCTGCGAGTTGTGTGGCCGTACAGGTCACACACAGAACATATGCAAAGACGGGGTAAAAAGGGGATGGCACGGATTCGATAGCAGGGGGTCACCAACAAGGTTAACGACATACAAGTCTACAACTCCAACACAAACGCGCAAGGCTAAGACTGTACATCAACGCCAGCCTCCACAAAACTGCACTTCTACCAAGGGCGGCAAACAACTCCCCATTCCGACGTATGGACGAAAAATGCCGACCCTACACTCTGTTCTTCTCCATCCCGCACACGGCACCCCGTCGCTGCGGAGAAAAATTAACACTGGACGTGAAGCTCCTCCATCCCGCACACGTAACTTCGTCACTTCGGATGCGAGCGAGCTACCGATGGGTCGCGACCTACTTGGATGTCATACCTGTTGGTCTATGCAAACAACAACAGGCCAGTGGACCGCACCGCAATCCCTTTGTCCCCGTCGGCAACACACGCGGTACCAACCAGGTCCACTTCCATTACAGACCCAAGCCCAGCCACGACCCAGGAACACGTCTACACGACAGAGCCAAGCCTTACCACCGCAACTACTGGGTTAATCCAAACCACCCATACTCCAAACACACGACTCTCCTTCCGATACTTCATCTAGCGCTCCTTCAACCGTTCTACTCCTTCCGCCCTACCATTATTTCGTGACTACGTCACTGGCGGGGGAGTACTGTGGGGGGTTTCTCTATTCTACATCAGAAACAACCCACAATTCCAACCAACATTTCCACCTAATTTCGACCGCTTTCAGCGCGTCATACTTACCAATGTCCTTTATATGTATTCCCCTGTAAAACATTTCAAACGGACATATAGCTAAACTCATCATCCTTTGCAGATAATGCATAATTGAGTTTAGCTACATAAATGTCATACGGCAACTCCATTCTTGCTAACCATGAGTTTCCCATCGGAAATCTCATAATGTCGGTTAGCAACAACAAGTCTAAAAGAACGACGCTGTTGCAACATAGCAAAATAGCTGGGGTAATTTCAGCGTCATAGAGTCTGGTTCTCACGCGAATTATTTCCCAAACATCAGCGGCGTCCTATCGACTTTCCCTCAGATCACCCATTCGCTTGGGATCAACGATCTCTCTTTGCAGGGGAGTAACATCCGCTAGGGTTCTCTCTCATTCGTATTTCTTTCCACGGTTCAATGCGCTTTAACTACACCATAGCCGTACCACTGGGTCAGTAGGTCGTGTCAGTAGCTGCATCTGATACCAACACACACAACCAAAGCTACCCCGAGATCACAGCATATCATGTTTTCTGTTCTCTCATTCTTCATGTCCGTCAATTACCCTATTAACAAAAGTTACTCATACTTTGACGGGCGTGAGGTTGAGAGAGCAGAGGCGTGGTCTCTTTTGGTTGTCCTGTGTATAGAAAGAAATATGAATTTCAACCCCAATTCACACCAGTCGCTATACAATCTTTACCGCGGTCGGTCACGCTGCACCGCGTCAATAGTCAGATCTCAACCACCATTACAGACAGTCGCTATTCAATCACCGATAGCAAAAGGTCGTGTCGCGTCAAAAAAACAATAGTGAATAGTTTTTTTTTTTTTTTTTTTTTTTTTTTTGCCTTTGATAATTGATTACCAATTACAATAAATTTCCAAACACTGAAACGCGAATTGATAAAGAATATTAAATAAAGAAATAAAACAAAACATTATCTATAAAAGAACCCCCTGTGCGTTTTCATTTATTTTACATTCTTCTCGGAGTAACAAGTGTCGGGGGATTTTAAGTGAATCCTGTGCCATACGTTGGCATCATACTACAACCCCCACAGTACCACTTAGGAAAATTAACACTGTTCTTATTTTACGATGTAAAGTACAACTCAGGAAGAATAACACTGTAGATATTCAAATATATGTTGTAGTTCTTATATAACGTATCACTTAGGAAAAATAACCATGTTCTCATTTTACGATATAAAATATATGGCACACCACGTTAGTTTTAGCACGACAGTTTTAGCTAACCCTTTACAATTTCTCTCAACGACTGACTGTTTAAATAAATCCCTTGGGACGCCCCACGAGGGATGTAAATGAACGTGAGGGCGCAACCCGCCCTCACGGAATCCGAATCGCGATTAACCTCGGCCATCGAAACGACAGAACACAAAAATTCCATCCATCGCTTCGATGACCATATATGGTGCGATTTAGCTTTTTGGTTAAGCAAACAAGAAAAAAGGGGTGAAAACACACACACGATAATCGCTTCTGCAGCTTAACGTGTGTATCCCCTAGCAAGTAGACATGGGATCATCTGAATCTACATGATTGCAGGTTCGCACAGGGGTTGAAATGTTTACACGATCACGACTGCATAAAGCATTATTGCTGATCGTGCACATTTCGCTGGCATATCCTCGCAGTCGAATTCTGATGGTAAATTTCCATTTGCGAACTCGACTGCCTGGGCGTCAGCCTCATGTCTCGGTCTGTCGCATGACCGATCGATATGGGCATGCTATGCAGGGGAAAGATACACATTCAATGCAGGATATTGCACGGGCAATATTGGTTGCCAAAAGGCACACCAAATTGCGCTTCAAGTAGAGGAATGCGACCCGAGACATGTACTGTGTATTTGATTGGGTTCATGTTGGTCGCGTGATGATGCGACCAACTGCTTTTTAGAATTCTAGCATTGTTGCTGGTGGCATTTTATGTCCGCAGTCATTGCTGTTTTACAGGGTTTTTCCTATGGGGTAAGTACACGCTTTTCATGATATAGGGCACACGAGGGAGGTTACCTGGTGGTAATGAATAGATACGAAGTGGCGTTCGCGAGGAGCGCCACAATTCTCTATGAAATGATGCAGCAGTTGCGACGTGACGAGCGGTGTAGCAGGTAAACCACCCCCCCCCCCCCCCTGCGATGGAATATCTAAAAGAAAGTTCCGCGGGGATCAACGGGAATATGACCCTGGCGGGAGGTGGTTTTACTCGGTAAAAGCCCGGCATGCCCTGGATCGGTCTAGAGGTATCTTTTGAAGATTTCCACCTTCCTACCGAAACCAAAAAAAAAAAAATATATATATATAATAATAATAATATATATATATATATATATATATATCATCATCATCATCATCGGCACTACAACCGGGCGCCGACCTTGGCCTTATTTAGCAAGTCCCGAGGCGGGCACGCGAGGGAGGTTACCTGGTGGTAATGAGTGGATACGCAGTGGCGTTCGCAACAACCGCCGCAGGCGTTTGACAAAATCTCCCACAATCTCATTCTCTTTAAGCTATCCTCCTTTGGTTTGGAACCCTTACTGTTTGAGTGGATCTCTTTCTATCTTAACGATCGAACCTAGTGAGTCGGATTCTGATCCACCCTTTCCACTTCTTTTTCTCTCGCGTCAGGGGTTCCCCGAGGCAGTCATCTAGGACCCATCCTATGTATTCGTACTATTAACGACATGTATTCCCATATCAAGCACCCCTCCACCTCTCTATACGCGGAAGACACTATACTTTATAAAACGGTCCGCTCTCCGCTCGACTCCTCACTTCTCCAAATGTATCTCAGCAGCTTTTCAATTTGGTGCCATAATAACTGACTCGAACTTAATATTGTCAAATGTCACTCAATCACCTTCTCTCGTAAATGCCCCCCTTCCCCGCTACGTTCCTATTTCCTACTCAACAGATGTCATCTGTACCATCGATTTGTGACCTTCTCATCGTATGTGCTTAACTTCATCCCACATATTGATGACATAATCCTCCAGGCCGACTCTGCCCTTGGCTTTGTGAAACGTTGGCCGAAAAAATTCTCTAATCCCTACGTTTCCTGATCGCTCTATATGGCATTTGTCCGTCCCCTTCTTGAATATGCTAGTCAGGTCTCGTCCCCTCACTACTCGTCCCATATTCACAGGATCGAAAGCGTGCAACGTCGTTTTTTGAGTTTTGTCCTCTGATGATTGAATTTGGAAAATCCTCTGATTCTACCCCCATACACAAGCCGTCTACATCTAATTACCCATAACACACTTGAAGAGCGCAGAATTTATGCCGATACCCTCTTCAACCACCGTCTACTCTCAGATTCAATTAACTGCCCAAGCCTGCTTTCCCCCACGATATATTACACTAACCCTCGCAATCTGCGGCTTAATGAGACCATGCGGGTCTAATGAATCCATTTGGCGAATACAGGGGTGGGCAAACCCTTATCCTACCTTCTTTGACTTCAATCCCACCTCATCCACTCGCAAACGTGGTCTCCTCTCGTACCCTCCCTGACCTCACCCCGCTCATAGGATGCACTTTCCCGCACTAATACTCACACCCTAGCCTCCGGCCTATACTCAGCCTTCCCTGTCCTTATGCTGCTATCTATCCACCTTTGTTTACTTCCTCATGTCCCAGTTTTTAAGTTACTTTAAAGTTATATTAATGTTTGGTAGCCTCACTTTCCCAGTGACTGTATTCAATATTGTACCTATCACCGAATAGTCAATCAACTATACCCTGATGTGCTAGACTATATCCATACACATGTTTCTCTTCTAGATCGGTGCCACCATCTTCAACCGGATCATCATGTATAAGAACCTTCAGCGTTTTGTGTAACACATCTCCTCTTGTTCAATCACACCTCTAGAGGCATTTAAACTTGTCACTGTATTGTCAACAGCCTTACGTTCGTGTGCATGCTCTCTTCTTTTGAACTCGATTTCAATCAGTTGAGTTCTGCTTGTGCTGGTCTGACCTTCGCTTGGCGATTCCCATCTCTTTCCGAGTAGCCGTCATATTAGTTTCGGTCCTTTTTATCTACCGAACCAATCATTCAACAACTTTGCGTGATACATCTTCTGGTGGTGTTGGGGGACACCGGCTGACCCCTCTTCTGGCTATCTAAGAGGAACACTGGCTGGACCCTCTTCCGGCTATCTATTGTAGCGGAGTGTAGTAATGCCATCTCTAATTTATTTGATTTATTACACTGGTGGACAGTTGTCAGTGCCGCAAGTTGATTATTTGTAGGCGGCATCGTTTGTACCATTTAGGACATTTTTCCTGACATAGGATTTAATGGCAGCGGTACCACGATAGGGTTTTACTTCCAGTTGTTTGTCGGCGCTCCATAGACGCGAATTTGCACTCATTTTGTAATTCCCGGTTTGGTTTGTATTCCATTGGTAGTGTTTGTTAAAAAAAACTACTTTGCTTCTCCTTCACTATCTTTATCACACATAACACCATTGTTTTGCCGTTGTGGGGGTTGTTCCTCAGGAAGCGCGTTTTCTTGTCCTGAAAAGGACGTTGGATCTCTTTATTTGATTGCTCCTGGAACAACACACTTCAGCAAGGGTTCGTTGCCGTGCTTCCTCTGACCCAGAGGGAAGAGCAACGTCCTGATTGTTCGTGGGACGTAACCTAGGGGATAGTGTCCTTATACCCTGCAACCTCAGTACTGGTTCCTGTACCGATTTCTTTGGAGTCGTCCTGGTATATATATATATATATATATAAAAAGAATCATCCAACGTTGGGTGCCAGCACAAAATTTCAAAAGTAATGAAAGCAGTTTTATTTATTTTGGATTTAGTTTTATTGATTTTATTTTAAAATAACTGCTCTGTGGCAGGAGGATCTAGATACTGCGGCCCGGAGATCACGAAACCATTCCTTTATAAAGGAAAAGGAATCGAAAATTTGTATCTCAAAGATACACATTTTCGTGCAACAATCTCGATCTTTTGGATATTGTTTGGGTTTTTTCAGGTTTTGATAGGATTTTGGATTAGGAATGGGAGAAAAAGATGGTAGGGCTTTTTGGAGCACTACATCCTCCCCTCCTTGAAAAAAAGAAAATTGATCTTTATGAGATTAATTTTCTGGAAAATGGTGTGATTGGGAATAAGGATGATAGTATCGTGATTCCGTTACATATGCCTGATTTTTTTTTCATTTTAGTTCTATGTATGCAATATTTATTTTCTTAGCTTACAGTACAATTTTTTTTTTGTTTTGATATTTAAAGTGATCAATGATTAAGTTGTAATTACATATATTAAAAGTGTTATTTACAGTGTTTATGTTATATTTTTTTTTCCATTACGTTTAGTAACAATTGTGAGTAATATGTTTTTCTTCTTTTTATATAAGAGGTTTTTTTTTTGTTTTTGTTTGTTTATTTTGGTTATTTAAAATGTTTGTACAATATTTACAAAGTTATTTGTTATTTGTTTACAAGTATTTGAAAAGGAAAATGTTGAGGCAAATTTTAAATACATTGTCGTAGTGTTATTTTTTTTTTTGACTTTATTTTTTTTTGTAAGTTTATCTATACATATATGCATTTATTTATTTCTTGTAAGGTTGTCTATACATATATACATTTGCCTTCCCTCAACTTTTATTTTTTTCTTTTGGGAGTTTCTCATTCGTGATTGCCTAATCCACAAATAGTTTTATATTGTTGTTGTGGACTATTCGGGTACCTTTCCCTATTTTGAGGATTGAATTTTCTTCGGATAGGATCTTGACAATTTCGTAGGGGCCTTTCCACAGGGAGGTTAATTTGTTAGGTCTTGAGTGATTCTTTAATAAAACCTTGTCGCCAACATTAAATTTCTTACGTCCTACTTTTTGGTCGTAGTATGCCTTAGATTTTTGTTTTTTTTCTATCAGTATTCCCTTTGCTGTACGATAACCATGTTGTAATCGCATTTTTAATTCATTTGCGTAATGGTCGTAGTTATAAGAGCTTTCGGGGTTTTGTCTGAGAGAACTGGGTATTTCGGCTGGGAAACCATATAGTAATTCATGCGGCGTGTAGCCTGTATTACTGTGGGGTGTAGTATTATACACAAACATTGCGTACGGTATCCAGGTGTCCCAGGTGAGAGGATCCTGGTTTACATAGTGGCGGAGGTATTCCACCAGAGTTCTATGGCTCCGTTCTAGTGCTCCATTCGTTTGTGGATGGTAGGGTGCTGTATTGAGTTTTCTCATTTTAAGTAAGGAACAAATGTCCTTAAAAAGTGCGCTGAGAAAATTAGCACCTCGGTCAGTTAATAGAGAAGATGGTATGCCGTGCTGGCAGACGATATTTTCAACGAAAATTCTGGCCACGTCCTTGGTTTCGGCGCTGGCCAGTGCGTAAGCTCCTGAAAATTTAGTCAAATCGTCTTGAAACGTTAGTAGGTATTTATTTCCATTATAGCTGACTGGTAATGGTCCTACTATATCTAAAGCAATTCTTTCGAAAGGTTTTGAGCTTGTTGTGGTTATCTTCATAGGAATTCTAGGATTCCTTCCACTTTTGTTTATCTGGCAGGAAGCACATTTTCGAATATACGCCGCGACGTCAGCGGTCATTGTGCGCCAGTAATATTTTTGCTTCAATCTATTGATTGTTCGGGTGGCTCCTTGGTGTCCTCCGAAAGGTGAGTTATGGTATTCCGCGAGTAACTTTTGTATTTCGTTAGGATCTGTTAGAAGCTTCTTTTTATTGGAGAAAACGTACATTGTCACGTTGAGGTGAGCAAAAGTTTCTTTTAGCAAGTTATTAAGTGTTACTTTTGATTCGTTTTCTATGAAGGGCACTAAAATTCCAATGGAATTGAAATTCCGGTCTTCGCAAATCTTCTTCAGATCAATAAGGGAACTCTTAGCGGTTTTCTGGTCGCTTAGGTTTCTGAAAGGCAATGGCAATGTGATGGCGCATAACCCATCTTGCTCATGAAACGTAATTTTACCTACGTCTGGCTTGGTGAAGTTTGGGATTCTTCCTGCCAGGTTTTCTTCCTCAGTAGAATCTATCAATGGGAGGATTATAATACGTAGTCCAAGTTTCTTCTTGGTATAGATGGACCCTGTTTGTTCTTGCCATACAAGATTGGTAGTATCTTTGTATGATTGTGCAGCCACATCTTCTTCGAGTTTGGCTTTACTTCGTGTGGTGACGAGGATATTATTTTTGATGGGATCGACTCGGGTAGTCATTGTTATACGGCTGAGAGCATCAGCATTTGCATTTTGCTTTCCTTTTTTATGGACGATTGTGTACTCATACTCTTCGAGTAGTATTCTCCATCGCATAAGTCTGGATGTAGGATCCTTTCGTCCTATAAGCCACTGTAGAGAGCTATGGTCAGTGACTATAGTAAATTTTCGTCCGTAAACGTATGGTCGGAACTGGGCTAGTGCAAAAACGATTGCCAATAATTCCTTTTCGGATGTTGTATATCGAGTTTCTGCGTCGTTTAAAGTTCGGCTAGTGAAAGCAATAGGTTTATCTTGTCCTATTGTACCTTGAGATAGCACTGCTCCTAACGCAACATTGCTAGCATCCGTAGTTATTATAAACTCCCGGTTAAAGTCTGGATAAGCCAGTATTGGTGGGGTAATAACCTTTCTTTTTAGAGTTGTGAATGCCTCGTCACAAAAGGCATCCCAATAAAATGGAACATTCTTCCTGAGCAATCTGCTTAAAGGTTTTGCCAGTTCGGCGAAATTTGGGATAAATTTTCTGTAGTAGCCTACAAAACCGAGAAAAGATTTTACGTCTTTTTGTTTCTTGGGCGTTGGAAACGTTTTCACCGCTTTAGTTTTTTTCTGGATCTGGTTTTATACCTTCCTTTGAAATAACATGCCCCAAGTAGGTGAGCTCCTTCCTTATGAAGTGACACTTTTCTGGTTGTATTTTCAGATTGTGTCTTTGTAATCGCTCGAAAACTCTGGTGAGTCGGGAATTGTGATCGTGCAGATCGTATCCGTAAATTACGATATCATCTACATAGACGAAACATTCTATTCCTTGGAGACCCATGAGTACATTATTCATAAGCCTCTGGAATGTGGCAGGTGCGTTTTTAAGTCCGAAGGGCATTCGATTATATTCGTAATGTCCGAAGGGTGTGCTAAACGCCGTTTTTGCCTTGTCTCTATTGTCCATGCATATTTGGTGGAAACCATTTGCTAGATCTAAAGTGCTAAAATATTTAGCTTTTCCTAGCTGGTCCAAAATATCTGTAATATTGGGCAAAGGATATGCATCTCCGACTGTTATTTTATTTAAGGCTCTAAAGTCGACAACTACTCTCCACCGTTTTGTCCCATCAGGTCCGGCCTTCTTGGGTACTAGTAAGAGAGGGGAATTCCAAGGACTGAAACTTGGTTGTACCACGCCATCCTGAAGCATTTCATTCACTTGTTTGTGGATTTCTTGCTTCGAGCTATCTGGGAGGCGATATGGTCTTATGTAAAGTGGGGGCTTTCCTTCTTCAGTGATGATCTGATGCTCTATGGCGTCAGTGTGTGTGAGATGGTCGCCCTCTAAGTAAAAGAGATCGTTAAATCTGCGGCAGATGTCTAGGATAGATATCCTTTCCTCCTGGTTACAATGACGCAACTCTAGGAGTGATTCTAGCCGTTCAAGCCTATTTTTTAGAAAGTTCTTAGTTTCATCCGCCTGTAACACATTGTAGTCATCCAGATCTTCCCATTCGACTTCTATGTCGTTGGTGCTTACTTCTTGATCGGTGTCTAATGTGTTCATTAATAATACCTTTATTTTGTTGTCCTGTGGTGTTGTCAAACTATTACCCAGATATATCCCTGGCATGATCTCGGATTTTTTAATAATCAGTTCTTGACTGGATTTTCCTTTAAAGGGAATCTCCATTATTTGTTGAGATCGTGAATGCAATTTTATGTAGTCGACCGTGGTGTTTCGTTTTAAATTTACTGACGGTATTAGAGTTTCAGGTTCATGTTTTCCTGAACTCAGTTTTTCGGCAGTTTCCTTACCTTTTCTGTTACCACAAACTTTACTTAAATGGGGAGAGGAAGATTCAAGGGTGGTTGGTTTCGTTGTGTTTGTCACAGCATCAGATCCGGCCCGTAGACAAACGGATTCGGATGTTGACTCACGAACGGTGTTATCCAATTTTTCAAGAATGCCTGTATTATCCGTGGAAGATACCTCGTAAGGCGTGGCATTCTGAATATTTTCCTTGACCTCATTTTTGTTCCCTAAAGGCTGCTCGAGTTCTACCATGGTTCTCTTCTTTACAGCGAATTTAAGGAATCCTTTTTCAAAGTTAATGTGGCACTGGTGCTTCGTGAGGAAATCGCTTCCCAGTATGCCATCGTGTTGGAAGTTTACATTTTTACCTATCACAAAAAGGTTATGTTTAAAGGGTATGGAGTGCCTGTCTGTTCTAAATTCGAACTCCCCCAATACCTTTCCGCATGTGCTGACCGTTTTTCCAGCAATGGTGGATATAGTCACTGGGTCTGAATTTTCTACAGATTGTTCAATATAAGGATTATCTAATTTGATCAGGCTGGTGTCGGCGCCTGTATCGATGAGGAAAGTCGAGTATTGTTTATCCGATGGATTAAATTTTACACGTATTACTGGCTCCTTAAATTCAGGGCAGAAAAATACGCGCATTTGAAAATTTACATCGGGATGGGGTGTATATCGGCGATTGTCTGAACTCGAGAAGGATTGCCGTTGCTCGCTGCCCGAGTGAGTTCGTTTCCCTGTTGTTGATTGGATACCCTGTTAATATTTTGATTTTGTCGTGTATTTCGATTTTCAATCTGGGGCAAGTTTCTCATTGTCCTGTTTTGAGATTGATTGGGCTGAGTTCTGAAAGGATTTCGACTCGTTGAAGGTTGGTCCTGGTTTCGCATATGAGCTAACCTGGTTCTGCACTCTGCCTGAGTGTGATTATACTTTCGACAGTATGTGCATTGGAGACGTTCAGCCTCAGTCTTAATGCGTTGGGGGACGAAATTAGGAAAATTAGTGTTGCGATAGCAAGTCGCAGAAGTATGTCCCCTCTTGTTGCATGTTTGACAAACAATTTGTTGGTTATTTCTCCTAAAATTGTTATTGGAAGTTAGCATTGAGTTATCGTTACCTAATCTTCGAGATTGTTCTAAAGCGTAGCTAATGGCTGCTTTTAAATTTGGGGCGTTGTGAGACTTCACCAAGATTCTGAGGCTGGAATTTCGTATCCCATCCTCAAACGTATTCAACGCGAGTCTCTGATTCTCAGCCAGAAGATAAGTTCTGACTGCAGGCTCAGGTGAACTAGCGTATGTGGCGCTGTCCAATTCATGCAGGTGATGTGTGAGTCTATTTGAAAATTCTTTCACACCCTCCTTGCTATCTTGTTTTGTTGCCACTAAGTTATTTTGGGCAGCAGACCTAGAGATGAGAGCTTTAAATTCTCCCTCTAATTCTGAAACAAGATCTTCCCAGGTAGAAATGATTTTATGCCTGATACAATCACGCGCCGGTCCCTGCAATCTGGTTTTGACCACCCTTAGAATAAAAGATTTCTGGTTGTCATCTTGTGCTTGTGAGAACAAAATGTCTCCACAAGAGACGAAACCCTCAAGTTCGTTTGGGTCGCCGTTAAATACCGGCACGAATCCCAGTACGTCGCTTAATCCTATTGGTAAGTTCATTCTTGAACTCTGTTCGCGTGTTTCCGTTCGTAACGTTTCCGAAGTTTCGTCCTCGCGATTTTGTATGAGTTCGGGCTCAGGTCTCTGCGAACGCGTACCCGGTTTATTTTTGTCGCTAACGACGTATTTGTGGAACAGACCTTCCCAAATGATGGTAAAAAGGGGTAGAGAACAAAGAGACTCAATTTTCATTTTGTCGTGGTACGATGGCCAAGAGAAAAGATAAGAACAACAAGATTAATGTACCTTCAAACTTAGTTAGTTTGACCCTATTGGGTAAAGTGTATTTTTCCCTAAGATGAGAGAAACAATTTTCCTTTCGTTCGAGGGGAGCAAGGCCTAAAGTGTCACGGGCAAAGAAGAGAAACAGATCCAAGAATGAATTTTCCGATGAGACGCAAATGATACCAAAAGAGAAATCCAAAGGAAAAAATTCAACCTAAGAATGTCCTAAACAGCGCTTAAAGACAAGGACTAATAATTTTAATTTGTCCGCTATTGTTATCACATAAAGAGTGTAAAAATCTTCCCCAAAAAGCAGAAATAATTTAAGGAAAATATATGTATATATATGTGCTAAATTCAAATAGGTATATAAAAAATAAAAATCAAATTTTGTAGTTTATTTTTGGGGTTTTTATTTGTCCCCTACTTGATAAATAAGTTGTTGCAATTTTGGATAATAAATGTGTATATGTATAGAAAGAATTTTTGATAAATGATTATATATATATTAAAAGAAAAAATGTATTTAAATGTTGCCTCTATTATACAAGTAAACAGAAATTTTCTTTTTATTATATATTTCCCTTTGTATAAAAAATTTGAGTCAAAGAAACATGTATGTTGAGGAAAAATCGTTTGTTTATTATTTTGACCCGGGCATCCCCTTTTGATTACTAAAATGAATTTGCTTTATTTTAGGGAGTTGATCACTATTACAAGACCGACATTAAAAATTTCACCTTCATCGGCTTCACAAAAGTTACGTTAATTTCACAAAAGTTACATTAATTTTACTATGAAGAGCTCTCTTAGTCTGCTTGAATTTTTCACTGTATATTAATAAAATGAAATTTTTTACCTTAAATAAACTGGATACTTTTGTCCATGTACTGCTGACGTAGCTGGCAATGTCCACTTCACAAAGATATACCAGCTTTTTCCTGTCGGTGTCGCCGCTGCTGTCGTCGCTGCTGGATGTGGTCGTCTCCGCTTGTCACTTTTATTATTTGGTTTGTTTTTCACTCTGCCGGTGTCTAAGCCCCAGGCGACGCTTTTAGAAATTTTAAAATTTTAAGTCACTTTGCCGGTGTTTAGCCCCGGGCACGCTGTTTTTATCAAAATTTGTTTATTATTATTTTCACTGAAGCGCTTTTTGTTATTTTGTTGCCGATGGTTCTCTGTAACCTTATGTGCTCTATACTTTTACTGGTAGGGGATATTGGGAATCAGTCCGATTCACTGCTGCCACCAGAATTTTGTTTGTTCTGATCCTCCTTCTGTGGTGAGCGGATTTTGGGTATCCCACGCGCTGCCACCAAAATTTTGTTTTGCCGTTGTGGGGGTTGTTCCTCAGGAAGCGCGTTTTCTTGTCCTGAAAAGGACGTTGGATCTCTTTATTTGATTGCTCCTGGAACAACACACTTCAGCAAGGGTTCGTTGCCGTGCTTCCTCTGACCCAGAGGGAAGAGCAACGTCCTGATTGTTCGTGGGACGTAACCTAGGGGATAGTGTCCTTATACCCTGCAACCTCAGTACTGGTTCCTGTACCGATTTCTTTGGAGTCGTCCTGGTATATATATATATATATATATAAAAAGAATCATCCAACGTTGGGTGCCAGCACAAAATTTCAAAAGTAATGAAAGCAGTTTTATTTATTTTGGATTTAGTTTTATTGATTTTATTTTAAAATAACTGCTCTGTGGCAGGAGGATCTAGATACTGCGGCCCGGAGATCACGAAACCATTCCTTTATAAAGGAAAAGGAATCGAAAATTTGTATCTCAAAGATACACATTTTCGTGCAACAATCTCGATCTTTTGGATATTGTTTGGGTTTTTTCAGGTTTTGATAGGATTTTGGATTAGGAATGGGAGAAAAAGATGGTAGGGCTTTTTGGAGCACTACACCATTTTAAACGATTAGGATTAAGAAAATAGCACAATTGTGAAATTAAATAAAAGAATAAAGCGTAAGGACGCACTTAATCAAGAAGCACATTAATTTTGCATCACATGAAAGAGGGCCAAACGTATGCACACCTCAACAGAAAGTGTGAATTATATCAGGGAGAATAGAGAAATGGTTTGGAAAAAGGGATGAGTAAATGAGATATGGTGACCTTAGTTTAATTTGTATGAACTGCAGAGCAATTCAAATAGGAAGATAAATCATTCCTTTTTGTGCCTTCATGTGAGTAGAACAAACATACTTGCCAAATAAAAATATATTCTGAAAGATTGCTTTTCACTTACGTTTCACTGAACGGTAAACATATCGGGCCAACACCTAGCGACCACTCGATGCTACTATTAGTAATTAGTAACGCGATGTCATTCGAATTATCGGTGCTATTATATGAGGGATGTTCAATGATCGAGTTCACATAATAAACAGCAGTGTAATAAGAATCTGTACGAGTACAACTTCTATTACGGAAACTGTTCAAATGTCAACATATCTAAACTTACTTGTCGCCATATCAACTGATCCCACGACTAAAGCAATTTCCGATGGATTCGGAAAGAGTTGGGTACAGTGGGCAGCAGTCACGGCGGTGTCGTGATTTACTATAAAAAGAGCAAAGAAACAAAGTACACAACTATAAATTATTTAATGTCGGTGACAGAGCTTTAATACATACCTATACTTGCTCCACAGAAATATTCTTGAGTTGGAATGTGATAAAGGTTTACCATTGAAGGATATTGGAGTGGAGATGCGTCCTAACCTCCAACAATTCTTGTGGTTGCAGACCATCCACAATCGCATGCCTGCGGTCGAACATCTATTTGGCAAGTGAATTTCCCTGAGATATTTGCATCCGTCGATTTTGATATATACTCAATCACCATTGTATCGAACAACGAAGTCTCCTGTATGTTACCAGATGCGCAGAATTGTTCAGTATCATTCAAATCGGTACTTCCTTCACGAGAAATAAAAAAATATTCGGTGCCACATGTTGAATTGTCCTAAAATAAATAAAAGAACTGTAGTGACATTGAGTGAAAAGGTTTTACTGCATTTTTTCAAACAGCTCACTCGTTCTATACATCTAATAATCTTGAATTTAACTTTAAAATACGTAACACTATAGACCCTGTTGGCAACATTTTTTTTTTACACAAACGCTCGCACAAATGGGGTTTTGGAGTACCCTTAAATGTCAGAGCACAGTGCGAGCGGAAGGAGAGGAAGTGGATAAGGAAAGGAGGTATCGATGTACATTGGCCTTAAATGCCTGGACATTACAACGACGAGGAAACACATGAGCAGGCAGAACATTCCATATTCGTGTGGTTCGGCTAAAGAATGACTCTATGTTTATTTGTGTGCCTGAAGTTCACTTTCAACGTGAACTGATGCACATTCACAGATTGGCGGGTATCGCGGGAAAATGTCTGAAGGGGTGGAACACATTCAGCAAATCCAGTTGAGCAACGACTGTGATAATACCTATAGAAAAGAGATAGGCATGATACGATGCGCTTGTGTTCTAACGATGGAATTGATCGACTTACGGCTGAGTCCCCAATAAGTTTCACTACTCGCTTTTGCATCCTGCCGAGCATGTTGTAGTGCAGTTTTGGATGTGCCTGACCAAATATGGGAGTTGAACTCCATCTTGGGACGAATATACGCCTTGTAAATAGTGGCCAGGTTGGATGGAGTGAAGTATCTTTTGCATATCTTATGGAACCCCATGCATTTGTCCGCACTTTTCGCAGCTTCAAAAATGTGGTCGCTCCAATTATGAGCCTGTAGGTCTTTTATTCCGTTATTCGTATACCCAATCTTCTAGCTATGTGCCGCTAGGGCACAGGTTCACTTAATAATAAAAACAACTCTCTTTCTTTCCCTTATCTTTATTCTGTGTACGTACACCACAATCCAACTTAATACAAAACTCAACTGTTAGTTTAGTCCACTGGTTCGAAAACAAATATAAGTTAAGTTTAGTTCACTAATTAGACATCACTTCTGTTATATACAATGTAAAGTTAAGCTTAATCCCATAATCAACTGTTAGTTGTGTCCACTAATCCGAAAACAAATATAAGGTAAGCTTAGTTCACTAATTAGACATCACTTCTGTTATTACAATGTAAAGTAAGTAAAATTCAAAAATCAACTGTTAGTTGTGTCCATCGATGCTTTGCACTACACCTTCTCTGCTACGCGTCCGTACTTGGTGGCGGTTAAATCTCGACTCCTCCCGACTGTAGTTGAAAGACGGCTCTAATTTATTTAACGTGGAGGCACGACTAGCCTCCACGGAATCTGTAACGCGATTGACTATTTAATCATCGAAGACGACAGCACAGCAAATTTGTACATTGCTCCGGTGCCCGACAAGGGATGATCTTCCTTGCATTGGTCCCGTAAAAAGGAGTGAAACACACACACGATGATCGTTTCTGCAGCTCATGGCATGTATGTGTCCACAAGCATGCGGACCGTGGATCGACCAAATCCACAAGGGGAACATTAGCTGGCATGGTTGCAGCTGGTGCCATTATCTCGACATAGAGATTTAGGTATGTACACGATCAGCAACTGCGTAAAGCATTTATGCTGATCGTGCACATCTTGGCGGCATCTCCACGTAGTCGAATTTTCGATGGTAATTTTCCATTTAGGAAAACTCGACTTCCTTGGGCGGTCAGCCGTATGCCTTAATGTATTTGTCGGTCGGGTGACCGACCGATGTGGGCATGTATACAAAAGGAATAGATGAAACATCTCCTGAACGTGCGCGGCTGACGCGTAAGGGTATATCTCATTGATATGGTTCGGGAAATGTTGGTTGCTTGGTGATGCAACCAAATTGCTTATAAGGAACATGTCTGTTTGGTGCTGATGGATTTTGCATCAGGAAATATTGTGAATTTACAGCGTTTCAGGTCTTTGTAGTACAACTATGTAGAGGTAAGTACATGCTCTTATGTGTTTTGGTGCTGTAGAGAGCAGTTACCTGGATGGTTAATGGGAAGGTAAGCAGTGGCGTTCAAAGGAACCACCACAAGTCGAATTAATTCAACTGCCGAGGATTGATAGTTCCTTGGCTTCGTCGATGGAAGTGCCCTTCATAGACAGTATATTTACTTTGGGGTTCGCCTTTGACGACGAGATAGCACTGAGTTTTTAACGCGTTGAATTCTACTCGGTTAGATAATCCCCACTGATATAGCCTGTTGAGGTCTGAATTCAATGTATCAAGCATAAGTTGCTGGTTGGTAGTGATGTTCGAAGGGTTTGGACGGGGGTGTTGGTATGAGTATGAGAAACTCAATGTGCTATCATCGGCAAACGAGCGGATTAGGTTGTGGTGAGGAAGAGAGTGGGGGAGAGTACCCAACCCTGGGGAACACCTGCATTCATTTGATGGGAGGCAGATTTGACACCATCAAGAACCACTTGGATTGAACGGCCAGAATGATAGTCTCTTATCCATTGGATCAAGGGATTGTCCATTCCATATGAATGTAATTTTGATAAAGGGGCTGGATGCCAAACTCCGTCGGAGGCTTTCGAGCTATTCAGTGCAACGACCTTGATTTTTCCGAAGTGGTAGATGGAATGGCTCCACTTTTCGGTAAGGTACGCCATTAGATCTCCTGTGGACCTGTTGCTACGAAAGCCATATTGGTGGTCATTGAGGAGGTCATTTGATACCAGATATTTCGAAAGTTGACGATTAATTAGTGATTCTGTGGCGGTTTCATGTAGCGCCACTGCTCCGTCGCACCTATTGTGGGGTAATACCCCAAAAGGAGACAATAACCAGAGTAAGGGCATTGTCTGAATTCATTAAATACACACCAGGGGTACCTAGCAGCATGAATTTCACGCCATCGACATGGCAACGAAACATGCAGAAATCTGGCTTTTGGTATTACGTCGTATTTCCTTTCGAACAAGAATAAAAATCTCACGACAACGATGAATCGCTTGTCTGTGCGTTGCATAACATTAAGTCTCAATAGAGATCTCACAGTTTGCCACGCACACCAAGGAATGGCATGCGGCGCCAAAAGACAACGAAAGCACCCCAACCATTGGGTTCCCACTACAATATGACATCTGCTCGAGTGGAAGAAACGGTCGCATCTGTAACCGACCGAGCAAAGCGAGATACATCGCACACACCAACCTGCGGTTCGATACCATGGCACACGGGCAAGCTGCGTCCGCTTACCATGGTGTACAACGTGTATCTCGATAGCAGGATTAACTACATACAATGTAGGAACAAAGCTTGACTACCCGCTGAAGTAGACCAAAGCAACACCACCTGCACTAAGTTACCCTACGAACGATATGCGATCGGCGGTGATGCTGTGTGCGGTCGGCGATCGCATGGATACACATCATCCACTTACTCCATATGGCCTGGTTGCAACCCTTTCCAGCAATAGGCTCAAAATAATAAAAAATAAAGTAAACACCCTCGGGCATGGTGATCTGCTAAAAATTGCAGACGACGCAGTTGAGTGCCAGGGTATCTTGTCTTCTTTTTTGTTTTTGCATGTACGTAACGGGTCAATTGAAAAGTCCCCCGCCTAACACATAGATGGCAGCACTAAAATTAAATCCATATAATTTTTAGTTAGCCCTAAACTTCAAAAGACCCGTGTATAAATTTGACAGATGTCGGATCATTAGTTTGTGAATTATAGTATTTTGAGTGAAGCAACTTCTGTTATTGTAAAAAAATGGATAAAAAGGAATTTCGCGTGTTGATAAAATATTGCTTTTTGAAGGGAAAAAATACAGTTGAAGCAAACTTGAAAACTTGGCTTGATGACGAGTTTCCAGACGCCGCCCCAGGAAAATCAACCATCAAGGATTGGTATGCTAAGTTTAGACGTGGTGAAATGAGCACCGAAGACGGTGAACGCAGTGGACGCCCAAAAGAGGTTCTTACCGACGAAAACATTAGAAAAATCCACAAAATGATTTTGAATGACCGTAAATTGAAATTGAATGAAATAGCAGACACTCTAAAGATATCAACTGAACGTGTACATCATATCATTCACGAATATTTGGGTATGAGAAAGCTCTGTGCAAAGTGGGTGCCGCGCGAGCTCACTTTTCACCAAAAACAACGACGAGTTGATGATTCGGAGCAGTGTTTGGAGATGATCAAGCGTAATAAACCCGAGTTTTGCGTCGATATGTGACAATGGATGAAACATGGCTCCATCATTTCACTCCGAAGTCCAATCGACAGTCATCCGAGTGGACTGCACACGATGAACCCGCCCCAAAGCGTGGAAAAACGCAACAGTCGGCTGGCAAGGTTATGGCGTCTGTATTTTGGGATGCGCGCGGAATAATTTTCATTGACTATCTTGAAAAAGGAAGGACTATCAACAGCGACTATTACACAGCGTTACTGGACCGTTTGAAGGACGAAATCGCCGAAAAACGATCGCATTTGAAGAAAAAGAAAGTGCTGCTTCACCAAGACAATGCACCGTGTCACAAGTCAGTGAAAACGATGGCAATAATCCATGAATTGGGCTTCGAATTGCTTCCGCATCCACAGTATTCTCCAGATCTGGCCCCCAGCTACTATTTCCTGTTCTCAGATCTCAAAAGAATGCTCGCTGGGAGGAAATTTTCGTCGAATGAAGAGGTGATCGCCGAAACTGAGGCCTATTTTGAAGCAAAGGACAAATCGTACTACAAAAAAGGTATCGAAAAGTTGGAGGGTCGCTATAATCAGTGTATCACCCTCGAAGGGAATTATGTTGAATAAAAAAACGAATTTTGCCAAAAAAAATGTGTTTTACTATGGAATGCCGGGTACTTTTCAATTGACCTGTTATAAACGGCGGTGTGAGAGTTTCCGGTGTCCGTGGTGTGGGGCCATAAATTTCGTTGGACGAAATTTCGAGTCAGGTAACCAGTCTGAAATAGTTTGTGATCGAGCCCGGCAGGAGCGATTTAACTCAACGTACCCCGAATTGAACTAATGTGAAATCGCGTTTTAGAAACTTTAGTTATGGTGTAATTCAACGTACCCCGAATTGAACTAATGTAAAATCTCGTTTTGGAAACTTTAAAACTTTAGTTAGCGATTTAATTCAACGTACCCCGAATTGAACTAACTTGATCTTATTTACTAAACTTAAGCTAGTGTGTTAATACAACGAATTAACTAAGTTGGAGTCTTATTTAATAAATTTAAGCTAGTGTGTTAATACAACGAATTAACTAATTTGGAGTCTTATGTAATAAACTTACTAATTAATAATAGTATAAGTAATTAGAAAAAAGTGTACATAGCTAAATTAAGAGTCATAAAATAAATAAATAAACTAATAGCTGGTGAGAGGTGTGTTTTTGTCAACAACCCGAGGGAGGATAGAAGATAAAGACACAACTATTAAAAAATAACCACATTGGTGACACACCGACGTGTCACGTAAGACGTAACGCTACGTTCAATATCACAACCAGCGACGAGTTACCACAACGCAACCTTCTATACCAGAAACAGGTGACAAATACAAAAAGTTCCGAACCGAAAGACAATTAAAAGATACTCGGTACCCCAAAGCCGTTCTAACCACACCACAGCCGTCATAACTTCAACGGCCAGGAGCTGCCGTATCAACAACACCACAACAGACCACAACAGATCCAGTAAACCAGGAATAATCGCAAACTTTTTTGTTTTTAATATTTTTCTTTGTTCCATTTTCATAATACTTATTTTTTTTTTATTTCTCGGTGAGCTCCTTCTGAGCCGCCAAACATAGAAGTTAAATATCGTTTTTGTAAAAAAAAAAAAAAAAAAAAAAAAAAAAAAAAAAAAAAAAAAAAAAAAAAAAAAAAAAAAAAAAAAAAAAAAAATTGGATTAAATTGCAAATCATAAACTCGAAATAATCTAAGTTGCCAAATCAAAATATAATTAGTGGTCCTTGGATAAGACGGCAGCAACAATTGTTCTCTATTCAGAAAAACCAGACTAATGCGTAAGATAGAAACAGGAGTAAACATTTAAATTCTCACCAGTAGTAAATAAGTATACTAATTTTGTGTATTGTAAAGTTAAAATCGTCTGTTATTATATAAATAAAAAAAATAAAAAACAAATTCATATTGAAAAAGACAAAAAATTACTACACCAACACATTATAGAAACGAAAAAGTTCGCTAAACGACACAACATCATGTTCACATTGGCTGACAAGGGCAACGTAACAGCAGCGTTAAAAAGAACAGACTATGTCCAAAAAGTAAATGCCATGTTATCAGACAACAAAACATATGAATTGATAAACAAAAATCCCTTAAATCAAATGATCAACAAACTTGAAATTTTACTCAAACGCTGGTGGAGTGAAGGGTTTATTGATGATACTCTTAACCCTGAAGGGAAACGTGGTAAGAAACTCTATAATCAATTACTTACTATTGACTCGAATTTACCTCGATGTTACGCGTTACCGAAGATCCATAAAGTCGGATATCCCCTACGTGTGATTGTTTCCAATGTGGATACACCATATTATTTCTTTTCAAAGTTTTTAGCGGAATTGATATCAGAGAATGTACCAGCATCTCCTTTTAATATCAATTGATAAAATCAAAAATTTTCAAATTCCTGAAGAACACAGTATGATTTCCTTTGATGTGACTTCTCTTTTCACGAACGTACCTGAGGATTGTATTATACGAAGTATAAAAAACAGATGGGATTTTATCAAGGACAAGTGTAGGATCCCATGGAGTGAATTTCAGATCGGCCTCCGACTTCTATTAGGTTCAACCTATTTCACGTTCAATAAATCAAGACAAAAGTTTGGTACACCTATGGGCTCTCCATCTTCACCCATTTTTTGTGACTTAGCCTTAAGGGATTTGGAAGTTTCTTGTTTTGAGAAACTCGATTTCGAGGTTATTCACTATTATAGATATGTTGACGATTTGTTCTTGATTTTACCGACCAACAAAATTGAACACACTTTAAATGTGTTTAACTCCTATAATCCCAATCTCCAGTTTACATATGAGATGGAAACTAATAATAGAATTAGTTTTCTTGATGTACATGTCATTAGAAGTTTAGATAACCGATTGATTTACAATTGGTACCAAAAAACCGACTTTCTCAGGGCGAGTGTTACATTACCATTCATTCCACCCAACACACCAGAAGATTGCGATGGCGTCTTGTTTGACAGATAAGGCGATCAAGTTGTCTGACCAACAGTTTCATGGCGAAAATTTGAAATTAGTTACTGATATCCTTCAAAGGAATTCCTACCCCAACACCTTCATCAAGAAACATATCAGAAAAATATTAGCAATTTTAAATAATAATGATAATAGTCCGAGGCAAACAAGAGTGGAACCTGATGCCACTCTTACGATTCCTTACGTTAATCGTCTTACTGAACAGTTGAACAGAAAACTAAAGAATTATAATATACGTGTTATTAACTCTATTAATAACAGATTGGACCATATTGTTACACGGGGAAAAGACAAATTACACCAATGTTGTTTATCAAATAGATTGTTTGACCTGTCCTGCCACCTATATAGACCAAACAAAGAGAAAACTCAGTACCCGCATTAAAGAGCATCGAAATAACATTAATTGTCATCCCAAGTACCACAATGTCATAACAAAACATCGACTGGACCATCCTTCTCATATCATTAATTGGGAGAGGATCAAAATTAAAGATAAGGAAGTGCTTTTGTCTAAACGTCTTGTGTCTGAGATGTCTTACATCAAGGCCAACTTACACACCTTGGATCTACAGACAGACACAGTTAAATTCCATGACGTGTATATGCCGGCGCTCACTTAGTGGTTTCTTTTAAGTGTTATTGAGTAACATTGTTGTTTAATGTTGTTTTTAGTAATTGACTTCTCTTTCAAATTTATTGTCAGAGTAAATTCTATTTATTTAATTTATTTAGTTCAATTTGTTTTCAATATTGTTGTGAAACTTATTTATATTGTAATTTCCCTGTTTCCGTTTTGTTGGTAAGCTTGGTTTAAATTAATTAATGTGTGTCTTATTATATTAAGTTTTAACATCATTTTTAACTTTTTTAGACCTGATGACGATCAAATACAATGATCGAAACGTCGTTTTTTAATATAATGTGAGAAAATTAAATTACATTAAAAACAAAAATAAAAACAAAATTAGTCTGTATTGGCGACTCTAACTTCCTCCGTTTTAAGTATACTAATCTTCTAGTGGAATTAGATTTGAATTTACATCATAAGAGGAAACAGAACATTCTTTTTTAAAGTTTTCAAATCAGGTCTATTTAAAAAAACAATGAATTCACATTCGGGATATACACTCCTATAATTTTGTTAGGATTGGATGCAGTCATATTACTGATTTACGGAAATTAAAATCACATATATCGACACGTAACACGAAATTAACACGCACGTTGTTTGAAACATATATTTCTACAAGTTTCCTTCGCGAGTTTCTCCATACCCAGTTTTTTTATTGTTTGCTTAATATGTGGCTTAACAGACATACTTCTAAGTCCCTTCTGGACATCAGTACGCCGACATTTTTGGCTAATTCAAAAGCACCCGACATTTGCAGTAGGCCCTGCCGGCACGTTCAGACTCAGTTATCGCGATCTTTTGGCACATGTACCCGCCCTACCCTAGTCCACTCGACACCTTTTTCTTGGCGGCGACAATAGTTTCCGCCGCCCTGAGCAGCAGGTTAAAGCTCTTCACCTGCCTTTTTTTTCTTCTCGCCGCGCACCCAATATTTCGCGTTCGGGCACCGCGTCTCTGCCAAAAGAGGATTATGGCCCAATCAACAAGAGCAAAGGTGGCTCAGCTGGAGCCACCTCGACCGCGCGCGGCGTCGCCCGCATTCGAGGATGCATCCGACGCTGAACACCCTCCACGCCCCAACAACCGTGACTTGCGTTTACCTCCCTTCGATGAGGAGGACGCCGAGCTGTGGTTCGCCATGGCGGAGCGCATTTTCAGGGCCACTGGCCTACACGACGAGGACGTCCGTGCGGTCGAAGTAATCCGCGTGGCTGAATCGCGCACAGAAGACTCATGTTGCACACATAATCAGGTCACCAGATCCAAACCCGTACAGCAGCATAAGAGAAGCCCTCCTTAGCGGTCACAATGAACCCGAAAGTAGACGCCACCAGCGCTTGGCGGCAGAAACGAATTTTACTGGGATGAAGCCTTCACATTTGCTGACACATCTGCGCGCGATAGCGGGAACCGGGATCTCCGATGACGTCATCAGACCCCATTTTATAAGGTGTCTTCCCCAGTACGCCCGTTCCACCTTGATAGCCCAGCCCAACCAGAGCTTGGGCTGGCTTGAGAAAATCGCAGGCGCGATTATGGAGAGCGCGGGCCCTCAGTCCGAGTCTCCTACCTTCCAGGTGGCAACCGTGAATCACCACGGCGTACCGTTTACACAGCACCAATACGTTCCCCAACCAGCGCCACGTACCATATTTAATTCCTTACGGGACGTCGCGGGAGAAGCGCCGCAATCTTCGGTGCCTGCACGCGACCTATTGCAAACGCGCCCTCGACAAGCAGGACCGTCGCGTTTCGAGGCAAACCTCCAGCGTGAGATCAACCAGTTGCGCGCGGAGGTGCGAAATGCCATGCGCGCGGTACTTAACAGACCAACTTATCAACCACCACAAGCACAAAATCCGCAGGCCCCGGCGTTAAACTAGAGCGGCCGACCGTAACACAGGCGCGAACGGTCGGCGTGTCCTATATAAGACGCTTGGCGATTAGAGACCCACAGTTGAACATCAGCTTTACCGTTGACACGGGCGCTGACGTCTCCGTCCTGCCCAGGTCGTACACCCCGCATAACAAGGTGCCCGGTCGACTGCGACTGCTGGCGGCGAACAATACTAACATAGCCATGTACGGGCGGAGATATTACAAGTTAAATTTAGGGTTACAACGCCCCATCGGCTGGCACTTTGTAGTGGCCGATGTCAGTGAACCATTAATAGGTTCAGACCTATTGGCACACCATAACTTACTGGTGGATTCCGCAAACAACAGGTTAGTGGCTAATCATACCTGTAGGCAGCCGCCTAGGGAGGTCCCACGGATACCTGCAGGGACAGACGCGACCCTGGACTCAATCCCAGCCTTATTGGAGGAATTTAAAAAGTCAACAGTTCCTCTTCCCAACCAGAAGCACATCGAGTCGGGGGTCTATCACCATATAGAGACGCGCGGCCCACCAGTCAGTCAACGCCCACGCCGCCTGGCACCAGACAAATTGCGAGCGGTACGCGAGGAATTTAATTGCATGCTCGAAAGGGGTATCTGCCAACCTTCAGTCAGCCCGTGGGCTAGCCCGCTGCACTTAGTTAAGAAACGCAACGGGGAGTGGCGCCCATGTGGAGACTACAGACTGCTGAACGCGGTCACAATCCCCGACAGGTACCCAATAGCCCATCGGTACGATTTTTCGTACAAGCTGCGCGGATGCACCGTTTTCACGACCCTGGATCTTACCAGGGCCTACCACCAAATTCCGGTGGCACACGAGGACATCCCTAAGACTGCAGTCATTACTCCCTTTGGGCTCTATGAGTTCAAGGTAATGACTTTTGGCCTCAGGAACGCAGCGCAGACCTTCCAAAGGTACATAGATTCAGCGCTGCGTGGGTTAGACTGTTGCTATGCGTATATAGACGATATCCTAATAGCTTCCCGAAACCGTACGGAGCACCACCAACACCTGGGACAGGTTCTTGAACGCCTCTGTCGTTTCGGACTTGTGATAAACCCTGACAAATGCCACTTCGCCAAGGAGCCTATTTAAACGAGCAGGGTATACGACCTCTGCCAGAAAGGGTAGAGGCACTCAACCAGTTTCCCCGTCCCTCCAACGTCGGCGAGTTACGACGTTTCCTGGCCATGCTTAATTTTTATCGGCCAACCTTGCGAAACGCCGCGCATGGCCAGGCCCCGCTAAACGAGTATTTAAAGGGGGCAAAAAAGAATGACAAACGTCCAATTGTCTGGACGGAAGCTGCAGATAACGCATTCCGTCAGGCTAAGACACAACTCGTAAACGCGGCACTATTGCACTACCCGGTAGAGGGTGCACCGTTAGCCATCCAATGCGATGCGTCGGACACAGCGATAGGGGCCGTATTGGAGCAGGAAACTAACGGAAATTGGGAACCGCTCGGTTTCTTCTCGCGGAAGCTCAGTACAACCGAGCGGAGATACAGCACGTATGATCGTGAGCTGCTGGCCATTTATAGTGCCGTTAAGTATTTTCGCCATATGGTGGAGGGCCGCGCAGTGGTAATAAGAACGGACCATAAGCCTTTAATCTACGCCTTCCGGAAGAAATCCGGAAATGCATCTCCGCGCCAGGAGCGGCAGCTCGACCTAATAGGCCAATACGCCACCAAGATTAGGCACGTTCCCGGCGATCAGAATATTATAGCGGACGCCTTGTCTCGAGTGGACACAATACAGCTACGCGCCGCCATCGCGGACGCTGACCTGGTCCAGGCCCAAAAGCACGACTGCCAGCTTGAAGCTCTGCTAAAAGCGGAAACCGCACTTGGGCTGCGAGAGTTGCCGTTGGGGCACTCGGCGGCCGCGATCTGGTGCGATGTCTCCACGGGAACGGTCAGACCGTATATTCCTACTGAGCTGCGAAGAAGAGTATACGAAACCTTCCACGATCCAGCTCACCCCAGCGGTCGTGCAACCGCCACGGCCATTCGACGTAAGTTCGTATGGCCACACATGAACAAGGGCCTCACAAGTTGGGCTCGTGCGTGCCTCAAATGCCAGCGTTGTAAAGTGGGACGTCACAACGTACTGGAGCCGGCACAGTTTAAGCTCCCTGAGGCACGTTTCGCACACGTTCATATAGACATCGTGGGACCATTGACGCCCTCGAGTTTTTCCTACGTTTTTCCTACGTCCTGACTATGATGGACCGCTTCACGAGATGGCCGGAAGCGACGCCGCTGCGAGTGGTTACAGCCGAAAGCGTCGCCAGTGCGTTTTATTCAACATGGGTTACACGCTTTGGCGTACCGACAACACTAACATCGGATCGAGGCCCGCAGTTCGAGGCTACGATTTTCAGACAGCTCACAGACTTTCTGGTCTGTCGGAGGGATCGTACGACCGCATACCACCCTTCATCCAACGGGATGATAGAGCGTTGGCGCAGGTCATTGAAAGCTTCCCTAATGTGTCACAACGACACGCAGTGGTTCGACGACTTCCCCACTGTCCTCCTTGGTTTGAGGACATGTATAAAGGAGGATTTGGGCGCGTCCGCTGCCGAATTGACATATGGCACCAGCCTCGTGTTGCCCGGCGAACTGTTCGTGGACGGCGAGGCAACCTCGGATCCATTAAAAAGCGTGGACTACTTGCGGGAATTAATGCGCAAGATCAAGCCCAAACCGGTGACCAGACACGACACGAGAAGAGTTTTCGTCCACCACGTCGTCATAGTAGCACGCATGTTTTCGTTAGGGTGGACAAAGTGAAGAAGCCACTCGATCCGCCGTATGAGGGCCCGTTCAGGATTCTGAAGAGGATCAGTGAGCGGGTGTACGAGTTGGATATTCGAGGGAAATCTATTACCATTAGTGTAGAGAGATTAAAACCGTGTTTCGTGGAAGAGAGCGGCACAGAGGCCGCCGCTCACACCACCCCGGCAACAGGACATCAGGTGGCGACTTCGGTGGGGACCTCGACCAAATACGACGGCCCCCTTACGCGAAGCCGCTCTCGAGCGCAGCCGCGGGGCGCAGCCCCAAACAGATCGAGTTAAACGTATACGGCTAGCAAGACGTCCACCCACATCCTGGCACATTGGAGAACCAATGCCAGAGACCCCAACATACCTCCTGACACTTTGGGGAGCCCATGTCAGCAATCCACAGGGGACCCGGAAATGAAAATACCACCAGTCAACCCAATAAGGACCAAACACCACTTGCGGCAATTTTTCAGCGTGCATAGTGCATGGTTAAGTTGCGTCGTAACCTTTTGGTTTCTTTTCCTTTCCGCGCACATCGCCATCGAGGCGATCCGTGCCCAGCTTTTGTACCGTGACTGCGTCACTGGGGGGGAGAACTGTGACGTTTCATGTAGCGCCACTGTCCCGTCGCACCTATTGTGGGGTAATACCCCAAAAGGAGACAATAACCAGAGTAAGGGCATTGTCTGAATTCATTAAATACACACCAGGGGTACCTAGCAGCATGAATTTCACGCCATCGACATGGCAACGAAACATGCAGAAATCTGGCTTTTGGCATTACGTAGTATTTCCTTTCGAACAAGAATAAAAATCTCACGACAACGATGAATCGCTTGTCTGTGTGTTGCATAACACACGATAGAGATCTCACAGTTTGCAACGCACACCAAGGAATGGCATGCGGCGCCAAAAGACAACGAAAGCACCCCAACCATTGGGTTCCCACTACAATATGCCATCTGCTCGAGTGGAAGAAACGGTCGCATCTGTAACCGACCGAGCAAAGCCAGAAACATCGCACACACCTACCTGCGGTTCGATACCATGGCACACGGACAAGCTGCGTCCGCTTACCATGGTGTACAACGTGTATCTCGATAGCAGGATTAACTACATACAATGTAGGAACAAAGCTTGACTACCCGCTGAAGTAGACCAAAGCAACACCACCTGTACTAAGTTACCCTACGAACGATATGCGATCGGCGGTGATGCTGTGTGCGATCGACGATCCCATGGATACACATCATCCACTTACTCCATATGGCCTGGTTGCAACCCTTTCCAGCAATAGGTTCAAAATAATAAAAAATAAAGTAAAGGGACTGATGTGATATTAGGCAGCGTTGAGTTGGCTGCAAAATGTGCAGCAAGTAGATTCGCCTTCTCTATTGCAGTGGTGACTGGTCTGCCATCGACTATAAGCGATAGAATGGGTGAATAGACCGAGTTTTGGATGTTCTTCACAAATGCCCGGAAATTTCTAGTACCTGTGGGAGAGTGTAGTATTTTTTGTCTCACTCTCTGGTCATACAAGAACTTTACGCGTGAATATACGCATTACAGTCATTTCTAGCTCTCTTAAATCTTTTCCGGTTTTCCTCAGTATTGTTTGATTTATACAACCGGAAGCTCAACTCTATAGTCTTAATGGCTTCTCTGCACACGGAATACACATATTTTTCTTGGGTTTATACTCTTTACTCTGTGACGAATAAAGGTTCGCATGCCAAACAGAATCGTGTCCGTCAATGTTTCCGCTATAGAGTCAACATCATTATGGAGGAAAAATAACGACCAATTTACCTCCCCAAAAAAGTCGTTCAAACCTTCCCAATTGGCTTTCTCATAGAACCATACTGTTCTGTTGGGAGTTTTCTCGTAAGCGTTGCTGTTGGTTAGAGGAAATTTAGCTGACACGACACAGTGGTCTGAAGTGCCTAAGGGCGAAGAAACTTCAATTGTATATTTGTTTGGGTGGGAGGTGAGAAACAGGTCCAGTGTGTTGGCGAAATGACCATTTATATTTGGTACCCGTGTTGGCTCATTAAAGAGTTGAGATAAATTATTTGAACCCATATTGACCTTCAGGTGTTGTGTCTCCGGAGTGGCGAAGCCACTGAGAGTTATGCACATTAAAATCACTCGCAATAACGATTTTAGTGTGGGGATATAGGGTCAAGATCCTGTCGATGGAATCAGATAGAGCATCAAATTCGTTAAAGGATGTGTTTCTATCCAAATTTGGGCTTCTGTAAAGAAAGGAGTAATGTATGATATGCCTACGAACGTAAAATTTTAGCCACGAGAAATTATATTCTGGATTGCAGCGGAGCCCATATTGCGGCAGAAGCTGATAAGTAATATCACATCGAACGTATGTGGCTAAATGCAAGGACAGTTTGTTTCTGGTTAGAAACAAGGGGCAGACACAGAAGAGAAATAGCATCTCAAGCCGCAAATGTTACACAAACCGACGCGAAATTCCCGCTCCATTGAAATGGCCCTACACAGAAAACGAATACCGCTTTGGGAAAGGATGCAAGTCGGGACCAGCAATAGATAAGCGTGGTGTTATGCCCTTGTAGTAGGAGCCTCACTAGATCCGTGCCGAAATCCAGGTCACATCCCTTCCATGACGAACATTATGCCACTCAGCCACCAAAAACTCTCCAAATATTATAAATCAATCGAGAGTATCGATTCCTGAGGCACGCAACAGAGGTGCGAAAATGAGGAAAACAGACCCAAGGAAAGGAAAGGGTATGAATCGCGAATCCTATATATATTACTGCACTACACTCGGACGCGTTTGTGGTGATCTGTTTGTTTACTTCGGATCCCAAAGATGACTTGACGCGCGAACCAATAGTGCAATTAGGGTATTTTGTGTTTACTTAAGATACCCTAAACGGATTACACAATGATAACTCAGCTAACGTTCAAAGGATCCGGATCGGCCTATCGTCCTATCCCACCTCGTTCTAGTGTGAGCACCTGTGTGTGAAAGTGTGGCCGTCACTGAGAACGGCTGTATAGTCATTGAACTCGTAGCCAAAGTGTTGTGCAAGGTGCGCGTAAAAGATATAATAAATATTAATTAAACCCAAAAATAGGGTGTAACTTGAATAAAACGACAATGTGCCAAGTGCCCGTCTAAAACTCTTGTTGAAAACACATCGTTCGTCGCTCGTCCACACAAATTTACAGTATTATCGCGTACACGAGTGTGCTGACGTGTCTACCGCCGTGTATATACCGAACGGCCAATAAAAAAAAAACGGTGTGTGTGTTACTGTGTATGCGTGTGAAAGCAGATGTTCTCTGCATGTTGCTTCACAAATAAATCAATTGAACTAACGGTGGAAACAAATAATGGAAAAAAGAAAAGCAATTCTAAAAGTAATTTCAAAGAGGAGGCCCAAAGCCCAGCCAAACCTACTTACCAAACGGCATAAAGCGAACCCAGATAACAAAGAAAAAACTCGCAGAGAAGGAATGACCACTCCTGATAAGCCACATTATCCCGGAGAAGGGAATAAATTTAAAGACCTGGCAACAGAACACCACAAAAACAGCAATACAGAAATGAGTGACATAGATGTCGAACGTGCTCAATTTATTGCGGAGCTATACAAAAAGAAAGAGGAGCTCTCCAAAAAGAGGAACGATTTCGATCGACAAATCAAAGAAGCCTTATCGGAAAGCAACATTCAACAGCAAGAGGAGAAACAACAACAGCAGCAGAAGCAACAGCAGCAGAAACAACTGTTGGAAAAACAACAAACAGCAGCCATTAAGAAGGAGAAAGTGCCTCCCATCATATATAGTTTTATGGAAGCTAAGGACCTAATGAAATTGGGTAAATTAACATGTAGACATTTTAAAACGAAGAATTTAAATAATAATAAAATAAATTTCTTATGTGACAGTTTAGATGACTATCATAAAATTAAATCTGCTCTAAGGGAAGCAAGTAGTGAGTACTTCACGTACACACCTAAATCGGAGAAAACTATCTCCATGTTACTTAAAGGAGTTGATCCTTCTTTTTCCTCCGAAGAACTCCTCTCGGAACTACAAACTGTCGAAAATGACAGTTTAAAATTTATTGATGTGAAGCCATTCTCCACTTCTCTCTTCCGAAGTCGCAACCGCAAGTTGCCGTTCTTCATTGTCTCCCTAAGTTCCAACAGCAAAGTCGATGCACTTAGGAATATTAAAGTTATTTTCCACCAAACAATAATTTGGGATTAAATAAGGAAGGTTGACCGTGTGTTGCAGTGCATGCGGTGCCAACGATTCGGCCACGTTGCATCTAACTGCTGTATGGAATTTAGATGTGTAAAGTGCCAAAACAATCATACCGTCAGAGAATGCCCCTTAGGTAAAGAACAGGTTCAGGATAGGAGCAAACTATCTTGCGTCCTGTGCAAAAATACAGGTCACCCGGCCAACTCTAGAGGTTGTCCGAAATTCCAACAACTAAAAGCCAAGTTCGAATTTAAAAAAAAAACAACTTGAAGAAGAGAAACGAATGAAGCTTCGTCGTTATAATAACTTCGTTGCACCTAGTGTATCATTCGCTCAAATGGCCGGTAGTCCATTAAACTCAAACTTCGCGACACAGGGAAGTAATGTCACATAATCTTCCGCACCTAGCATATCATTTTCTCAAATGGCTAGTAATCCAATTAATACAACGGCGGCGGAACTTCCACGCAACGTCATAAAAGCGCCCGCTCCACAGGCAAATTCAGATATAAGAGCAATCCTATTAGCCATACAAGGACAGATTGCTGGATTTGAAAAAAAACTGACTGAACAAGCGGCCCGAATAGATATTATTTATTCGTCCTTGTTCTCAGACAACCCAACATACCACAATGAACTATCCAACTAATTTAATACTAAAAATGATTGCTGTGAATGTGAATTCACTAATCCACGTGGAAAGGAGGGATAATCTAGGTAACCAGCTTGAAGCCGAATGCCCCGATGTGCTTCTAGCTAGCGAAACCAAGCTAAACCAGAGGCACAAATTGGGCTACAAAAACTATAAAGTCATTAGACGAGATCGTCCACACGCCACACAAGGAGGTTGAGTTGCTATCTTAATTAAGAAAGGCCTTCACCACAAGGTCGTTTACAGCACAGATGTACACAAATTTCAGTTGCTGGAAGCTTGCATTATAGATATACCTTTGAAAAGTCAAAGACATCTTACGTGGTATCCGTGAAGCTCGTCAGTGTTCGCAATTTATCACCGAACTCGATACCCTTTTCGTAATCTCAAGTTAGACTCGGAAAACAATTATTTTGTTCTGGCGGGAGATTTCAACTCCAAACACAGTGCTTGGGGTGATATCACGCCGAACACAAGAGGTAATGCACTATTCAACTGGTGGCAAACAAATGCAACAGAATATAAACTAAAATTGTACGCTACAAGTACACCATCTTATCCAAGAGGAAACTCCTTTCTGGACTTACTTATGATGGACAAGAGACTACAATTATTAGGCACGGACCTAAATACTCGAAATTGCCTTCGCACAATCGGGTATGATAGTGACCATTACGGCCTCGGCGCCATTTTACATGTTCCAAACGAACAGGCAATACTTGAGCAGTACGACCAGATACATTCGTTCGTTTTCCGAAAAGCACATTGGTCGCGCTTTGATCGCATAATAAAAAGAGAACTATGCTCTAATGGCGTAGACCCTCCAACTAATAGAAACCTTCGAAATGAGGAAATAGATCATTATCTCTCAACCATGGACTGTTATATAATTAAACTTCAATTAATTATCCCTCCCTCTTTGAATCATTGACTTCTCGTCATTAGCATCTCGTGTCTTTACGCACATATCCTTCATCCTTCCCATATCCTTCCCTTCCCCACAAAGTACGAATTGCCTATTCCCTTTACAATAGAGTCTAATTTAAATAAACGTAAAACCAATTTAAAACCCCATTCACATTGCAATAGTCATCTTCTTTGTAGTAGCCATAGTGGCCCCCTATTAGCCATTAGCCATTTCGTCCGCTTCCTCGAAATCACTACCGTGGAAGCGGAACGGAATAGGATGTGTGGCGAAAGACACGAGATGAGTCCTTCTTGTGAATTGTGTCGTCAAAGTGTGCGGTCGTGTGGGCAGTTCCTGGAATATTTAAATTAGATGGAACATTTTGATTGAATCGATTCGCGTGTTGTGTTTGAAAATATTGATTGAATCGAATCGTGTGTTGTGAAGTAAATTAAATGAGAAAAAAATAATTAATAGAATAAATAAAACAAAATAAAAACTACTAAATGTATTGTTCTTGTGTTGTGTGCAGTTCCAACAGCAACTGGAGGAGATCCGGGGTAAGTTCTGTAGAACTAAATAATATTCAATTGTTGTAGAAAAAGAAATACAACACTTTTCTTTCGCTCCAATCTCCGCCTCTCCTGGTCTGACGGAAACACCGCAGGTTCTCCCCACAAACCGTATCTGGCCTGAGGACCCAGTTGGTGCACTATACAAGTTGTATAGCCCGGTCGAAGCATAACAATATATATATATATATATATACATATATATATATATATATATATATATATATATATATATATATATATATAAATTGGCAAATTAAACTGACGTTACGGTAGGAGCAGGGCCAACCAGTATAGCCCGTAAAGTTAAGCACAAAAAATAGATATGAAATAGTAATATGGGTGTTGGAAACGGAGCAGCACACGACTGCCGGCTGGCGGACTGATCATCTGATATTTATATCAGTTGCTCTCTTTGTTCCTGTCACAGCATTCGAACGGGGGAACGGGGCCGAAAAAGCGAATATAAGCACTGGCTGTTGGGGTGTGCAATACAATGCTACCACACCCAAGACCTACCGGTCTTGTATGATTTCTTTCCCACCATCCCTCTATAAAAGTAGTTAGAGAACACCTGGACTAACACTGTCCACACTATCCCTGGATACCCCCCCCCCCCCCTCCCCCCACCTCTTTTCTTTCTTTTCTTTTCAGATATCGCGAAACCGAGCCCAACATTCTCACGGATGTAGGTGATTCTGGTTATCGCAAGATGGCCAGAAGTCAGAGACAAGATGAAGGACACATTTATCCTTGTCTCGCTAAAGTCGGCCCTCTCGCCACCCATTTTTTTTTTGTGTGCAGTACAATACAACGCAAGCACTGGGCAAGACAACAACGCCTGTCATCTAGAGCAGAGTCCGGTTCTGGATGTGCACAAAATTTTAAAGAGATCTTATTCAGAAATTGTATTGTATTTAAAGTAAATAACCTTTCCAAACTTTCAAAACGAGTAAAACGAGTTTACACATGAGTAGATCAATAAGACCTTACAAACGTCTACGATGGCGCTCATAACGTCGCTAATGGTCTGTTTTTAGTAAGCATCATTCCTCACTAGATATCTGTCAGTTTTCAATTTGTTTCATGTTTCAACTTTGCATGATAAATTGGGTATGACAAAATTATCTGCGAGATGGGTGCCGCATTTGCTCTCAATTGAGAACAACCGGGAACCGGTCTTGGCCTTATTTAGCAAGTCCTGAGGCTTGTACTACCACTTCGCCGAAAAAAAAATCAGTATATTTTACAATATTGCTTTGATAAGAATCAACATGGAATCTGTCGCATCTCGCTTCCCAAATTAGCTTAGACAACATTGACTGCCGACAAAATTCGACCAGACAATACCATCAGCATTGTATTGACACCTTAACTGTTAATAGTACGCCACAACTTTCGTCCAGTTTCGTTCAGCTATCGTTCTGCAAGGCATAGCCCCGTCTACTTCCGCTCATCAAAGGATCAAGATGGCGGCCATCAAGGATTCTTTTCGGTGAAGATCTCTTCATCTCGTTCACTTCGTCGTCGTACTCAAGCAGTGCACAACATTTTTCGTTCTCGTTACCTTATGTAAATTTCGTTTGTCAAAATATATATTCGTTTTGTATTCATTGTAAAGCTGTTCGATTCGATTATAATCTCGGCTAATTTGTTTTCGTTTGTCGAATCTTTTGTATTAGGGTCGTCGTATTAATACGAGAAAATAAAGTATAATTTTAATAAACATTTTCGTGTCGTTATTTGTCGTCCATCGTGTTATAGAATCTGTACGGTAAACGAATCGTCCAAGGAAAAACAGAATCCATGCGGATGAAATTCTGATTCGTGTTTATAGTCCCGATACATAGTGCCCGTAACATTCGGTCGTTGGTTCCTTTTTGGAATTTTCGATGTTAAATATACACCTAGCACAAGTAGACCTATTGTTGAAAAAATCGATAAAATCATGGAACTGATCGGAGTTCAATCTTTAGAAGTCGTATAATCGTTCAGGAGCTAGAATCGCCTACAAAACAGTTTTATACCATATGTATTAAAGTTGGTTCCTCGATAGTATAGTGGTTAGTATACCCGCCAGTCACGCGGGAGATCGGGGTTCGATTCCCCATCGGGGAGCCTCGCGCAAGACTAATGACCTTGCCCGGAAAAAAACAAATCATTATGGAAAATTTAACAAGGCTCAGGACTTGCTAAATAAGGCCAAGACCGGTTCTCGGTTGTAGTGCCGATGATGATGATTAAAATGAGTTCACAAAGACGCTCGATGTTTGGCTGTCACACGAATTGAAAATGATGAGTCGAATGTTCATCTGCGAAGGTTTGGTCAAACGGACGAACCTGAACAATTTCTTAAACGGATGGTGGTGGGAAGTTCGCCACATACGACCATATTATGCGTAAACGTTTGTGGTAAATGTGCAGTGATGCGAGTCCAACTATACCGAACCCTGGGCTAAAGACCAGTAAAGTGTTTGCTCTGTATTTGGTGGGATCATCTACTATGAGGTCTTTCTATATTGTCAAACACTAAATTTGGATTTCTACTGTCAACAATTGGTCCGTTTAAAACTATTAATCGATCAAAAGCGACCAAAATTCATTGAGAGTCATTGTGTTCCACCAGGACATTGCCAAGCCCTACACATCTTTAGTAATTCGTCAGAAAGTCCGACAGGTTGGTTAGAGATTTTGTCACATCCATCTTATAGTCACGACCAAGCCCCAAGCGATCATCATCTCTTTATTCAATGCAAAACTTTTTCAGCGATAATAAACTGGAATCAAGAAAAAGTTGTGAAAACGGTATAGTCGAGTTTTTCATCGATGGAAGTTAAGGTTTTCATAAAGGACACATTATGAACTTATTTTTAAAATGGTAACTAATGATAATTGTGTACAACCAAGGTATGTACTGTTTTATGACCCAAATTAGACAATATGAACCATGGTAAATAAATCCGTCAAATAAACATAAACATAATGGATTCATTTTCTTCAAGCAAATATCAATCGAACAATAAAATGTGACACTAATCTTTTAGGAAAATATCTTGACATCAATGTGAGCTGGTATTCACAACTATGTGGGAGTTCGTTTTTTTCTTATCAAAAACTAACTATGCCTCCGAGTGGGAAAAAGGTGATTATAGTAGAAATTGTAGGAAAAACACCGAAACCAGAGCAAATGCAGTGTCAACATTTTTGACACTGAATAACTACACGCCGGCACAATACAAGTTAAAAATATAATAAATTCTTATCAAATTACAATAATTCTGCTTACATTATCCAACGTCATCGTACAATTAGCTGTAATCTCATAATCTATCGGAGCAACTAATTTATATCGGCAGGATGATCCTGCGGTATATTTATCAGGATAAAGTGGTGATTGAAGGGTTACAGTCGTATCCGGACTCAAGTTATCCGTGTTATCACATTCTTCAAAATACCCTTCAGAAAAAGATACTAATTGGACTAACGTGAAAAATCCTAAAAGAGATTTCGTTTATCTATCTTACAGTGGAATTATCAGAGCAGAGGTGTACGTACCACAAAATTTAAACAACATATTCTCCGTTAATTATCTAACTGAAATATTATCGGATGCTGTTCTTCTTTATATATGAATTATCTCTTGTGATTTTATTTCGTTGTTTCAAAAATGAATATGGACGCCCTAACTCCCTCATTGTGCTCTTCTCCCGCCTTTTTTTTTTGAACCTCGATCTTGAAGGTTAAGAAAAAATTCGTCATTTAATTTTTTTTTTCAGTAAATGTCTGCAACACTGCTAAATAAGAAACAAACTGATGCGCGACTGTCTAGTTGTAAAAAATAAAATAAAGAGATAATTAACAAAAAAAAAAGTTGTGTATTGACACAAATATTATTGAACAGTATACAATGCTAATTAATTCTTTGAACCTTAAACCATATGGCAGTTGTTGTTTATTTTTTGAAATTATATTCCTTTCTAGAAAGATCTGTACTTACTCTTTTTGGCACAATTTATTAATTGGCGTCTTTAGAAATGGAAAAATATTAGCAATACTCCACCAATCTTTGAACCTTGAACCGTGTGGCAGTTGTTGTTTATTTTTTGGAATTATATTTCTTTCTAGAAAGATCTGTACTTACTCTTTTTGGCACAATTTATTAATTGGCGTCTTTAGAAAGGGAAAAATATTAGCAATACTCAATGGGAAGGCAGAACTCATTAACGTATGGTATTTTTATGTTTACCTACTAAGTTAATTAATGGCCAGATTATACGTCTAACCCACATGCATTTTCGTTAATTACGCCTGCTTTTAGTCTGCAACTTTTTTTGCCTTCATACCTATTTTCTTTTAAAAGTACAGTTATATAGTCAACCTACTCCTATAGTTACCTCTGACATGCACGATTCCAAGAGTTGTACCGTCACAACACCGGGTCTACGTACTAAACCACACCCTTGCATCTCCTATCACTCTTTCTGCGGAACAAACTGGGTTTTCCTTCACCGGACTGACTAGATCTTTGGGCTAAAATCACCCTTTCGAGTTCGCGCAGCTTATTCTACTTGTTTACCAGGGTTACCGGAGTACAGATTTCGGCCGAAGATACCTTGGCTCTATAACGTATTGGGTGCGTATGAATGGCAATGTATTGGTTGATATACAAAAAATTGTAACTTATTTTTACGGTTTTGCGTTGGGTTGACGTATATACTTAACGGTTACCAATCCCCATCCAATTGTTAACAAATAGTTTTCGATTCTGTGGAGAGAAAGTTAGGTATATTTAGCTCTGTTACCTGGACTCCAACATCAGTGTTATTCCACGCATAGGGATTGTAAATTGGGTTCCTTAATCCGGTTCGGGGCCTCAAACGGCTCTCTCCATGTACAGGTAAACAGCTGCCCAGCTTAGCAAATTGCTGCCGAGCCAAGATTTACCGGCTCCCGGTTCCAATCATTGCGGTGTTTTTATTAATAACACAGTAACGTATCTGAATTTAACAAACTTTACTAATAACGTTTCCGAATTTTACATAGATTTAATTTAATAAAAAATTTTACAAATAACGTTTCCGAGTTGTACAAAGATTTAGTTTATTTATGACTTTACAAATAAAACTATTTTGTATTGTGTATCGACTTAACTTCCTTTCCTTTACTGACTTTACCAACGCTTGGTCCAAAAACTGATCTACACACTCTCTCCATTTTACGCCACCTCGTAACCTCTCCGAAGAGAAATTTGCCGCAACTGTTCCTTCAGAATCCACATCTTAACGAACGTTCGTGCATCTGCTCGCAATGAATGCTAACCCAAAATGTGGACTGTGGGTTATATCTTTTATCTTTGATTCAAACACGTAGATTTATTTTATTAAAATTTATCTCCCTTTCCCTGCTCGGTGGGACAATGGGGTTGTGGGAGGTTACCACGTAACAAATGGATGGTCGAACATGGAAGGAGAGCGCACGGGCCAGGGAACAATGGCGGAGTCGAGTAGGTGAGGTTGTGGGGGGCGAAGTTGGTGTGCCGGCGTACGGCACGGGCTTCCCTTTCACTCCCCATCATCATTACAAGTTCAGCCAAAATTGTTCTCAGGAACGGTTCAAAACAGTTGGTAGTCACCGGAAAATCCAAAAATAAAACGCACTAAATGTTATTCAGGTATGATTTTATTGTTTAATTTGTATTGAATTTAATTAGATTACAGAAAACAGATTCTAATTACACTGACGATGAAACAGATGTACAAAAGATGTAAGACAGTGTACTCTACTGGTTTCACAGATGTTTTACTTATTTAGAGTATCTTGATTAGTTTGTTATATGTTATTTTTTAATTTCCACTTGAATTAGCACTCGCGTAGCAAACTCGCGCGAGGCGACTCGAATTTACTTTATGCTCGGGGGTTAAAGATCCGCGACTACAGGATGGGATTTTCGCCTCCCCGGCGCGCCACGGGGAACGTGTAATACGACTTCCCGAGGAAAGAACTCCGTCCTGTATTCAATCCTCGGTTAAGGGTGAGATTTGAAGGTGAAAGAAAAAATTTTCTCTTTATGGTGTGGCCACCAAGGAAATGCCATCTTTCCTTACTTCCAGTAACCAATTGAAAGGCGATCTCTGGCACGCAGTGGTGTGCGTGTGTGATCGTATAGATCTTGGTATGCTCATGCATCGAGGCCATGAGAACGAAGCAGAATGACGGTAAGGACAAAGGGGTCGTGAAGATCATTGTTTATGATGCGCATTGCGGCAAAATAAATAGACGGCAATGCATCGAGGAAATGGTGTTAAAAGGAAAGATGGGACGAGGGCATCATTAAAGTCTGGGATGAGTGATGCCCTTGCGTAAATAGACACATAGCCATTACAAAAAGTTGCTAATGGATTGGGATACTTTATACAATGAAAATTGTATATCGTATCTTGGGTCGGTGGAAGAAACGAATCCCTTGTCTGCATTTGTATATGCAGGGTAATTCTTTTGTGGCAGAGCCCGAAATTGGTGGTTGTTTATTCGTTAGACAAGGGATCGTGGTCGGGTATATTCCAGCTGGACAAACAAGCTGCCCGACGCTGCTTTGGTCGTTGGACAAGGGAATCGTCAGCCAATGTGTATGTAAGAACATTGTTATACACGCGTGAGGCTGGGAATAGCCGACTCAAGGTTAAAGTTCCCTGATTATGTGGTTACATTATATGTGAACCGAATTGTTTCTTTTCAGGAGTAATGTTTGACCTTTAAGGAATATGACGCTTGGTCGATAAAGAATTCTTTTAGGAAAATTTTGCCGATGCGTTGGTGCATGGAAAATGCCCTTGTGGGAGAAATTCTTTTTACAGGAGCTTTAAGGTTGTGCATTAGATAACCTTAATGCCTGGAGGTTTTACAGGTGCCAATGCAATTGCATTAGCGGGAAAGAATGGAATTTGAGGGGCTTCAGCATAGCAAGCTTGGGGGTAATTGGGCAAGTAGGCAGTGGCATTTGGCGGAACTGCCACAAGGTCATGAACTGTCGGGTTCCTACAGGCCAATAAATAGTATGGGAAAGTGCGTGCTGTGTGTACAGATCACGTCGGGATCACCAATTATAGCATTTGCGATGATAGTGAAGAACGTGTGATTCGAACTGACGCTATGAATTCGATTTCTAAACTCAAGTACACTCAACTGATATGGATTTGTTTTGTTACCGCTATGGTATACGGCTCTTATGCATTTTCTTATTCGGTTGTCGTTCGGTGTTCTTCACTATTTGCTTGTGTATTGTGTGTGTATCTGTAAGAAACGTCACACATCCGTATTGGTGAAACCGATGCCCCTGATGTTACAAAATGCCGTCACCAGTCGAGCGTGGACAGAGTCTCGAGTTAGGCGCGCACGAACCTCATAAAGTTCGGTTATTTATCATGTTCCCCCTGACATAGTCCCCCCCGGAGATCCGATGAAAGAGATAAATCAATAAAAGATCGATCCCATCCCAAATGGTGGCGGATCAGTGATGAAGAAAGGACTATACGTCCCCAAACAAAGTATGCCTTTCAAACGCACCGCTTTTCTTCCCCTTATCTCCAATACCCAATTATTTTTATTTATTTTTTTATTTTTGATTTTAATTTAATTTTAATTTTTAATTTTTTTATTTTTATTTGTATTCCTTGTTTATATTTGTCCGTTTTGTTTCGTTTTTTTATTTTTTATTTTGCTTGTCAAACCCCTATATATGTAATTAAAAAAAAAAAAAAATTATAAATAATACATGATATAGAAAAAAATAGAATAAATTTAAAAAAGAAAACATCAATTATTGTGACATGTGATAAAAAAAGTTATTGTACGCCGAAAGGCATAAGAAAAAAGATAATGTATAATTTAGAGTGCTTGCGAAGAGCCAGTAAGTTAATGTAAGAATGATATTTGTAAAATAGAGGTTAACATTTAGTCTTAAGTAAAATATGTAATTGAATTGTTAACAAAACAAAAAGAAAGCGTCTGCGTAGGACCAGTAAGTTATAATATAAGATAATTAATCTAGAATTTAAACATTTTGTGTCTAGTGTGTAATTTAGAAACTAAGAATATAAAAGGAAAATAAAAAAATGTTATAAAAATGAATGAAATGAATAAAACCGAATCGCTGAAGCAATTACTCGTATTTCTACATTTCCAAGTCAGATACGCACATTAATTGCTATAATCAATTCGACATGCTTCTCATCGAATCCACCATCCATCGAATGAGGAAATGCATAACCAGGCTTTGCTCTTCATCGAAGAGTTGTGATACCTCATGTGCGGCAGTTTGTTAGTCAGGTTAGGAATGCCAGCGCCAGCTCGTGGAATAAATGGCGCATTTAAAAGAGAATTGGAACGTGAACGTGAATATGATCGACATGAATTAGACCAATCAGTTCAAACGAATGTACCCCTGTTCAATCCCCAACAGAAGGAAGTGTATGATACATTAATGAAGGCAATTGATGTTGGAAATGGTGGCTTATTTTTCCTGGATGCCCCAGGTGGAACTGGGAAGACATTTGTCATGTCATTGATTTTGGCCACTGTTCGTGCCAGATCCGACATTGTGGTAGCAGTTGCTTCTTCTTGAATAGTGGCCACATTGTTATAAAGATGCCGTACAGCTCATTCAGTGATAAAATTGCCAATAAACCTTCAAACTACTAAACAACCGAGCTGTAACACTACGAAACATTCTGCAATGGCCTAAGTTTTAGTAGCATTGTGGCGGTTTCCCCTAACGCCACTGCCCGCCTCACATTTTCACCAGGAGCACCCCATAAGAAGGGCATGAACCCAGGCGACGGTACACTGTCCGAATTTATCGGGCGTGCGGTTGATACGCTATGGAGCGTGGTTTTCGTGCCACACCATGGGGGCGGAAACAACAAAAACCTGGTCGCCGCAAAGCATCAAATTCTATTGGGAATAAGAGCAAAATTTCCTGTAAGGATGAATCGTTTGTTTGTGCGTAGCACAACATGAATACCCGATCGAATTTGCCCAACATGCAGCACACACCGGAGAAGTTTCAACCGACGCCGACGGCCAACGGAAATATTCCAATTTTGGTTCCCGCCCACATGCACCCCTTTTCGAGTGGAGAAAACGGTCGCATCCTCAACCAACGGATCAATCGAGATATGCGGACAAGAATATCTTCGATCCAGCACCGTCACACACAGGCAGGCTGCCCCCTATTCATCAGCGAAACACGGCAGGCATTTCGGTAGCAAAAACCAACCTACAGGCAAGTAATAACATGCTTGCCTACAAGAGAAGCAAACACAAGGAATAGCCACCTGCACCATTTGCACAACGATCGATATGCGATCTACGGCGATCCTGGGTGTGGTCGCGATCGTATAAATATTCGTCGTTTCTATGGAAGATATACCAGCGAAGTTTGCACGATCAGCAATAATGCTTCACGCAGTCGTGATCGTGTAAAAAATTCAACCCCTGTGCGAACCTGCAATCATGCACATTGCGATGATCCCATGTCTGCATGCTAGGGGATACACACGTAAGCGGCAGAAGCGATTATCGTATGTATGTTTTCACCCTTTTGCCTTGTTCGCCTGTCCAAAAAAAAAAAGAAGCTAAATCGCACCATATATGGTCGTCGAAGCGATGGTCTGGATTTTTTTTTTTGGTTCTAGCGCTGTGTTGGCAAAAGAAAGAAAAAAAGATTGAAAATGAGGTAACCCTTGTGAATTAGTAAGAAGTAAGGATCCAGTCGTTAATCGTTGAGAGAAATTGAAAAGTTTCATTTAAAACCGTCGCGGTGCGCCATGATACATACAATAAGTATCTACAGTGTTTTGCGTAATAAAGTTTTCCTGTGTTATATATTAAATTGAATGTTTAGAACTACAGCGCACTTTTGTTACTCGTCTATAGTGTAAAATGTATAAATAAGAACTAATACATAAAATAAATATCTACAGTGTTTTGCGTAATAAAGTTTTCCTGTGTTATACATTAAAATGAATGTTAAGAACTACAACGCACTTTTGTTACTCGTCTAATGTTATTCTTCCTGAATATAACTGTAAATAAAAATCAATGAATATTTAATTGAGTCCTACGGAGTATTGTGAACATATTCGTCCTAAGCCTAGTTTGACTTTTATTTGGATAATAAGTTCGGTTAAGAAGGATGAAACGCGAATCTAGTGGAGTCAGATACTGAACGGAACCAGCGGGCAAACGTGGTTAACCTGTGCCACTGTGGCACCCTGATTGACACGCCACGTAAAAAAACCCATAGCATCTATCTGGGACGAATGCACAATGACACACAAATGCGCATTAGAAGCACTTTACCGAACCTTGAAAGATCTGCTGACTCGAGATGTGGCGCTATGTGAAGAAACCAGCTGGCAGGAAACATGAGAGTTGCATTCCTGACCGATCCATCTGCTGAAGAGTTCTCCAAGCAATTGCTGACTATCGGTAATCGCCGAATCAAGCGGATTAATTTCATTTCCTCTGAATTTTTGCAATTTCATCTCATCGAAATACAAGCTCATCAACAAAGTATTCCCGAACATCATTGCTAAACACAAAAATAACAAATGGTTGAGTGAACGAGCAATTTTGCCAGCAAAGATGTGGATGATTTAAACTTCGTAATTCAGAATCAAATCGTTGGTACTCTGAATTTATTCAAATCTATTGACTGTTTAACAAATGAAGACGAAGCCACCAACTATCCAACTGAATTTTTAAACTCCGTGGTTATGCCTGGCTTACCACCGCACAATTTACAACTGAAGGTTGGCTCGGTAGTCCTCATGCCTCGAAATCTAAACCAACCAAAAACTATGCAATGGAATGGGTTCAGTGATAAGGAAACTGACGATCAATGTGTTGCACGCGACGATACTCAAGGGAAAATTCAATGGTCAATTCTCATTCCGATGATTCCAATGATCCCAACCGATATGCCCTCTGAGTTTAAACGAATTCAATTTCCGATTCGTTATTCGCCATCTCGATTGATAAATCACAAGGCCAATCCTTGAGTGTTTGTGGTCTGAATCTAGAAAATGCATGTTTTTCTCATGGTCAATTGTACGTGGCATCTTCACGTGTTGGCAAACCGTCCCCTTTATTTGTTCTTCCGCCTGATAAGAAAACAAAAAATTTCGTATATATTGGGTTCTACCACATGAAATTATTATTATTTATTGGCCTGTAGGAACCCGGAAGTTCATGACCTCACCGACTCGGCTTCGCCATTGTTCCCTGTCCTGGGCACTCTCCTTCCACGCTTGACCATTCGATCCGATCTCCTCAAGGTCAAACCTAACATTGTCTTCCCATCTCCGTCGCGGCCGTCCTACCGGTCTCTTTACCGTTGGTCTACCGTCAAGAATTCTATGCATACCACATGAAATGTCCGATTTTATAGTAAACATTTAAAAGCCAATATTATTTTTCCGTACATTTTTATTCAATCAAAATAGGATCTGTTGTCATCTAGGACATTCTTCCAACGTGATACATGGTCAAATATTCCTTTTTCGTAGAAGTGCTGACTTTTTGAGGCAATGAAATCTTCAAAGGCTGTTATGACCTCTGTTCGGTTCCGGAAGACCGTCTGCCGGCAAAATGAATCCAGACTGCGGAAAAGATTGTACCCCTTGGGGAAATGTCAGGAGAGAACGGTGGATGCAGAAACATTTCAAATCACAACTGCAACAATTATTGCAACGTTACTTGTGAGGTATGGGGTCTAGCATTGTCATGCAAAAGGATTGGACCGTCCCTATTGACCCACGCAGGTTGCTTTTCACCAAGTTTGGTATGCAATATGCCGATTTGCTCACAATATTTGATAGCATTTATCCTGGTTGAACAAATGAAAAGTGGATTGGTCTTTTCGATGTGCACCAAATTGTCACCAGAACTTTTTTGGTTGATGATGGGGCTTGGGGGGTGACAGCCCAGGTCTTTTAGGGTTATCATATAAAATCCTCACTTGGGAGCTGAACACTGGTACAGTAAACCCTTACACGTTTTACTTAATTAAACTAAATTAAGTACAATTTAAACCTAGTGTTAAATTAAATTGTTAAGATTGTACTATTCATATCCAATAAAAGTTATTATTAAAAAAAAAATGTATACATATATATATATATATATATATATATATATATATATATATATATATATATATATATATATATATATATTGTTGAGTTTGAATCAAATTTCAGAATGTAAACATAACCTTAAAGTCTTATACCAAAAAGAAAAGAGAAAAGTGACAGGTGTGCTCCAAATTGTAATCTAGGACATTATTGTAAAAAAATATGGAGTCGACTGGAAGCGCTGTGAGGAACTGGTTGGCGTACATCAGAAAAAGGTACCGAATTCGCGGAGGCGCTCGAGGACTTGACGTAAGTGACGTTTGTGTTCGGCGTGGTCTTTGGAGGCGATGAGAATGTCATCAAGATATGCATGGCAGCAATTGAGACCACGTAATGCCGTGTCGATATAACGTTGGAATGTCTGTGCGGCATTCCTGAGGCCGAAAGTCATTACTTTGAACTCGAAGAGTCTGAAAGGTGTAATGACTGCGGTCTTGGGTATGTCTTCTGGGGCCACCGGGATTTGGTGGTAAGCCCTGGTGAGGTCCAGGGTAGTGAAAACGTTGCACCCTCGTAACTTGTACGAAAAATCGTAAAGGTGTGCAATCGGATATCTGTCGGGGACTGTTGCTGATTTAACAGTCTGTAGTCTCCGCATGGGCGCCACTCCCCGGAACGCTTCTTCACTAAGTTGAGTGGGCTAGCCCAAGGGCTATCCGACGGTTGACAGATACCAAGTTCGATCATATGATCGAATTCTGCGCGTGCCACGCGTAATTTTACGGGAGCCAGTCGACGTGGGCGCTGGCTTACCGGGGGACCTCGTGTTTCTATGTGATGAAACACAGTAGCTTGGTGGCGGCGCTGGTTAGGTAGAGGAATTGTTGTACGGACAAATTCCTGTGCCATGGCCTGAATTGGGTCTAAACTCCTTGTGTCCCTAGATGTTACCGCTGAAGGTGCCGGCATGGACAAGGGGGTGCGGTTGGAGCCACCAGCCTGTTATGGGTCGTATCGACCAACAGGTTGTGTGCGCCTAATAGGTCGGAACCTATTAGGGGTTCATTAACATCCGCAATTACGAAACGCCAAGTGATCGGATGCCGAAGACCCAGTTGTAGTGTCAGCTTTTTACGTCCGTACGTAAGTATCGGTGAATTATTTCCGGCTGACAGTTTAAGGGCGGAGGGCACGCGGTTGCGCGGAGCAAACGAGCGCGGGAGGACTGAGATATCGGCGCCGGCATCGACAGTAAAAGCGATATTCAGTTTGGGGTTCCGGATGGTTAGGCGACTTATAGCAGGGGTGCCGGCCGGTTGCGCGAGGGTATCGATCGGCAAAATTATTTCTAAAAGTCGTCCCTGATTGGTGGCTGGTTGCGTCCAACCACAGGGCGCCTTGCAATTAAATGCGCGTTCACCGTATCGTTGGTGAATGGCGCACAAAGAGAGAGAGGCGGCGTTGTTGGGCGTATTTTGCCTCTGAATGTTGCCGTTTTGTGAAGGTCGAGGTAGTGCTCGGCGAAAGTTGGCCCGCTGAGGGGCATTTTGGGAAGGTTGTTGCCGATCCAAGGGACGATTAGATACGGCACGATTCTGAGCGCCTCATTGCTTGCTTCTCGCCTCCGCGCGAATTTGATTTAGGTCGTGGAGGACGGAGGTCTGTAGAGCACGATGGTCAGAAATGGTGACATGAGCAGGAGAACTTCTCGGGCGGAATTCGTTGGGCCTGCCCTCTTGGGTCCGCTGTGTGACATTGGTTGAGGCAGGCCTTCTGAGATGTGGTGACGGAGAAGGTTGACGCACGGGAGTCGTCGGTGGGGCTGTTAGTGGCGGTAAAGGATGCCGTGTAGGTTCAGAAACCACCGCTACTTGGTATGCTGGAGGCTTAGACTGCTGGTCTGAGCTTTCCATAATTGCGTCCGCAATTTTAGCTAAATAGCCCAAGCTCTGGTTGGGTTGGGCTACGAGTGCCGAACGGGCATGGTGGGGGAGACATCTCAAAAAGTGAGACCGTATTAGGTCATCCGAGAACCTGGTCCCCGCTATAGAGCGTAAATGGGTCAGGAAAAGGGACGGTCTCATCCCCGAAAGGTTGGTTTCGGTCGCCAAGCGTTGTTGCCGCGAACTTCCGGGTTCGTCCAGAGCGTCGAGGTGAGTCTCATCAAACCAAAGTTCAGGGTCCTCCTCGTCAAAAGGGGGCAGATTAATATTGGCAGGGTTGGGTCGGTTAACGACACTGGGGGCATCGTGGAATGCCAGGAGGGCGGGTTCTGCTGTTGCTTCGTGGTCGGTAGCGACTTGTGCATCAGGGAAGTCGGCGCTGGAGGCGTCGTAAAACTCGAGGGACTCGAGTTGTTCCTGATCCTCTTGGGATGGGGCGTTCCGAGTACGGGCCATCGTGTAATGCGTGATATAGAATTGAAAGGAAAGAGTTAATCGGGTCTAAATTGCTACGTAGGACGTAGGGATGGGTCCAAGAGGACGCGAGGAGTTGAGCGGAGTCAAATGGAGCCACGGGGAGTCGAAGGCGGTCGAGTGGAGTCGTGATATGCGCTGTCAATGTCACCGTAAGGATGGTGTATGCGATCTATACCCTGAAGGGGTTTACAATTGTTACTGTTTGTTTTCAGTTATTCGGTTTTTATATGTTTTTGTAAATGGAAAATATAATATAATATATGTCGAAAGTAATACTGAGTTAAATGATGTGAGTTATCTATGCAATTTGTGTATTTGTATATGTATAACTAAATTTGAAACGGTTTACTCGTATAACTAAGAAATGTTAATAATTGATTCCGTTGCCGTCATATAAATGTTCCATACGTTCAATAAATATCTGCTATTTGTTGTCCTACTTAATAATTCGTTTGAGAAAACTACAATATTTTGAAGCAATATACAGTAGCGAAAACCCGGGTTTCAGTGGTATGTCTTTTCAAATGTTGTCTCTTTTTCAATAACCTCTCGTATGTATGAATTGAATTAATAGTCTTACGAGTAGTGTTCGTAGCGTTAAAATTATTAATACTTTTTTCTCAGGAATTTTACATTGTTTTTTTTAATTTTGGTATGCTGTTGTCATAGGTCATAAGATTTTGCCGCAACTTTTTATTCAGTTGGTTTTGAGATTTTGACGACTAATGTTTAATGCACAGTATATTAAATTCACAAAAACAAAGCGGACATTTAGGAGAACAAGGAAAGGGTGGGTGTAACAATGTATATATTTTAACGAGTGTACGTGTTTCTTTGTGTCACTTTAATTAAAGATTCGAAATTTAATTAATGAAAGGGAATAAAATGTTATATTTTTCTTAAAGGAGGTGACTCTGTTTTATTTGTTTAATTATCGTGTTTCGCCTTCGTAATCACTAAATTTTGCAGCGGCCTTTAATTCAGTTGGCTCTGCTTTAGCTTTTTTACCTTCATTTAAATAAATTTACTATGACCATATAACATAAGAAAATATGTGTACAGAGACGGCTTATTATCCATAGTTTAAGAATCACCTTAACTATGAGAAAAACTAGCGCACATATAAAAATTATTTTTAGTACTGCCGCCACTGCGATTGGTGGTGTTACTTGAACACAGTATGGGCCTGAATGTCGTTGGCGAATTCCGACTAGGCTGGTTAGGATGTTGCTGTTGCACCGAGTTTACCATGAACGATGTATCCTTCGATTACGAAAATATTCAGTAAGACCCGTCACGTAGCCTAGATTACGCTTCTATTAAAATGGCGCTGCAATAACCGTCCCGCCGATGAGTTGTTTAAATTGGCCGTTGTTGCACTAATTTGGTTGGTCCATATAAAGAAAAAAAAAAGGATACTTATCTGGTTATTGTTAACGCTGCGGCTGTCAAAGTGGCTGCGGTGCTCAGCTGATGATGTCTGGATGACGTTGGCAAATCCTGGAGCGTTGTGTGCTGTTTTAGCGCAGCAAACTGGTGTGGTGGGGCTCTTCTTGCCCTTAAAATGTC